>ML777238.1:669194-692157 GCA_009831015.1 Picea engelmannii
TTACTATTTAAATCCTTTAAGAAAATGTCAACTTTACTTTTGTCAAAGCGCAAATTCCTTTGATTATCAAAATTATCTTCAATGGTGCTCCTATGCATGGAAATCTTTAGAGTTAGGGTTAAAGGTTTATGATCAGAGTCAGGCTCATGGTCATTTAAAAGGTCAAAAGTTGTTATTTGGTTGGAAACAGGGATATCAGATATCACTTAATCTACAACACTACTACCTAGCCCATGAATACAGGTCATCTAGTTGGAGTTTGGCCACTTCATTACTCCGTTGCAAATTATTAGGTCTTGAGAGCTACATATCTTGACCAACTCAGTACCAAAAAAATTCTCAATTAGGTCTTCAGATCTTCTTTTGTAGCTATTAGATAAAACAAGGTCCTCATCTAGCCATAAATAATTATGGTTGGAGTCATTACTTAAAAGAGTAGCTTGTTTAGTTGCAGTCCTAGTATTCAAGTCTCCTAGCAAGAGGATATTACCTTCATTTTTCAAATTATAAATATCTTGTTCTAAATTATTATAGGGACAATTTTTATCTAGATTATTTTTCTTATAAAAAGTAGAATTAATAGGTGCAAAATAACAAATTGCTATATACATCTTCTTAGCATTTTTGTCTGAGATTTCTATCCAAATATATTGATTAAAAGAGTTAATCTTATGAAGTTGAATATATATATATATATATATATATATATATATATATATATATAGGAATGAAATATCTTGTCAATATGTTATAACATATTACTTGTAATAAGGGAAACACCTTTTGGATTGGGAGTAAGGGTGGCTTGAAGTCGTTGAAAGTGTGAGTATGGAATTGTGTAAATTTTGTATAACTAGATTCCTAAACTAGTACTTTAGGAGTGAAATATCTCGTCAAATAAGGAAAAAACCTTTTTGGAATAGGAGTAAGGGTGGTTTGAAGTTGTGGAAAGTGTGAGGTGGAAGTTAAGTGGTGTATTTTAGTACTTATTTAGATTTGGCCCTTTGAGGTAAGTATTATTCAGATTTGGCTCTTTGAGGTAGGGGTGAGTATGAAATTGTGTAATTTTTGTATATTCAGAGTTTTATTTTCATGTTTATTTATACGATGTGTTTAAAATAAAAATAACATTTTTTTTTTTGAGTAAAAAAGGTGGAACCTGCTATATTAATTATCGAAGAAACTTTGAAAAAATGTACAGTGATATAGGTCTGAGTCACCAAAACTGTTGTCGTTTACCGGAAACCAGCATAGTTTGGAGAGCATGAAACAGTAGCATGACAAAACAAGAAACAAAATAACATCTGTTCTTCCCGGAGGAAACCAGGACAGATGGCTATAGTCCAAATAGACATTTAATAGTAGCATGATAAAACTAAGAACCAGGAAAAGCATAAAAGACCTAGATACCCGGTGACCTGTCGCCCTTGCTTGTCTTCCACGTGGACCCAGCCGGGATGGAAAATGCCTACGCGCAGAGAGGGAACTTCCGCTTAGATGGAACATTGGAGTACATGTCAAGGAGTAGGTCCATACTTTGGCCCATGAGAAGGGCTCTATGCTCCAGGTCTACCATGTGGCCTCAGAGTTTGAACACCAGAGCCAGGTGCTCTGCATGGAGGAGAGAGCCATACAAGCCATCACCCACATCGTTGAGGGATACATCCCTCAATTCCGCGGTCGTTCCAATTCCAGCGTCAAGCTCCATCAGCTCTGCACCATGCACTTCTTCCTTCCTCGCCAAGCAATTGTTGTCCGCATTCACGTCTGTTCTAGTTTTATCCCACATTTCTTCCTCGAACTCTGCCTGCATACCATGGCTGGTGGGGCTGTAGTCACCTGGCCAGGGAATTTCCTCAACAATGCACCCGGGGATATCATCTGCCAGGAAAATTTTTGGGCCGCTTCCATCCTGGTGCGTCGCCTCCATGGCTTGGGGCTTCGGGGTGGTCGTCAGGTCCTCTATGAATGGAACTTCTTCCATGTAACAGGTGGGAAACGCGTCCTCAACACCATCCTCCTGCCTGTCGCCAGGCTTAATTGTCGTGGCTTCGCTGCTACATCCGGCTCCTGTCTCTGCAATGATGGCATGCAGAGCCAATTTCTCAGCTCGAGCCTTCTTTCAGAGAATGGAGGTCTCCATCGCCAGAGCATGCTCCAGCTTTTCTTTCCTTTGTCGCTGCGCCTTGTGGGTGTACCAGGTCGAGCCACAGCAAGACCTGCCCCTCTTTCTGGCCATAATTTCCAGGGAATGGATGACTATGTAGTGAGGTTGCAACCGAGATGAGAAGGATGTCGAGCTGCACCAGAGCTCCCAGACGCAGAGGAGAGCTGGAGCAAGAGCAAACCCACTTTGGCTAGGCTTATGAAAAAGAAAATTGCCGGGAATTTCCTCAACGAAATGCAGCGAAATGGGATTGAGCCAGGATGAGAAGGATACAAGACTGCACCAGAGCTCCCATGCAAAGAGGAGTGTTGAAGCAGGAGCAGACCCACTCTGTCCAGGCACATGAAAAAACAAATTACCAGAGGCCGAAGTCACCTGACCCTCCTTAAACCCTGTCATGTTGAGTGCGCTGTGAGCGAGAGTGATCGCACGAGGGAGGTGTCCCTCCACCGTATAACTGCTATTATGGTCGTCCACCATCGTAAATGGAGGCTTGTGGGCAGCGACCATCAACATTTATGCTGTGGCTTAGTGCTAAGCCCAGTTTCAATGGTCTGCCTCGTGTCACCCCATCCAGAGAAATAAAAATAATAATTATTTTATATTAAATATATAAATTTTAATTATATATATATTCATTTATCTAATAGTTGAATTAGTTTTGAATGATTTTTTTCACTATTTCCAATTCCTTCATCTTTTGTCCACTAACTTTATATATATATAGTTTAAATGCTTACAAGGTAAACAAAGATAAAATTTTTAGTAAACACCAAACTTTATATAACATGTAGTATATATATGTGATTGATATTAATTTAGCTAATAAAAAATATCTTTTGGTTTTAATTTGTGTAAAAAATAAAATTAATATTATTAAATTAAGAACAAAATTTCATGAATTTCATAATAGGGTATTCAATAATTCCTAACATACTATGGGGTTGAAACAAAATTGTTATCTTTATGACAATATGAAGATTGAATAAGTAAATCATTTTTTCTTAATATATATATATATATATATATAATATTTGTTATAATATTGATCTTTCTAATTTTTTAATTTTTAAAAAATATAGTATTTAAAAAAAAAAAATTCTAGGTTTTTAAAGGAAATAAAATTTTAAAGTAATTTAAATAATTCTTTACCTTTTTAAGATTTTAACTCTTAAAAATATAATGTTTTAAGAATGTTTTTTTTTTCTAAGTTTTTGAAATAAATAAAATTTTAAAGTAAATTAAATAATTTCTTACTTTTTTAACTCTTCAAAAATATAATGATTTTTTTTTTTAAATAAATTTTTAAAATAATTAAAATAATTCTTTATTTTTATTTTTTTTATAAATATAATGTTTTAATAAAGCTTTTATTTTAGATTTTTAAAAGAAATATTTTTTTTTTCTAAGTAAATTTTTTTTTCTATGTTTTTAAAAGAAATAAAATTTTAAAGTAATTTAAATAATTCTTTACTTTTTTTTTATATAAAATTTCAAATAAACCAAATCATTCCTTACCTTTTTTAATTTAATAAATTAAAAATAATCTCAATAAATATTAATAACCTTCCTCTATCCTTATCATATTTTAAATGATAATAGTAATATATTGTCACATTATTTATTTATGCTACACATTTATTAAAATCTCTTATATTCATTTTTTTTCATTTTGTATTTATTATTGGTTAAAATATAATGGATGTGCTTGTTTAACCATAGATAATATCATTATTGTCACCCAACCATAGGAAGAAGCCACCCTCGAGCACCTTAACCTTGACAAAGAATCATCCCAGAAGCAAACCCTAGGCTAGATAGTTAAGACAAGATAGAGCACCTCTCTCTCCAAGGATAGTGCACCAAACAAGAGCTAATCAGAGAGTCCAAACCATAACCAAGAGATAGTCCAAGCCAAAATCAAAATCTGCTAGTTGCAACAGCTACAACGACAACTCTCCTCCAGAATTGTGCACAAACTGGCCAACTGCAGTATGCACAAGTGCTGCTTCTGTAGTTTTGAGAATGCTTGCTAGAATGAAGATTGGTCTCATGTATTTATACTAAAACTGGCAAACTGCTTGGGCTGACTTCTCATTCTAGGTGCCTATTTACTTAGTATATGATATTTCCTTTAGCCGACTTCTTCTCTTGAAGGCTAATAACTTAATACAAATTATCTTCTTGAGTCGACTTGTCTTTTAGGGTTATTAGGAAACTAATTAGGGTTTCTTCTTGCTTCCTAGAATATTATATTCTCTTTAGGTTTACATGTGGAGGTAAATACCTCCCACATCTACCATAATATCAACACTCCCTCCTATCTAGAGAGGTATTTGAAGGTAATGTTCTTGAGCACAAACATACCATTCACCTGGTAGCATCAACATAGTCGTATAGACTAACTCATGACTAGATCATGAGCACCATCATCACTATCAATGTCATTAGCTGCAACATATCTCGAAACCATACTCCATCTGAGTAATCAGACATGATGCTAGATAGGTCACTCACTCCACAGAGTGATATAAGATCCATTCTTCTAATCCGGACATATGTCCTAGAAGAATAAATATCTTGAACCATTTTTCGTCTGGGAAATATCTGTCCATTGATTATCCATCTAGCTGACAATCATTTCCAACACTAACGATAGTCTTCAAGGCAATCAGAACAATGTCATTCAATAGAACACAACTGTGTCTATCCATAGTAGTACACAACTACAATCTAGTGGTACACTACCACACCAAGTAGCACACAAATACTTGATCAGTGACATATAGTCACAATCAGTGGAACACATCCACCACAGTAGTATACATCTAATGTCCAGAGACATGCAGTCTCCATAACAATCATATCATCAACATGCACATAAAACATTGTTATGGTATAAATTGAATCATTTGGGCCATTCTTCCACTCACATCTGTGAGATCTGGAAGAGTATCTGCCCTCAGAAGGTAAAACATCAATGATGAGCTACCTGGACTATTCTTCTCAAGCAAGGAAGAATAATTGTCCTGATTTCTAAGCCTGGACCATTCACCTGTCCGGGCCATTCCTCTAGCACTAAACAAAGTGAAACCTGGAGAGAATAAATTTGCCCTAGGGAATACCTATCCCTGATTGTTGAACCTGAACCATTCGCCTATCTGGGTCATTTTGTATTTATTATTCTTTATAATTATATTTTACCTTATAAGGGTCAATCTTGGAGAAACCACAAGTTGGATCACTGATTCAAGATGTACCTTGGATCGAGGTTAAGTGGTCCTCATTGGAATTGAAACTTGTCCAATGGTGAAAAACTCATAGCTTTCCACCATTAGATCCAACCCCTTTAAGCCTTATACATGTCAATATGTTTTAATATCTTCAAACTCATAATTTGTCATTGTATTTTAATACCTTCAAACTCATACAGTGAGGTGGAAACACCTAAATTTTCTATGTTTAAATTTCAAAATCAAGATTTTTTAATTTTAAATAATAATTTTATATTGATTTATTTTTTAATTAAAATTATTAAATAATAAATAATTAGGAATACTGTTTCAGTACCTTCGATTTCATATATTTAATGGAAACACCTAAAATTCGTATGTTGGAATGTCAAAAACGATACTCTTTTCATTTTTAAATTGTAATTTTATATTACTTTTTAAAATTAAATTTATTAAATAATAAATAGTTGGTAAGATTACATTTAAAGGAAGGAGTGGAGGTAGGAATCATTTCCAATTCAGGAGGAAATATCATTGTTATCTATGCTTGGGGTCTTGGTCAATTTCCAACAACTAGGCTAAGGCTTATGGTCTTTTTGTTGGGTTAAAATTGGCTAGGTCTCTTCAAATCAACAAAATTTTGATATTCCAGAATTCCATGTTGATCATAAGATCCATGATAAATAATTATTTTATTGGAGGAAATGTTATTTCTAGTAATCTGCTTCGTTCTAAACCCTTCTTAAAGACTTTGAAGAATTCTCACTCTTTCATGTCAAACAAGAATTGAACAAAGAAGATGATAAACGTGCCAAAGGATATCTCACTCTTTCATGTCAAATAAGAATTGAACAAAGAATACGATAAATGTGCCAAAGGGGGATCTTGTCTAGAAAAGGGTAGATATATTCAAAATGGAAATTATGATTGGCTTCATATCCCATAGCTCTATAATGGTCAGATATTTTAATTTGAGCCTTAATAGGATGAACCCATTATTAAATTTGAAACGGGCCACACATTTTCTTGGGATCGATGACATTAGCTTCATTCAATCCTTCGCATGAAAATGTTTTTCTCTTGTCTTGTTTTCCATGGCAGTGTTGTTCTCCTTTGGTGGTGGAGTGTGTTGGTGTTGGTGTGGTGGACTATGTTGATGTTCATTTATGATGGTGGAGGATCTTATCATGTCGGAGCTTTCAGGACATGGTGGTATGTAAGGCTTGCATAGCTCCCTATCCAGGATTTGCCTAGATTCTAGTGGATTTCATGTAGTCTCTCAGTTTATTGTTTCCCTTGATCCTTCTTTTAGGATGTTTGGTGAAACTTTTGGTTGTGGGTTATGGTTTTTCATTTTGTCCTCTAATCTCACTTAAATTTGGGGCTAAGGAGATATTCATTATTGTGTTTTTAGTTCTTTGAGTGTTGTATGTGGGAGAGCCAACATCAACAAAAAGCATTGTATGTGGGAGATCCAACATCAATAACAAAAGGGGAGTTACATTTTCTTGATACATAAACATGAGAATGTATATTGTGGTTTTACCTCCTAACTCTCTTCAATTCATTCAAGTTCTAAGTTTCATCTTTCCCTTTGTACTTAGTTACATTTGGGGCCAGGGAGTTCACTATTGTGTTCTTAGTCATTCAAGGGTTGTTTGTGGGAGGGGAAATGCCATTGAAATACAATTTTTCTTAGTTATTTGACATACAAACAAGGTTTTTCATAATGTGGTTTGCCCCCCTATCGCTCTTTATTTCATC
This sequence comes from Picea engelmannii, assembly GCA_009831015.1. NCBI lineage: Eukaryota > Viridiplantae > Streptophyta > Pinopsida > Pinales > Pinaceae > Picea > Picea engelmannii. Next base: position 676,359 of record ML777238.1, read on the forward strand.
CAGATTCAGAGTTTATTGGAAAGTCTATTTAGCAATAACAACAATTTTGGTTCTGTTAGCTCTGATATTACCATTTTAAGTGATTATTTTGGGCTACTAGTCACTTTGTGTACGAAGAAAAGTAAATTTAACATGAACCCATAATGGAGCGATATAAGGCACATTTTTCGTAGACATGAAGAACAAATTGCAGGTAACAATATGAATTTCCAATAGGTTTCTGACAAAGTTGACAATCTAGAACAAGTTATAATGTATCTCCTTCATAGAGTTGAAGCATTGGAATATGAATGCCATCATTTCAGGTTGTTAATGACTCCCAATCCATCTCAATCAAACTCATTTAGTCAATGAAAGATACAAATTCAATAGTTTATTTTTATACCCATGTCATTGGCCTGATAAATCGGACTAAGTCTCATGGTGAAACCATAGAGGACAAAAGGTTGTTGAAAAGGTACTTAGGAATTTTCCTCCTAAATTTGATGCCTTATTTGTAACTCTGGAAGAGAGAAAATACATGAGTCAGTTTAGTCTAGATGAATTGCAAGCTTCCCTCATTAATTATGAACACATATCGAATAGGTCAAACATGTCATTAGAGAATGAATTTTTTGTGCAGTCATCTATAATCTGTGGAAGAGGAAGGGGGAGAGATAACTCCAAAGGAAGAGGAAGACATTCTTTTACAAGTGGACACAGTAGTAGTCCTATAAACACTAGTGGAAGAGGTCAAAACCCAAATACTAGTCAACCAAGTAGTTAGAGAACTGAAAAATCAAAGATTCAGTGCCATTACTATAAAAAGGATGGAGATTATTCATATGAATGTAGAAAGAGACAGTATAATCAGAACAAGCAAAGTCAAGATTAGTCAAACAATGCAAATAACCAAACCAATCCATTGACAAGTAACAAATGACAAGTAACATGATGTTTTCATTGACATTAAAGCCAACCAAGAAGAAAAATGCAATGCTAGTTGTTGGTAAAGCAAAAGAGGTTCAGTTAGACATTGCATTTACAGTAGAAAGCGCACACAATTACAATGAAGAAAATAATGCACACAATATCAAGAAAGGATAAAATGGCACACAAATGCAGGCAAAATTTCAATCTGAAGTACAAGATGATTCCTGGTTATGGAATTTCATATTTGGACACTTTAACTTTGGAGGTCTGAGGTTGCTACACAAAAAGGATATGGTAAAAGGTTTACCATTGATTGAAAAACCAGAAAGTTTATGTGAAGGTTGCATATTTGGAAAGCATCATAGAGAGTCATTTCCAATTGGAAAGTATTACAGAGAAAAAGATCCACTGGAAATTGTACATTCAGACATTTGTGGATCAATGAAAACTACATATATATGAGGGAGTACATATTTTTTGACATTCATTGATGATTTCTCAAGAAAAACATTGATTTATTTACTAAAGCACAAATCTGGTTCATTGGGATATTTTCAGCAGTTTAAATCACTTGTGGAGAAGCATAGTGGTTATTATATCAAATGTCTAAGAACTGATAAAGGAGGAGAATAAATTTCAAGAGAGTTTCAAAACTTTTGTAAAGTTCATGGCATCTACAAGAAATTTATTGTGTGATATACACCACAATAGAATGGTGTCGTAGAAACAAAGAACATAGCCATAATGGAAATGGCGCGCCATATGTTGGCAACCAAACATTTGTCAAATGAGTATTGGGTTGAGGAAGTAGCAATTGCAGTATACATAATGAACATATGCCCGACAAAGAGTTTGAAGAAAATAGTTCCTCAAGAAGCCTGGACATATATGAACAATAATGAGGCACACTTAATTTTTTTTGGTTGTGTTGAATACGCACATGTTCCAGATGAGTTGAGAATGAATATAAACAAAAAAGGACAGGAATGTGTATTTATTGGGTATTACGAAGATACAAAATCATACAAGATATACGATCCTATTGCAAGAAAATTCATAATTAGTCGCGATGTTCAATTCATGGAGAATGAAGCATGGGATGGAAGCATAGCAAAGAAATTCAGAATTATTGATGAAATGGAGCATGATGACACATAATAAGAAGCGGTTCAAACACCTTGTACAATTTAGTGCACAATCCCTTCTACACCTGGCACTACGACACAAATCATAGCGCAGAATAATCCAGTAAGAATGATAGGTGTGCATTCTACACTTAGAGTGTAACAAACATGAGAAAATCGTCCGAGTAGTTCTACATCCCCAAATCCAACTTTAGAAAGTTTGTTACCAAAGAAGACAAGAAGTCTGCGTGACATGTATAATGGGGATACAACAAATTCATTTTATGTTTTTGCTCTATTTTCACAAATAGATGATCCATTAATATTTGAAGAAGTTATCGAAGATGATATATGGACTCAAGCCATGGATGAAGAAATCAGATGCATAGAGAACAATCAAACATGGAAGTTGGTATATGTACCTGAAGACAAGGATGTGATAAGTGTGAAGTGGATTTATAAGGCCAAGAAATATGCAGAAGGAATTGTGCAGAAGCACAAAGACAAGTTAGTTGCAAGAGGTTTTACACAACAACCTGGAATTGGTTTCAATGAAACATTTGCACCAGTTGCGCACATGGACACAACCATAACTATTTTAGCCATTGTCGTGCAATACAAGTGGCCAGCTTATCAAATGGATCTAAAGTCAACATTTTTGAACAAACATTTAGAAGAAGAAGTATATGTGGAACAGCCACAAGGCTATGAGGTTCCAGGACAAGAAGACAAAGTGTACAGATTGAAGAAAGTTCTGTATGGGTTAAAGAAAGCTCCCAGAGCTTGGTACAGTTAGATAGATTCCTATTTTACATAGAATGGATTTTAGAGAAGGGAAAGTGAGCCAACACTGTACATCAAAGCAAACCAACAAGGTAACATGTTAATTGTTTTCTTATATGTGGATGATTTGATTTTTACAGGCGATTTTGGCATAGAATAATTTAATTCAGTCATGAAGGATGAATTTGGAATGACTAACTTAGGACTTATGAGATATTTTTGGGGCATTGAAGTTCACCAATCCAAAGTTGGTATATTTATCTCACAATCTAAGTATGTACATGAAATTTTGAAAAAATTAAATATGATAAATTCAAAAGTAGCCCCAACACCTGTCATAACAGGATTGAAGCTAAGAAAATAAGATAAAGGGTCCAAGCTGGATCTCACCCCGTTTAAAAGACCGGTAGGAAGTTTTATGTATCTAACAACAAAAAGGCCTGATATTATGTATGGATTGAGTCTGATTTCAAGGTTCATGGAAACTCCAAAATAATCACATTGGAAGGCGGGAAAGAGAATTCTGAGATATGTAAATGGAACAAAAGATTTTTCCATTCTATATTCTACTTTAGAATATTTCAAACTCATTGGATACACTCACAGTGACTGTGGAGGAAGCATAGATGAAAAGAAAAGTACCTCTGGGTACACATTTAATTTTGGAACAGTTATAGTACCATGGAAATCAAGGAAGCAACCCATTGTGACTCTTTCTTCAACATAAGCATAGTACGTCGCAGCTAAAAGTGCAGCTTGTCAAGCAGTTTGGATGAGAAGAATGTTAAAAGATTTTTTGTAGGAACAATATGAACCAACAATAGTATTTTTTGATAACAATTGAACCATCATGTTATCAAAGAATCATTTGTTTCACAAGAAAACCAAGAACATTGATACAAGGTACCATTTTATAAGAGAATTAGTGAATAAGAAAGAGAGTTGCTTAGAGTTTTGTAGGTCAAAAGAGCAAGTCACAAACATTTTCACAAAGGATTTTTCAAGAGATGTATTTCAACATCTGCACAATAGTCTGGGAGTCTACACAATAACAAATGAGTGACAATAATTTATGTCAATTCAATTTTTGATGTAGTTTTTGTAATCCCACCTACTTATAATTAAAGGGGAGTGTTGGAAATAGTAATTACAACTTGGTGAGATTTACGTCTCTATCGATTTGTCAGTTAATAAATTTTCCAGTTAGTTAGTCAGTCATTTGTCAGTCTGCAACTTTTTTTCATCAGTTTACTTTTACATTTACATAAACTTAGTCTAATTCATTCGTCAATAAGGGGATTTAATTAATAGATCCAATCTCTATCTTCCTTGAGTTCAATTAAGTAGTTGAGAGTCAATTGAATTAATTGCAGCCTTGAATGGTAAGTCGGTTAGCTTCTGTAATAAGTCTTATTCATAGTCCATATAAGTCAGAGTCTTTAGTTAGTCAAGAGTAGATGAAAAGAAGAACAAAAGGAGAAAAAACAACTAAAGGTAGTTAAAGAAGTTTGAGAGGACAATCTTAGTGTATGAAAAATAAACAAAAGTTGTTGGAGTTGAAGCTCATCATAGTTTTATATTCTGTAATCTTGCGCTACGATGAAGTTATTAATATCAAGTAGTTAGTGTGTTCATAATTTCATCTGTATTTCTAAATTTATGTGCTAATCATAACACTTTGTTGTTCCGCATCCATAAATCATTCCATTAAGTGTTGTATCTCAACACGCAATAAATCCAGTAGGTTTGCGATTGCGCGGTAAGTTCATAGTGTTCATGTTAAGATAATGTTAAGAATATATGCAAGAAAGTGAATAACTAACAAGATCAAGAAGACAAAATAACACTAGAGGAAAAGGCACTAAGCCAATTCAATTAATATGTACATTAATAATGTATATATAGTACATATACCACAAATGTCCTCTAACAGTATGACCGTTAGGGTAAGATAACAAACTGATATTAGAGAGTTTTCAACATCTCTCCTTAATCATAAGTTTGTTCTTGCCTGAAAAACCACCACTTATTGACAACTAGTAATGTGTCAAGAAAATATTCAGAGGGCTTAAGATCCTCTCTGAACTCTGAAAAAATAGCAGAAGATAATGTCTTCTACTAAATTGGTGGTTTAAGGGTGACCACAAACTCATTTGGTGGTTTCAGGATGACCACAAGCTAGATTTCTAACAGAAGATTATGTCTTCTACTAAATGGCATGGTTTTAATTTGACCATAAACTAACTAGCACAGCCACATAATTGTGGTTGATCAACGCCGAAAGKCTGATAAGATGAAAATAATATATTAAATTTTATTATTGATTAACAAATAAATGGTTGAGCTTCATTTATCTGGTGTTAATATTTTAATTTCTGTTAATCACGTACGTGGCAATCAATCAGCTATCAAAGTAATTTTTAAATATGATTAGGTAAATGTAAAAAAGTAAACACATAAACGGATGTCTTTATAATAGCTAGGAAGTTAATGATTGAAATCACAGCCATTTATTTTGTGTGACTACTAAGAATATTCCAGCCATATTTAATCTTGTCCATAGAAAACTTATTAAGCACTAAACCCCTATTAAATCTGCCCATTGTCAATAGGTGTACACCTTTCGGCGTAACAAGAGATCGAGTCTCAAAAATATGAAAATATAACAAGTAGAACTTCATGTCTTCTTCTTAATCAGTGGTTTTAAGTTAACCACAAACTATCAAGAGATAAAGGCTTAAAAAAATATGAACGGTTTTAGGATTACCATAAACCATATCAACAACAATATGTTCAGGAAAAAGACTACATACCAGGAACTAGGTTGCATACTTGATCATTTGTTCATAGGCTCTAAATCAAACTTGGAACCTGAATAAAAACTTTAGATTCCCCCCCCTGTCAAGTACAAGTGGTTCAAATTCCCTTGTCCGTCATTCACAAGTATGGACAAGAAGAGATCGAGCACATGTATAATATATTGGGACAATGTGTAAACTTTCATAATGCACACACAGATGAAGATCGAAATACTGATCTTTCATATGTCCAACTTTATCAATGAAAAAGAGGGTTTCTACAATTCCACCCTTTTACAATAATCCAACTCGACAATATCAAATTTAAACTCAAAATAAAGGTGTTGGCTTCAACCAAAAAATGCACCCAATTACGATTGCAAGTCATAAAATTCTGAAAAAACACTAGTCTAGAATGCATGAGTTGAATTATTCTTTAAAATTTTCGATGATGTATATGTAAATCTCTGTCGACATAAATCTTCTCTCAAAAGAAACACTTTTCTATATGGAAGCAATAGGATGACCTCAAATTCTAGTCCATTTTCCCAAATGCAAACAACAACAATTTTGGAGACAATCCAATGCCCTTCCTCTCAATAATGAGTTGTACCCTCACTATCCAGCATACAATAACCTCCATGAAGCATCATCACCCAAACTAGGGATATTGAAAATGTGTTATTTAAAGTATCACTTCATAAAGGTTAATGATCCAGGTGGATATTGGTGGCCACCCACCTATTCTACTGGCTCGAAAAACAATCTTCCACCTAGGCAATTTTTCAACAGTTTTTTGAGTTCCAAACTTTTGGGTCCATTTTGAGGCCCTACACAACGTTTTTTGTGGATTTGGATCGTAGGTGATTGCCTAAGGAACTTATCTAGGTTAGTTGAAAATAATTCTTCTCGGTTATACCTTTCCAACAGGCTATCGTGCACCTAAAACAGAGATCGTATGCAAAAGTTACGACCCCGAGAAGTTGATGTTCTCACTTACCCAAACGAGGCCAACATGACATTTGGCGCTTCATCTCCTAGGGTTAGGTTTTTGGATGTATAGAGTTTTTGACATTCCTGTTTATTATAAAAATGTCTTCAGAGCCTCATTGTAATCATCTTCTTGAGAATGAGCACAGTTGTCACATCTCTTCTCAGAGATAAGTCGCGACCATTCCAACAAGCTTGTTTTCCACTGCATTTTATAGTTTCATCTTATTTCCTAATTGAATAGAAAACCAGTTTTAATGTATCTCTGTTATTCTGTGTTAAGAATATTTTAATAATCTGTATTCATTTCATTCTTCTCATAAAATCTGGATCAGTGATATCAGAGCGGTCTTCTCCTTGTCATCTTAATGCATGTCCCCAATGAGGTCAGGGTACAAATAATTGGGTCTCGAGCTTGTTTCTCTTAAGGAAAAAAGATCTCGCATGACGAAGCGACCTCTCATTGCATGAGAAACAAAAGATGATAGGACAGGAGATCCTTTCAAAATGTTGCTTGAAGAATCCCTTATGCAACAGAGGAACGAGATGATGGATAGTTTCACGCAAATCCTTCAGTGACTACCAACAAGCGATGCATCTTCCTCAAGCGGAGGTGTCGCCCCCTTCAAGGTACCAATCAACTTCTATATTCCTATATTTGAAGGTCAGATAGACGCATATGTTGTAGACAAGTGGTTGAATCTACTAGAAGGGTATTTTTCTATTCATAAATTTTCGAATAGAGAAAATATTACTTTTTTTCTTCTTAAAGTCGTTCCCCATGTCAAAGATTGGTGGGAAAATTTCTATGAGCAAAAGGAAACAAAGGAACCCTCATTATTTACAATCACGACCACCTGGAAATACTTTAGGGATATTATTAAGGAACAATACTACCCTGTTGGAAGTTATGATGACTTGTATACCAAATGGACCACACTGCGGAAAGAAAGAGACCAAGCAGTGCAAGATTTCACAAATATCTTTCATACCTTGCGTACCAAGATGGGTATCAAAGATTTGGAGAAACATCTAGTGCTTAATTATTGTGGTTCTCTGCATAGATACATCCATACCGAAATGGAATTTCTGGACATCTCGTCCTTGGGCGCGACCTACCAATATGCCGTCAAAATCGAGTAGAAGCTCAAACAAAAGATATGAAAAATTTGGGCTTGGGAACCCCTCACAGCAAAAGCCAGGAAAGGGCTACTCCAACCCACAGAACAAAGGAAAGAGAAAATATGGAAAGTATCATGATAACTAGTCTAAGACGCAAGCAAAGAAGGAAACTAGAAAGACAAATAAAGATATTAGGAAGTGGTGCAACTTCCATAAGATCCCTTGGCATAACACTATTGACTGCCACTCAAAGCAGTCATTGGTGGCTGAAGTGAAAGCCTCTAAATCAAATGTAGGTTCTGAATCTTATTCGGAACCAGATAGGGGAAGACGGATCATTGACGCAGAACCCAGTGCCATTGTTTCTACCACCAAGCTCCAACCTAGTGAACCAAACGAGCTAGAAGAAGGCAAGCACCTCTTCCATTCACATATGTGGGTAAAAGGCACCCTGTTCCACTTCATCATTGATAGCGGTAGCCAGAAGAACCTCTTCTCAGCAGCGGTCATCAAGAGGATGGCCCTGCTGATAACGCCACACCCACAACCCTACAGCATTGGATGGATCTGCTAAGGAAGCGATCTTTGCGTCAACCAACAGTATCGACTGTTGTATGACATCAAGCCCTTCAAAGATGAGGTATTGTGTGATGTTTCTCTCGAATTTTGTAATTTTCTTTTGGGCCAACCCTATTTATGGAAACACCGTGTGGTATTCGATTCTAGGCCTTGTAGTGTTATTATTAATTTGAAAAGGAAATTGTACAGGATACCCAAGGTAGTCCCTCCTAGTGCTATTTCCTTGATCGTTGCCAAGCAATGTAGGAAAGTCATCTTTCAAATTGGAAAATTTATGTTCTTCGTGATTTTCTCTCAGAGTGAGCGAAAGATCGCAGCCACATCTAGGGCCTCTATGAACAATCTCTCCACACAACAAAAGAAAGTGGATAAGTTCATGGAAGAATACTTAGATATATTCTCCTCTCTTACCAGGGTACCTTTGCACTGACAGGTTAAGAATCCCATCGATCTCACCCGAGGCGCACCACTACCCAATGGGCCAGTCTATTGCCGCTCTCTGCTAGAAAATGAGGAGATCAAGAGGTAGATCTAGGAACTGCTCCATAAGGGGCACATCCATTTCAGCTCATCTCTTTGTGGGAGCCCAATCGTACTCGTGCAGAAGAAAGACGAGACCTAGTGACTCTGCATTGATTATCGAGCCCTAAATAAAATCATAGTCTGAAATCAGTACCTGAATCAACGACCTACTTGATCAGCTCATGGGGGCCAAATACTTCAGTGAGATTGATCTAAAGTATGGCTACCACCAGGTCCCAATAGAACAGACAGATGTATGGAAGACTGCTTTCAAGTCAAAATAAGGTATTTTTGAATGGCTGGTCATGCCCTTTGGTTTGACAAATGATCCAACAACTTTTATGAGGATGATGGACGATATCCTATGACCTTTCACCAATAATTTTCTAGTGGTGTATCTGGCTAACATCCTCATCTACAACAAGACTTGTGTGGAACACTTGCAGCATATTCAACAGGTTTTGCACACCCTGTAGCAACACAAACTATATGAAAACTTGGAAAAATGCTCCTTCGACATGGACATGATCCATTACTTAGGATACATTATTGATGAACATGGTGTGCATTTGGATCCATCCAAGATACAGGTCATCTGTGACTGGCTAGCCCCAACCACAGTCACTGAACATCAGATCTTCTTGGGCCTCGCTAATTTCTATCGCAGGTTTGTGTTGGGATTCTCTCATATCTCATGGGCCCTTTGCCAAGCAACCAGGGGTGGCGGTAAGGAAAAATTTGTGTGGGGGTTGTCCCAACAACAAGCCTTCGATGAGTTGAAGAAGTGTTTGTGCTCATCCCCAGTACATTCATTACTAGACCTACAACATCCCTTTGAGATCGAGACAGATGCTTCAGACTATGTTGTGGGCGTCCTTCTCACCCAAGACAGCCACCCCATGGAATATAATAGTGAGACACTATTAAATGTTGTCCCTAAGTACCCTACTTAGGACAAATAAATGCACTCCATTGTGAAAGCATGTCACTAGTGGAGACATTACATTCTTAGGAAGGAGACAATCATCCACACTGATCACAAGCCATTACAGTTCATGCAGACCTAAGGAAAATTGCAGAATGACCACCATTAGAAGTGGTCCACATACTTACAACAGTTCCACCTCAACATCAAGTATAAAACATGAAGTACCAACTGAGTTTTTGATTTCCTCAGTCGAAATCCAATCACGGTACTCACCACGGTGCTAGACGCTTATGACCATGAGACTTCCAGATGGCCCCACCTCTACGAGACATACCCTGACTTCTCCACCACCTACCAAATGTTGGGAACCAACTCAATGGTCGTTAATTTCCATATTTAGGATGGGTTGTTGTGTTGTCTGGGCCATATCTATGTTCCATCAAGTGAACGTGCAAAGATGATTTGGGAAGCTCACTACAGTCAGGTAGCAGGACACTTTGGCATCGAAAATACAATGGCAGTGCTGCAAAAACATTTCTACTGGTCGAAACTTCGACAGGATGTCGGCAAGTATATCAGGTCTTGCACCACCTGTGCTATTTTCAAATCCACCACTAAGAAAAAGGGCTTGTACACCCCTCTACCTACTCCTAACAGGTCATGGGAATCCATCTCAATGGACTACATGTCAGGCCTCCCGTCCACCAAGAGGGGAAATGATTGTGTTTTTGTGGTTGTTGATCGCTTTTCCAAGATGGTGATTCTAGCCGCCTATAAGAAGAACATCACAACAGAAGCCACTCCAAAGATCTTCTTTGAACGAGTATGGGTACATTTTGGGATCCCACAAACCATTATCTGAGACCATCACATTCGGTTCCTCAACACATTCTAGTCGAGCCTATTGTCACTGTTGGATACCAAGCTAACCAAATCCACTGCCTTCCACCGCTAGAAAGATGGCCAAACTGAGGTCGTCAATCGGATGATCATACATATCCTACGCATGTACAATTCAAAACACCCCCGCACATGGGATGAGATTCTTCCTTATGTCCAACATGGCTACAACCGAGCTTTGCATAACTCAACTAGTCACAGTCCCTTTCAGGTGGGGTTGGGATTCCAGCCATTGGGACCCATGGATGTTGCACTACCCCTAGCGACCATGTCAGCCGAATCGTCCCCTGCTCCACCAGAAGATTAAAAAGCCACCTGGTTCATTGAGCGGATCCAGCACATCTGTTAAAAGGTTCAAGATATTCTATAATAGTCTAATTCCAAGTACAAGCAACGCCATGATCAACATCGGATTCCACATAAGTTTCAGGTGGGTAACAAAGTTTGGTTATAATTGCAGAAAGGACGCCTTACAAGGCCCCATTAGAAGCTTCGCCCACTTAGTTATGGGTCATACACCATCACCAAGGTTGTGGGTGATAATGCTTTTGAGCTCAACATTCCCCCTTTCCTTGGCCTACACCTAGTCTTCAACGTGGCTCTCCTTCGACCATATTTCCCACCATTATTGGACACCTCAGAGATAGAAGAGCAATTGACACCAACAAATCTCAACATTGACTGCATGAAACATGAATCCAATGATCAGATTGTGGACACACAGATCAAGCTCACTCGACAGCAAAGGATCCATATTTATCGAGTTGTCAAAGCAGGGCAACTCTTGCACCAAGGCAACTGGCTCACCTGGGGCCAAATTTAGCAGAAATTTCCTCATCTGATGGGGGAACTTAACAAAATGGAGACCATTTCTTCCTAAGGAGGGAGGATTGATCTAGGTGGATATCAGTGGCCACCCACCTATTCCACTGGCTCGATAAACAATTTTCCAACTTGGTAGTTTTTCGACAGTTTTTCGGGTTCCAAACTTCTAGGGTTATTTTGAGGCCCTAAACGACGTTTTTTGGGGATTTGGGGCCCAAGTGATTGCCAAGGGAATTTACTTGGGCCAGTTGAAAATCATTCTTCTCGGTTAGACCTTTCCAACGGGCTATCATGCACCTAAAACAGATATTGTATGCAAAAGTTACGACCCCAGGAAGTTGATGTACTAACTTACCCAAATGAGACCCACATGACTTTTGGCGCTTCATCTCGTAGGGTTAGGTTTTTGGATGTCTAGGGCTTTTGACATTCCTGTTTATTGTAAGAAGGCCTTCAAAGCCTCATTGTAATCATCTTCTTGCAAATGAGCGCAACCATCACATCTGTTCTCAGAGATAAGCCACCACCATTCCAACAAACTTATTTTCCATTGCATTTTATAGTTTCAGTTTATTTCCTTACTAAATAGAAAATTAGTTTTACTGTATCTATGTTATTCTTTGTTAAGCATATTTTAATAATTTGTATTGTATTCATTTCTGCTCATAAAATCCAAATCAATTAACTTCAAATTTAATCTAATGGAGTGGCTCGCTTCAACATTAATTCTCGAGCTTTCTCAGGTTATTTTAACATTGTTATTTTTTAGTAAAATTAAAATTTGATGTGACTTTATAGCCACTCTTTCCAAGATTTGAATTTCTTAGAAGCGTCGTATTTTGGTAGTCAAATTTAAATATAAAATCTCACATTAAAATGTTACCTCAAATTCTTTGTTGTGTCATTCATTTCCAGTGCATCATCATTCAAGACTCCACGATCTTCGCTTCCAACTGCATTCCATATCCTCGATTCACATTCCTATCTGATTTTCTTCATGACTATGTGTATATGGTTGTACCCTCTATTACTTTTTTTGTTTCCAAAACTCTGGCTAAAAAAACTGTCATTTTCGTCAGCATTTATAGTTCTCGCAATGTCCAAGGGCGCAAATATTTCAATTACATCAAATTTCTTAGGGTGAATTTTGGCTCCATCACGACAATTTTTTTTCTGAGTCTCTTGGTGATTTCTCAAGTATGAAATCCACTTAATAAAATCTATTTATTACTCCAAAAATTTGTAAATAATTTTGCATAAAGATATAACTCTGATAAAGCTTATCTCATAAAGAAATATAATTTTAGAGTTTCTTCTTGTTTCCTTACGGTTTCATTTATCATGCATAAGCGTGGTGAGTCAAATTGTTTTCATCCATTCATGAGTTTTTTACAATCTTTCTTCGACATGTCCGTGTCCTTTTCTCCCTTCCACGTGAGTCAAGTTGAGAGCGCTGGTCGTGAGACTTTATCACTTGCAATTTGAATGTCTCAAAGTACTACGAGACATGATAACAATGTAAACAAAGGATGGTTGTGTCAAATCCAGGCACTGGAACTCCAAATTCGTTAGATTTCTCTGCAATGTCAATCTTTCTCAACAATCCCAAGGCAATGAGCGGCGAGCATTCTTCCACAAGGTAGTGCATTGCTCTCATTCTCTTCCTTCATTCATGATACTTGTTTCAAATCAATGCTCCTCCAATGTACACATCGGGTTCATTCCTAATCACTGCTCCCTCATCCATATTAACACTCAGATCAACACAAAGATTTAGTCGGAGGCATGATCAACAAGATTCCTCTTCCTTTATGCATTTTCAAACAACAATAAACCAGATCATGTTGCCTTTCGTATCTTGTCTCCACATTGAGAATTCTTCACTTCAATTACCAGGTCGAGGGTTCACACGATTGAGGAGCGTTCTCCTTTTTTCAAATACTCCCTTCTACTTCGCACCCACAAAAATCATCAATAGTCGAAGCCAACAACAATCTTGAAAGTGCAGGTTGTGACAGGAAGAAAATAATCAAAAGGGTAAAATAGTCATCAAAATAGAGAACACAAATAACACAGAATTCTTCTCCACTTTCATCATCCGCTTCTTCATCATCTACCATGGAAAAAATGGAATTCTTCTCCACTTTCATCATCCGCTTCTTCATCATCTACCATGGAAAAAATGCCATGGTACTACCAGACATTAAGAATCATAGTGCTTTGATAAACTATCAGGCTCATAAGATAAATATCATACTTTGATATCACTGTTAAGATATTGTTAAGAATATAGAGAAGAAAGTGAATAATTAACAAGATCAAAAAGACAAAAGAACACTAACGGAAAAAGTACTAAGCCAATTCAATTAATATGTACATCAATAATGTATATATAATACATATACCACAAGTGTCCTCTAAGAGTATGCCCATTAAAGTAATATAACGAACTGAGATTAAAAAAATTTCAACAGTTTAGTGAGTTTTGTGAAGCACAATATTTGTAACTGCATTGCACACAGTTTACCTGCACGCTTAAATTTGAGATGTTGAACCAATGGAAATATGCTTTGTAAATATTATTTTTGTTAGGATAATTTGTGAGAATATACAGCAGTAATAACACTTGGATGCATCTTTTGTTTTCTGACATGTATTTAAGCTTGACAAAAAATTTTGTAAGAACTTTTGATTGTTGATTCGCTTTGGGGCAGCCCAATTATATATAAAATATATGTTTAATTAGAGTTTAAAAGAGAAAAATATGTGTTCAATTCTAGGTAAAAAATATATAAAGATTACATTGAAAGGAAAAAAGTTTGAAGACAAATCCGTTCATCTTTATGGAGGGGTATTATTTTTAAAACTTTAATGTGATTTATATTTAATAATTTTATATATTTTTATTAAATTACATAATATACCTTAAAAAAATCAAAATGATGTTATATATGATATTTTAAACAAAAGTTTAAAACTATGTTTTAGAAAAGAAAGTTAATAAAAAAAATGTACTTTTTAAACTCAAAATTATATTTAAACATAAAAACAATGTTTTAAACAAAAATTTAAAATGATGTTTTAGAAAGGAAGAAGTTAATAATTTTTTAAAGTTAAACCATTTTAAAATATCTCAATTATGAAAATTAAATAATATTAAAAAGAAAAGTTAAGAAAGAAACCATTGTTAATTTTCAAATATCTCAACTTCAATAGAATTAAAAAAAATAAATTATTTTATGAAATTTTAATAGAAAAAAATTATTTAAAAAAATTGCCCTAATTTAATTGTTTAATTATATTTATGTCAAAAACATATGTTAATATTAGATAGGTTTGGTAGAATACCTATCAACTAATTAACCGATTTTGGAAAACAATTATTATTGAGAAACAACCCTTTTTACCCTCTTTTTCCACCTTTCCAGAAACCGGCCATCAAATCCTTGTCCTTTTATATCCTTATTTCTCTGCTGTCATGCTGTTAGTACTCTCATAAGCTAGGGTCAGATTTTGTTGTGACCGCCTCTTTTGCTGAAAATTTGCATCCAACATCAAATCTCGCAGGGTAACGTATTCGTATGACGCGGCATTAGAGGCCATGTCCTCCATGGCACTCGTGAGTTCGTTGCCATTGAGGGTCCCATTGAGATTCACATCGGTCGAAGACCATAGCTCAATCAAATAACGATTCATTGGGAAATTCTCATAAGGCCGTAGAGTGGTCCCATGAATCTGTGTGCATGGAATCAATTAGTAATTTGATTGGAGATAATTGCAATGTAATTAAGTCGAAAGGCGTACACCTATTGACAATGGACAGATTTAATAGGGGTTTAGTGCTTAATAAGTTTTCTATGGACAGGATTAAATATGGCTGGAATATTCTTAGTAGTCACACAAAATAAATGGCTGTGATTTCAATCATTAACTTTCTAGCTATTATAAAGACATCCGTTTATGTGTTTATATTAACACCAGATAAATGAAGCTCAACCGTTTATTTGTTAATTAATAATAAAATTTAATATATTCTTTTAAAAATTCTTTTCATCTTATCAACCTTTAGATGTTGATCAGTTATGTAGCTGTCCTAATTACACCGAAAGGCATATACCTATTGGAAATGGGCACAATTAATCACCTTTTAATCTAAAATTCTAATCCGATGGCTAACAATTGGAGATGCTGGCATATTCTTAGTCATCCTCCCAAATCAATGAATGTGATTTACTCTTCATAACATCCTTGTATTTTTGAATGCATCCGTTACCCTGTTTACTTTTTAACATTTACCTAATCATATTAAGAAATTA
>ML777238.1:708722-723898 GCA_009831015.1 Picea engelmannii
TTGTTATTTCGTATATCATTTCTGTGTATTGTGAAGATTATGTTGTATATTTTACTGTTATTCTGTCATTTCTAGCATTTCGTTTCTGTTCTGCATATTTTATATATCTGGTATCTTGCAAGATTCTTGCAATCATCTATTTAGAAAAAAATTAGGCAAGCATAGGTGAAAGGTTATATGATGAATAATTATCCTTAATTTATAAATACATATTCAATCTCTTTCAATATTCACAAAACATTGTCTCTCTCTATGTCATGTAGGTGATATGACCAATAATTATCTACAAGTTATAAATACACATTCTCTCTCTTTCAATATTCACAAAACATTGTCTCTCTCTTTTCAATCATTTATATTTGAAAATAAAATAATAACCCATTGTTACAACATTTTCAATTCTCTTTTCATCGAATTCATGACATATTGGTTTTTATTGTAAAATGAAAATGTTTTAAGTTTTGGTTTTAATGTGTAAATCTTTTGATCATATCCAAGAACGCTAACTATTTTTAAAATATCCATGAGAGCTATCCAAGGAGGAAAACAATGAGTGTACACAACTTTTAATAAACACTATTATCTTTAAACTATTATGTGTTTATTGTTGAATGGTCGCCGGAGGATAGAATTAAAGATATCCAACAACTAGGTGAAGATAAGAAAGATTTAAAAAATGGTTATGATGTACAGTTTCTCAGGAAGGCTGCCGGTAGAAAGGTTGGACACTTGTTGAGAGGGAGGTTGGACACATGTTGAGAGTTGTACAGATGGAACATAAAATCTCCATAGGTTAATGTTGCAAAGAGAATGTCAAACTCCTCCAAACTCATCCAAATATGTTGTACCTGAATTGTCTAATATGTTCCATCTTTAGTTTTCATTTCTTTTACAATGTTTGAAACATTGCTTTCATAATGATCTATTTGTTACTTCTAGATATTTATCAAATATAATGCAATTCCAAATTAAACTAGAAAAAATATGTAATTACTTATAATATAAAAAAATAAAAAATATTATAAACTTGTTCACATTATTTCATAAATAACATTAAACTTATTATATTTTAAATTTTATAAACTTATTATATATAAATTATATATAAGAAAACAAAGAATGTGAATGTTATAACATTGTAAATATTATTACATAAATAAAATCACATTTATTATATATTAAACTTTATAACACTATTATTATATATTAAATTTTATAAACTTAATATATATTAAATTTTAAAATTTTATTATATATATATATATATATATATATATATATATATATATATATATATTATTATATTATCATATAAAAAATTATTATTTTTATAATAAATAAGATTTTATCTTTAATTTTTTTAATAGTAATAAATATTATATATTTTAAATATAAATATATAAATATTTATATATGGAAGAATAATAAAAACTTTATAAATATAAAGTATATAAAAATATAGAGGAAACATATAAATTTAAAATATGTATTTAGAGACATATATCCAAGGAAGATAGATGGTGTTTTAGGGGATTTATGTAAGGTCTTGGCTTATCGATGATAGTGGGCACACTTTTTAGGTGGGTAGAAATGATTGAGGTAAAAGGTTGCAATGTGATGGTAGTGGGCACACTTTTTAGGTGGGTAGAAAGGATTGAGGTAAAAGGTTGCAATGTGATGGTAGTGGGCACACTATTTAGGCAGGTAAAAAGGGTTGAGGTAAAATGTTGCAATGTCAAACATTGATTCTCTACTCAATGAACCTAGTGGTGAACCCGAGTGGTGACGAGTTCCATGTTTCTATGTTTCCCTTATACAAGTTGAGACATTTTGCGGGAAGGAGCCAAACATCATCCAAATAGTGAACCAACTAGAGGCATGAGCCAAACACTCAATTTCAAATACATTCATTTTAATTACAATATTTGTATAATCTCAATTAACAACATTAATATGAAACATCTCTCAAAGCTTTTATGATCTCAATTAAAAACATTAATATTAAACCTCCCTCAAATTACTTTGACATTCCCATTAACCTGCTTAAGAAATATACTAGTTTTAAAATAATTCTCAGCATTGAAACTGAAGATGTGATTGCCCATAAATACTAATGCTTTTCTTCCATTAATATTGCCCAAAAAACGGGTTTGCATCATAATTAGAATTTCCTTGTAGGTACCGACAAAGAGATTACTATATTAATACTGCTTTCTAGTGTTACAATTTTTTTGTAGCGCCTCACGCCATTAATATAACGTTCCGTTTTAAAGGAAAAACACGACCCATAACTCTCTGTGTAGGACAAATCGAATTGCCATTAATACAACGTTCGGTTTTAAAGTAAAAAGACGACCCATAACTCTGTGTATGACAAATAGAATAGTTGGTTGATATCATTGATTGGATATCGGTCTCACGTGAGCATGTGATGGAAAATTATGCAATCATCATCGCATAATGGACTGCAACATGGCAGTAAGGAATGGTGTTGGTTAAATGTTTTATTTTTTGGGTTTTTCTGGCTGGAATTCAGTGATGTAAATTTGGACAAAATTACTAATTTTTATTGTTTAAATAGCATTTCTGAATGCATAAATGAATTCAGCGTGCTGAAAAAACCCAGGGGTTCTTTGATTATACAAACTTAGCCACTCAAATATGCAGATCCAACCATTCTTCACCAAATTTCGAGCAAAATCAAACAGATAAAGTCATTGAAAAATAACCAAAAGATAAAACATAGAACATTTAGACTACGCTTTAAGAAATTGAGCATTTAGACTAAGCTTTAGTAGACAATAAAGTTATTACACCGATATAGCGGTCCCCCCTATTGGAATGGATGGTTTAATGAGCCTTTTAATTACAAATTCTATGTTTATGGTCTACAATTAAAGATGTTGGCATATTCTTCATCTTACACTGAAATCAATGAATGAGATTTAATGTTCCTAACTTCCTTTCATTTATGAATACGTCTGTTTTCTTATTTACTTTTTCACATTTACTTAATATGATTAAAAAATTAATTCCCTACCCATTGATTGCCACTTTTAATAATTAATATGTATAAAAAACCTTTTCCACGTTCCAGTAATTAAAAAGGATTGATTCTATAGATCGCAGTGAATGTGAAACATTACCATTTTGGCACCACGTTTAATAATTAGTTTAATAGTTAATATGTATAGAAAACCTTTGTCACATTCCAATAATTAGCAAGGATTAAATGTGAAGCGTTGCCAGTTTGGCATTCCTTGGCACTCTTTCAGTTAACGCAACTGTGGTTAAGTTGGACGCATGTTGGATGCCACCTTCAATCTTCATAGGAATTATTAAGAGTTGGACGCATGTTTGATGCCAGGTTCAATCTTCATCACAACGATTTACAATATATATGAACATTTCAATCCTTTCTTCTCAAAAGGGTTCTTTGTTGTAGGATTTTATCAATTAAGAGAAAGTGTTTCGATTAACAGGCATGGTAAATAGTCTACATTTGAAAGCTTCATTTTTGGCGATAATACCTAGCCTTTAGCCTTTGGCATTTTGGTGGCTATTAAACTGCTCAAACCAAATTAGCTTCCAGGTATGTATGGATCTCTTGGTATTATCCCACTATGATCATTTATTAACGTATTTCATTATTAATGATTTAATTGGGCGGGGGTTTCAGGTATTGGGCGGGCAACATCCCAGAAAGCTAAAAACATGTCAGATGTCCAAACCACAACTCAAGTGAGGTATATTAAATTTCTTGCCAGATGAGGTTAGTTTGAAAAAGATAAGTTGAATCATATTATTTATTTTCATGTTCTACATATTTTGCAGACACCGAACTTTGCAGACACCGAACTTTGTTGGAGTCCCATTGGGGTTGGTTCAGATGGTTTCTTGTTGAAAATGCAAAGGTGGATACAACAGGAATCGATCACAGAAAACGTGAAATATTAATGATTGAGCTTCATTTATTTGGTGTTAATATTTTAATTTATGTTAATCACTTACATGGCAATTAGTTAGCTATCAAAGTAATTTTTAAATATGATTAGGTAAATGTAAAAAAGTAAACACATAAAACAGATGTCTTTATAATAGTTAAGAAGTTAATGATTGAAATCACAGCCATTTATTTTGTGTGACTACTAAGAATATTCCAGCCATATTTAATCATGTCCATAGAAAACTTATTAAGCACTAAACCCCTATTAAATTTGCCCATTATCAATAGGTGTACGCCTTTCGACGTAATTAATAAATAAAAGCTTGATTTTATTATGATTAGTCGATAAACAAATCAATGACAATGATATTTATTATAAGTACATACAAGTTGGAATGTGAATTCCACTCATTGGAAATCAAAATATTTCAATGATCCAGAGAAATTGGTTATATATATATATAACCAATTCCTCTCTTGATTCGGATCCAAATCATTAAACAATCCCTCTTCCTAATGAGGAGATTCAAGTTACATCTAGGATCGATCTTGCTATTCCGTATGAGAGGTTAGGACTTCAAACTTGTTCTAGTTTTAAAATACCGCTATAGCTTTCCACATTTTCTTCAAAGGTTGGGCGCTTCTGCTTTGATTTCTCTCTTACTTTAGCAACAACCACAAAATCATCCTTTGATTTGATTATTGCTTTCCATATTACCTTTCTTTGTTTATTAATTAATATTAATAATAAGGCTCAACGAGATCATAATTTTTTTTTATCTCTGGTTGATTTACATCATTTTTAACCCTTTCAAATTAATAATTACTATTACTATTAATAATTAAGATAAAATTAAAATTAAAATTATTAATAATATATTAAGATTATTCAAATTAAAATTAAAATTATTAATAACACATTAATTAATAAAATTAAATTAATTAATAAAATTAAAATTAAAATTAAAATTAATATATTAATTAATACATTATTACATTAAGAAGTATTTAAAATGTTCCACATGTTTTCATTGCCTATCCGCGTTCATCAACCACAAGTTATGTGGTTGTGCTAGTTATATGGATGACAACAATAATGGAACTGTAAATGAGGTCACTTGAAATAACAGACGATAGCAGGAGGTCATCAATTGTTCATACCGTCGAGTCAATGAAACTGCAAAATGGACTGCAGCGCCCGCCATTCTATTCCATTTGTCATTTCCTCATTCCATATTGTTGTCATCCATGTAATAACTTTACCGTCTACTTTTCTCTTTCTCATACTCGGTAAATGAGGTCACTTGAAGGAGCAGACGATAGCACGAGTAATCAGTTCTTCATACTGCTGAATTAATGAAACTGCAAAACCCTAAATGAGGTCACTTGAAGGAGCAGACGATAGCACTAGTAATCAATTGTTCAGACTGCTGAATTAATGAAACTGCAAAACCCTTTGTCATTTCCTCATTCCGTCAGCGCTGTAACAGTATGCTATAAATTCCCTATGGGCAATCCACAGAACCCCAATCTATTGGTAAATCACAAGGAACACGTACAGTCTTTCCCTGTTCCTCGGGATTGCCGAGCCACACGGGGTCCGCCCATTCGAAGCACATATTTCACCAAATAAAGACGTTTGTCAGTGACTGAAGCTCTGCTCAGCTCAGCTGCCTTGCACCTCCACCTTCACGGTTCTTTCCTTCTGCTTCTTCTTCAGTTTTGTACAGCAACTCCAACAGGAACCTTCAAGCCCTTACCCTGCCCTTATCTACTTACCTCTCTTCCTTCTACCATTCCCAAGTCAATACCTATTCACAGAAGAATCTCTATTCGGCTCCCTGGGCTTGAAGTTTACTCGCAAAACGATTAAACTTTAGATTTGGAGGTCGTTAATTGAACTTCTGGTCATCGAAAGGGTGAGCTTCCATGCCCTAATTTCCAGTTGCATAAGGTCGGTCCCGTATGTTTATGATTTGTTTTTCGACGGCATAAACATATTCAAGTTGATTTTTTGCAACCTTCTATACATTGTTTTCATACGTTCCGCTAGTATCATAGAATGTACACGGATAGATACTTAGTCCGTCTCATTATCTGTAAGATATTTGCCATGAACGACATATATCTTTGAAATATAATTCTATCAAGTACTAATGAAATATAAGTGCAGGTGCAGCTGTTATCGAGTTCCCTGAGAATACTTTTCCAAAATATTTGTTTAAAATATCAAGGAAATATGGTTGGAGAAGCGAAGCTTTTTTCGTAAGTCTTATAATCTGAACATTTTTTTGTAAGAGTTTGGATTCATTCGCAGACAATAGCTGCGTGCATTGAGGCTATCTAGTATTCTCCTTTGCAATTCACTTTTATTTAGATCTGCGTTTCTCCAAGTTGCGTCTCAGATATTATTGCAGTACATAGTTTCACAGATTTCATGACAGAAGTATTTTAATGTGCAGATACAATGGAGATCTAGCCATCTAGCTGCATCTGATCCCAGCTTGTCAATTCCCTCTCACAGCGTTAACATGATAGAATCTGGGGAGGGTCAAGAAGCTACGCCCGTGGGAGATATACTGTGCGATATGTTCAGTTCACATGAGTTCTCTCAGGGCAACTTGGCTGCTAATTCTCCAGGACGGGACGTCTTAGAAACTGATAACCATCAGAAAGTGATGGCCAACAACACATATAGCTGTGGAGCGAAACAGGAGAAAGCAGACGAACGAGCATCTGGCTGTTCTCCGTTCTCTTGTGCCTACCTTTTACGTGCAAAGAGTAATGTCTATACCCTAATCCCGTTCACTTTTTAAATGAAGTTATAGCAATCTTTACCTAGAAATATTATCATAAATTACGGATTAAGTATACGAACTCTGGAAATTAACTGATAACAATCCTTACATACAAACCTTATCATAAATTACGGATTAACTACACGAACTCTGGAAATTACAAATTTACCATTCTTTCAGTGCAGTTTTCCACCTACCCATGCATTGATCAGAGGTACTACTTTTATTAATCTGTACTTCTATCAATCTGTATTTGCTACCTGCACATAAGTATCTTTTCATAAATAACTAATATGTCTATTTCTCTTGCGCATCAATATTATTTGCTATAAATGATTGATATTTCTGCTAATCAGTCAACTGCAGTTTATCTGGTCTATGAGCATGAGCATGAGCAGTTAATATAGTTACTCTAGAATTCCAGTATTGCGAGCCACATGTTAATGCATCTTAATTGTTTTTTACAAGATGACACTTGTTAAAATAAATAGAAGAGAAGAGAATAGGATAGGATAGTTTATTTAAGTCCATAAAACACCTTAGAGGATATAGAATTTATGGACTAATAATGATCAAAGTTTATGTTTTTTTAGTTATGTAAACATTCTCATCAAAGTTTATGTTTTGGTAGTTATCTAAAAATTCTCACCTAAGTCATTAGGTTATGTACGTTAGTAAACAACAATCTAAATAGTGGTACCCCCTGAAGTCTTCCTGGCTGAATCAATAGGTTGGGGCATAATCAGCGGGTCTAAGACCCCCACCCATTCAATATAATAAATGAAGGCAGTAGTTCCTAAATAAAAGAGGGTTTTTAATAACCGGTATCCAAGCAAAGTAAGCGAGCCAAACCGAGTAACCAAGCTGAGTATCCCAGTTTGATCAGCCCAACCGAGTATCCAAGCCGAGTATCCCATGAGCCCAGCCCAGCTATGACCAATTAGAGTTCCCGAGGAGCAGACACTGCAATACACTGCCTTGGGAGGAGGGTTACCCAAGGGTTAAGATCCGGGAGTGTGAGCAGTACGAGCCGAGAGGCTCCCATACTGTTTGGAGGGCAGGGGGCAGAGATGCCAAACCTGACCCCTATCTATCGTTTAAGTTATGTAAGTTAGTAAAACTAGCACAGCCACATAATTGTGATTGTGACTGATCAACCCAGAAAGGCATATTTTATTTGTAAACAAATCCTAACTAATTTTTTTATTGTTTATTTTATTTACAAAACAAACCTTAGTTGTTTTTTTTTTTTTTAACAAAACAAATTTTAATTCTTTTTATCCTATTTCATTTACAAAACAAAACCTAATTTTTTTGGTCTATTTCATTTACAAAATAAACGTTTTAATTTACAAAATAAACGCGCAGTAAACTCCTTCTCCGCTTAGGAAAATAAACGCGCAGGACTCGTTCTCTGTGCAAGAAAATAAACGCGCAGGAATCTCGTTCTCTGCCCAGGAAAATAAACGCGCATGAAACTCCTTTTCCGCACAGGAAAATAAACGCCCACGAACTCGTTCCTTTGTCAAGTCTTTGGCATGCAAGAATCATTCTTCCTAACCGAATCGGTTCTTAGAACTGAATTTTTTAAGTATCTTTAATGAGTAGCCATCAGATTAGGGTTTAAGGTTAAATAAGATTAAAAGATCATTAATTGTGCCCATTGTCAATAGGTATACGCCTTTCCGCGTAATTAAATTGTGAAAAAAAATGAATCATCACATATATTTCATTTTCAATTTCTTTTTATGTGTTAAGTAAGGATAGATGTTTGACTTTATTTAAAAATTTTCATTTTTTGTTTTTTGTTTCAATTAATAAGTAAATAAAACTTAGTATGGATTTTCAAGTAAATGTTTTTCATGCAGATCTATTTTCTCTTTATATTATGTGTAAGTATTTAATTTTCAATTTCTTTTTATGTGTTAAGTAAGGATAGATGTTTTACTCTATTTAAAATTTTTCATTTTTTATTTCAATTAATAGGTGATGAAAACTTAGTATGAATTTTCAAGTAAATGTTTTTCATGCAGATCTATTTTCTCTTGATGTTGTGTGTAAGTAATCATTGAGTTGAAGTCACTTTAATAAATGCAAGTCTTGAATGGATATTTGGAAAATATTTTTCTTCAATTCCCATTTTTTTTATGAGCTCTATCCTATCTACATGTAAGTGAGATGTCATATATAATAATACACTAGCACAATGTTTTTCTTTCTATTTTCTCCTAACATCATAGTATAAGAGGTTTGTATTTTAATTCATAATTCCTAACATCATAGTATAAGAGGTTTGTATTTTAACTCATAATTCCTCACAGTGCCACTAATGGTGAGGTTAACAAGTGTAAACCTATATAACAATAGGCTAGAGTAGACTAGGGTCAAATAACTTCAAACTCATTTTTATTGAGGCATTAAGGAGCATTTTAAGCCTACTCGAGTGTATGGGGATCATTAGGAATGAGAGAGGTGAATGGATTCTAGCATATTCCAGAGATAACAATAGGACCTATTAGATATCTAGTTCAAGCAACCAAGTTGGCCCAATCCAAGGAAATAATTACACCACGTAGAGGTGGAAGAAAACTATCATCTCCATCTAAAAATTATGCAAAGAGAACTTGGGAAGAGAACCCACTAGGAGATTTTGACTACATTGGAAAAATGAAAAATCTTTGGTCAATTGTTGACATTTGAAATATGTTAACTTTCTTCTATAATTATTTGAAGAGAATGAAATCCCAAACTAGACAACCATGCAAAATAAAAAGTCTTTGGTCAATTGTTGACGTCAGAAACATGTTAACTTTATTCTATGATTATTTGAAGAGACAGAAATCCCAAAGAAGATAGCCATGCAAAATCAATGTTTCTATCAATGAATCGAAACACATCCTCCTAAACTTCCAACTCATAGATGTTTTTCTCCACATTTATTTTGCATACAATAGAGGGCCTTCATGCCTCCTACTACTCATTTCTAGATATAAAAGTTAAGAGTCCAATTACAACTACAATTAAATTCAAGGTTGAGGTACTTGTAAGAATAAGTTACCTCTAATTCATCGCCATTAAATGTGATGGGGGCATCCCTATCACAACCATGTATCAGGCTATTACTATTACCTTTGTTGTTTTTACATTAACCTTCATTTGTATCCTCCTCAAATTCCAACTCATATATGTTTTTCTCCACATTTATGTTGCATAGAATAGAGGGGCTTCATGCCATTCCAACTCATAGATGTTTTTCTC
The DNA here is from genome assembly GCA_009831015.1 of Picea engelmannii. Classification (NCBI taxonomy): domain Eukaryota; kingdom Viridiplantae; phylum Streptophyta; class Pinopsida; order Pinales; family Pinaceae; genus Picea; species Picea engelmannii. The sequence continues at coordinate 718,725 of ML777238.1, forward strand.
CACATTTATTTTTCATAGGATATAGGGCCTCCATGCCTCCTACTACTCATTTATAGATATAAGATTTAAGAGTTTCTATTACAACTATGATTATATTCAAGGTCAAGGTACTTGTAAGAATAAATTACCTACAATTAGTCAACATTAAATGTGATGGTGACATCCCTATCAAAACTATCTATCTGGATATTACTATTATCTTTTTTGTTTTTACATTAACTTTCATTAGGGTAAAATTTGCGAGATGTGTTTGGAGACTTGGTGCCTTGCTAATAACAAAACATCATTTTCATAAATCAACAACAATGAAGCATAACCTACTATGGCTATTCGTCAATAAAGCATAACTTGTTATGGTTATTGATCCTCCCCCAAGGATTTAGACCTACAAAGCATAGCAGTTGCATGCGAAAGGAAATAAGAACATTCAATACTAGAATTCCAAATCAATATATTGCAAAGCGCTCTCATAAAATCAAGAAACAAAGAGAAAGGGACAACATCACATAAAGGTAATCACTCTTCCTCTTCCCCTCTTGGAATAAAAAATTCTACAAGTAAAGAACCAATCAAGATTCCAAAAGATGACAAGAAATGAGAAAGACCCTCAAACAAGCAATTATTACAAGAATTAGGTGAACTTCTCCCAAATTCAAGATGAATCAAGAGCATGGCGAAGAAATTTTCTTTCCAAACCCAAGCTTCTCAATGATAACCATACCTTGGAATGTTTGAGGCCTCAATGGTCTAAGAAAACAAAGAAGCTTGAAGACCTTAATCTCTTCTGAAAAACCCTCAATGATAATGATCCAAGAAACAAAATGTAACTCCGCAAACCTGGAAAAAATAGCCTCAAAGTGTTTGAGAGGATGTCAAGTCATTGTGGTAGACGTAAAGGGGTCCCCAGGTGGATTAACCATCCTTTGGAACCCTTCTGACATCTCCCTCTCTCACTTATTCACTACCTTTCATTCAATCTCTGCCAAATTACAACCAATAGGATCCGACCAAAGTGGCTACAACACAAATGTATATGGACCCCAAGCTGCACAAGATAAATTAGATTTTCTTTACTCCTTACACCTGTTGAGCTGCCTCATTGAAGATCATCTTTGGCTTCTAGGAAGAGACTTCAACATCATAACCTCCCTCTTAGAAAAATGTGTAGGCCTCAATCGCCTCGACCTTGAATCCACAAATTTTGAAGAAACCATCATCGACCTAAGCTTAGTGGACCAGGAAACCACGAATGGCATCTTCACTTGGAATAATCATCACTCAGTCCTGCAAGAAACAACCTCCCACTGGGATCACTTTCTCATTCCACAATCCCTTATGCTCAAAAACTTTACGCTTTAGGTATCAATTCTTTCCTATCGTGGCTTTGATCATTGGCCTATTTTCCTCCTCATTGACATCTAAAACAACCTAAAAAATGACCCATTTCGCCTTGAATCCTTTTGGCTAACCCATCCTTCTTTCCACACAAGATTTTTGTCATGGTGGCAGGCAACGCCTGTCAATTTTGGATACCCAATGTACAACTTCCAACAACGCTTGAAGAACCTGAAACATCATATCAAGTCCTGGAATAAAACAAAATTTGGCAACATTTTCAAAGCCAAAAATCAACTTCAAGATCACATGCAACAAATTCAGCAAATGATGATAAAAAATGGTTTCTCTCAAGAGATATTAGGAAAAGAAGATACTATACTTACTCAAATCTCTATCAGATAAAATCAAGAACAAATTCTCCAATGCCAGAAATCAAGGGTCCTCTGGCTAAGAGAAGGTGAAAGAAACTCAAAGTTCTTTCACAACTTGATGATCCAATGAAGAAATGAGAACATAATCACCTCCCTGAGAGACAATGAAGAGAACAAATTCAAAAACCATCAAGATATCCAATCAGAACTAATGCAACATTACCTCTCCCTAATGCAAGAACCCCATCAACAAGGAAATGAAGCAATCATAAAAATCACTCAACTCATTCCCAAAGTTCTTAATGAATATCATAATGAAGCCCTGATGAGACAAATTATCATGGAAGAGGTGGAATAACCCATCTCGAAAATTCCCAAAGGAAATTCCCCAGGCCCAGATGGATTCACAGTGGATTTCTATCAAGCATATTGGTCAGTAATAAAGAACGAAGTCTTGGGAGTGGTGGAAGAATCCCACAAATTTCAAAAAGTGCTCCCTTCTCTCAATTCCACCTTCCTCACTCTCATTCTTAAAGAATAAAAAGTGGAAAGTCCTAGCGAATTCCACTCGATAGCCATTTGCAATTTCATTTACAAGATCATCTCCAAAATCATTGCCAACATACTTAAACCCCTCCTCCCCTTCCTAATTTCTTTTGAGGAGACATGATATGTAGAAGGAAGAAAAATATTGGACAACGTCATCTTAACCCATGATCTTCTGCATTCCCTCCACACCTCCAAGAAACTAGGTATGCTCATAAAGTTAGATCTATCCAAATCCTTTGACAGCCTAAACTGGAACTTCATCTATAGTACCCTAACAACCTTTAGCTTTGACAAGAATTGGAAGAATTGGATAAAATATCTGATCTCCATGACCTTCTTCGCAATTGTTGTCAATGGCTCCCCCTCCCCAACATTCTCCACCTCCCCTGGCATTCATCAAGGAGACCCTCTCTCACCCTTCCTCTTCATTTTGATGGTGGAAGGCTTAGGCAAGGCCATCAAGGAAGAAGTAGATCAAGGAAACTGGAAGGGCCTCTCTCTTCACGGGGACGAAAAACCCACCACACACAAAAAATACGTGGAAAACACAATGCTAATGGCCACTCCAAAAACCAAAGAGGCCCTTACAATCAAGAAAGTTTTACGAGACTTCTCAAAGGCTTCCGACATGTGCATCAACCAAGAAAAATCCCAATTTTTCTTCTTCTTCAACACTCAACCTATTCAATGTCACCTAATAGAAATTTTAGGCTACCAATGATGAAAGCTTCGATCCAAGTACGTGGGAGCTCCCCTGACTGAGAACTCCCAAAAAAGGAAATCTTGGGAGAACCTCCTACAAAACATGGAAAAAAAATTGGATAATTGGGCCTTTCTCTCTCTCAACATAGAAATCGTACTTATCCTCATCAAATATGTCCTCCAATCCATGCCTATCTTATATCTCTCAGTGATAAGAGTCCAAAAATTCATCTTCATAGACATTCAAAATATTCAACGCTCCTTCCTCTAGGGAATCACCAAAAATAAAATGAAATGGGCCCCGGTAACCTAGGATAAAATATGTCACCCAAAATACAGAAGTGGACTAGGTCTGAGAGATCCAAATATTATTAGCCAAACCCTTGGAGCCAATATTTGGTGGCGATGGATCGCCAACCCTCAGACGTGATGAGTTAGCTTCTAGAAAAGTAAATATCCTGAAACTAACAAGTGATTTAGATCATCAGAATGAACAATGCTCACACAAGTTCTAACCTTTAGAACCTATACTGGCACAATCGTCACCTAATTTAGGACAACTTCTTCTAGGAAATAAAAAATGGCGAGGAAGCCCTCTTCTGGAAGGATGCTTGGCAACAAATTCCTTGCTGGACTGACCAATAATCTCTTCAAAATCTTCAATCAGAAACAACAAAGAAGAAAAAAAATAGGGTGGCACATTACTAGATAGTAGAATACAACCACAATCGATGGAGAAGATGGATTCCTTCTCATCTATGGATCAAAGCCATAGATCAACCCACCATTGATGGATTTCTAGCAGACCTCAACAAAAGGAAAATTTGGTTCTCCAATCAACCGAATCATCTAAGATAGTGTAACTCAACTTTAGGAACCTTTACAAATAAATAATCCTACTCCTTTGCATATAGAAACGATCAACTCCCAAAATCACCCATATAGAACAAGATATGGAACCAAAACCTTTGGCCAAAATTATCAACCTTTCTCTTCTTTCTCACCCTCAACAAATCCCTAACCTAGGACAATCTCTGCAAACGTGGCTTCTCAGGTCCCTCGTGATTCTAACTCTGTCTCTCAAAAGAGGAGTCGGTGGAGAACCTCTTTAATGCTTTTCACTACACAAAATACATTTGGACCTTCTTGGGAGTTGTTTTCCATCGTTTTGACCACTCCAAAATTTCCATCCAAACCAAAATAGAACTCTGGCCCCTTTCCATCACCCAAAGTCTAATAGTTAACAGATCTCAGAATATTCTCCTTGAATTTCTCATCTAGGAAGCCTGGAAAGAGCGCAATCGCAGGAATTTTAAGCGTCAAATGATCTCTTCCTAGGACCTATAGAAAAGGGTCACAAATTCTGTCTAGGAAAAAATCCTTGCCCAACCTTGTAAGGAGGAGGACTGGAAAGTTAACCTATATGAGATAACAATCCTTGAAGCCCTCAACCTCAATGCTAGCTAAGCCTCTGTTAAAGTTTATGCTATTATTAGGTTAGTTTAAATTTACTAGATAACAATAACATATACATGATCACTGAGAGAAACACAATCACAAGAGTACACAAGAATTTATCCTACGAAACCCTCAAGGGGAAGAAAACCCAGAAAAACTTCCTTAATATAGATAGCCAATACAATGTCAAGATAATGAACCAAACAACACATAAATTCTTCTCCCAAGGATGCACCTCTCTCTCTCTCTTCCTTCTTCCGGCAACTGGTAACTGCAATTTCCTTCAATACTTGCGCACTAGATGAGTGTGTGTCCAAATGAGGTGCTAGCTTCTCTTATTTATACAATCTGGCGCATGTGAAATTCGGTGTCTTTTCACTAGCTGGGCCGACTTCTCATTCTAGGTGGTTATAACAAATTTAATATATTTTGGCTGGGTCGACTTCTCATTCAGGGTGGTTATAACCACTTTAATAAATTCTGGCAGGGCTGACTTCTCATCCTGGGTGGTTATAACCACTTTAATATATTCTGGCTGGGCCAACTTCTCATTCTGGGTGGTTATAACCACTTTAATATATTCAGGGGCCGAATTTTCATTTAGCCTATTGCAATTAGGGTTTAACCAATCTGCAAAATGGGATTTGGTCAATTACAATGCCCGACATGATCAATCCACAAAAGGGGATTGATCTAATCAATAATAAATATATTTTATCTTTATCCACAAAAGGGGATAAGAATATTCTTTGCAGT
>ML777238.1:747217-757933 GCA_009831015.1 Picea engelmannii
AAAAAATGGCTATCTCTCATTGGATGAAATTTCCATTGCATACATGGGTTTAGGATTTTGGATTTGTGGTTAGCCTGTGTGTTAGTTTCCTTGGTGCTAGTTCGTTTGGGAAGACCAAGATTCTTTTTTGTATGGATGATTTAAGTCATAAAGATGAGGTATTTAGTTCTTTGATCAGGTCCTAAAACATGACTGGGGAAAATCATTCAATGAATAACAAGTTTTCCCAAAAAACAGAAACCATTTATGAGCTCAAACTTTAGTCTTCATAACCAAAAAGGAAATTCAATCTTCTACATGAGAAAGTTCTAATTGGAAAGTTTAGAGGCCTTTGGCCTAGTCCTTGAGCAGTCCAAGAATTACTATCATTGGGATGTCTAAGGTAACATGTCCATTTTTTATTGTGGAAAACACTACTTTCTCTTTGTATTTAGTAGAAAGGAGGAGAGAGATCTAGTTTTCATATTAGAACCCTATTTTATGGGCTCTAAGGGGATGTTCCTCTCTTGTTGGAAACTTGAATTTGATTGAAATACGGAAATAAAGGTTTCCCCTATTTGGGTCACATTTTCACACCTCCACATCATCTTCTAGGATGAATCCACTCTTAAAGAAATTGGAAATAAGATGGTTTGTTACATTGATTTAGATAAGAATAAAGGAAAAGCATATTCTTTGTGAGTAGTTGCATGAAAATTCATCTACAAAAGGGATTTCCATAGGCATTTCAGATCAATATGAAAGGGTGGAGAATATGTATCCCTCGATTATGAGAAAAAACCCTTCAAATGCAATTACTGCCACAAATATGGCTACTTTGCATAAAACTACCCTAGAACCCAACAAATTCAACCTACTCCACAAAAATACCCCCCTTCAAATGAAATGGAACATGAATATTTTAAGAATGTATCTAGAAGACAAAAGAAATAACAGTCCAAGGGGCCACAAAAGAGGCTCCAATTTGGCTTGTCCATCCCTTCCAACAACATATATGAATTTATTGAAGATACATAGGAACAATATGAAGAAGAGGTTGAGACAAATTTACTGAAGACCCATTCAGATCTTAAAGTTGGATCATTTTCTAAGATCCATGTGGAACCAAAGAATACTGTTTTTAAAAACATAAAAGTGACCTCTTCTAGGGAAAGATTGACAACTCTTTTGGAAAAGGAACAAGACATAGAAATACAAGATCCAAAGGAAGAAAAGGAGAATGAATCTATATCCAAAGATTAAGAAGAGGAAGAAAATATAGATGAGAAGAACACTGCCACATTTTCTCCTGAAACTTTTGATTTCCCTTCCTCTGCAGAAATCCCGTAGAAAAACTCATATCCCTCTCCCCCACTGACAATGGGAAGGAAATCAAGTTAAGAGAAAAGAGAAATAGGTGGAATCAAATATCCACTAGCTATCAACAAACACTGATTCTACCTTTTTTAATTGGGGGAGAACACCTCAAAAGTGATGCCTATGTTTTGATTCTGCATTTTTCTATGCAAACAATTTGTCATAATTTATTCTTGTATTCAAAAATCACTAAAATCAACTTATTATAGGAAAATCAAATCATTGAACTTATCCCTTTTATGGTTTAAACATGAGGAGGTTTTTTTGTGCAAGTTAGATTTTTCCTTCACTATTTTGTATGAAAATTTAAGACTATAGTACTTGTAACTTCACTATTTTTCTATACTTATTTTAAAATAATATTTGATATTTGATAATATTATTTACGAGGAAACAATTATAAAAGTAAGCATGTTTAAAAAGACTAGAAATTAGAAAATGTGTGTGAGAAAATGAGAAAAACATCCCTAACAACATAAAAAATGAACAAATACATTCAAAGTAAATATAAATTTTCAAGACTACTATAAAATGAAAATGCAAGATGATTTTATGCAACAAACAACTATTGTAATGCAAAATAATTCAATAAATTGATTTGCATTTTAGCAAGGATATAGTATATGACATTTTGATACATTTATTTCAACAATAATAGAATAAAAGATGACTAGGTACATTAATGTTAACAAAAAATATAGTGAAAATAAATATTCCATTAATTTTAATAATAAACAATATATATTGTTGTTTTTAATGAAAAATCAATAACTCATAACAATTTGATTAATTTGTTTTGAAAATAAATAATATATAATGTTAAGTTTAATATATTGTTGTTTTTAATGAAAAATCAATAGCTCATAACAATTTGATTCATTTGTTTTGAAACTAAATAATATATAATGTTAAGTTTAATACATTAGTAATAATGAATTATTTTCATATATAAATAAATGAAAATAATTCACTATCACTCTATAAATAATTATTTCAACAATAATACAATAAAAAATGATTAGGTAAATTAATGTTAACAAAAATATAGTGAAAATAAATATTTCAGTAAAAATCTATAACTCATAACAATTTTAATTTATTTATTTTGAGAATAAATAATATATAATGTTAAGTTTAATACATTAAATTATTTTCATATATAAATAAATGAAAATAAAAATTATCCACAAATTGTAAATAAAAAATACAATGTTTCAAAATATGAAAAATAGAATAAAAAAAATGTTAATATGTTAAAATGTTAAGAAAGAAAAATACATAAATATAAAAAAAAAAAACAATTCTTAGAAAAATACATAAATATGAAAAAAAAAACATTCAAATTAAGAGATATACAAATTAACTTCAATGAAGTAATTCCAAACAAGTTTTGTTTGGTTGCATTTTTGGAGAACCAACAATTTTCATAAAATACATTGTATAATGTGTACAGTAAAGCAGGACATAGGGATTTACGCTCTAATTTAGATATACTTCTTCCTATTACACACTGACCTTATTTTTTTATCCGTCCCTACTGTATATTGTTTTAGCTAAATAGGCTTTTAAGATTCTCAATTGGGATCAATGCTCGAATTGAGTATTCTTTTACTTTGTTTGCTATGTGATATTACTTATTTTGGAATCAACCCTAATCTCTAAATTGGATCCACTAAATGTTTTTTGTTTTTTAATTCTTGCTTTTGTTCGATTTTATTTTTATTTTGATTTAATAGAATAAATATTCTAGCTTTTAATTTTTTTGCCATCTAAAACTGTTCACGTCAAACAGGTAACACACAAAGAATCAGCTGCTTTTCTGTACATGGTGGATGAGAACTGTTCACGCACAAAGAACCGCTACCTTTTGGGCATGGGGGTATGATATAAAGTGTTCACAAAAAAACCCACCAAAACCTCATTCATGTTCACGTGGTTACTTAAACCGGCAAGCATCCACAAAATATTTCTCTCTCTGGGTCCCCTTTGCATAAAAATGAGGATCAGTATTCAAATTGACCCTCCTTTCACTTTGTTTACTATGTCATACTTCTGATTTTGGAATTTGGAATCGACCTTAATCTTCTAATTAAACCCACTAAATGATTTTTTTGAATTCTTCCTTTTGTTGGATTCTATTTTCTTTTCACTTAATTGAATGTATATTTTATGTTTCAATTTTTTTTTCTCTTATTTCAAAAAAAAATACTAAGTTATAACCTTTATAGGTCTCAATTACTCAATCAACCACAATCACCAAATCGAGATTCCTTTTCACCTAGACACTCACCTTTTGCCACAACCACCAAATTGAGATTCCTTTTCACCTAGACACTGTCACCTCGTCTTGATTTGGAAATTGTCCATGATTCACAGAGTGGACCCTGTCATTATTGTCCATGTTGTATAGATTGTATAGTCTTAACATCGTTCAATTATCTTCTCTTCATTTTTTTTTTTTTAACAAAGTTCCGTATTTTCTTTCAAGAAATTCACCTGCCAATGTTGCGAAGAAACTTTAAATCAATTCGTGGAGTGAGTAAAGAGCTATACCTCCTATGTAATTCAATGATCGGTCTTAATTTCTCGTTTGTCTCCTTTTTGGTAGAGTTAACCTTAAAGTTGTTAGGTCTTTCATACATGTGCGTGTGTTGCTTTTCTTTTCAGCTGTTGATTTCCTTGTGCATGTCTTTTTTTTCAAAGTAGTTTTTTTTTCGATTTGAATCTATTTTCAACACCAATATAATATAAAATTAAAATATTGTTGTAATTCATTAAAAATAATCTGTGTGAAGTTTTATGTAATTAATTATATTTATTTTATTTTATTAATTGAAAAGGTTGAATATGAAAAGCACTTTCTCTTACATTGTCTAGCCAATATTCATATTAGATCTCATTTTCAAAATATTGATCACACTACCAACCTTCCTAACCTCTTAACTCAACAAAAGTATGGTGATCTTAAAAAGCTTCTCTTAATGCTTTTAGAGCACAAAAATAAAATTCTAAAAAATCACAAGTAATCACTTATAATCATCATCATCATCATATATATATATATATATATATATATATATATATATTATTAAAAGTAATTTATGTAAAAGTTTTTATGAATCATATTTATTTTATTTTATTAAATTTTTTATTTATCTATATATATAAAACAAACATCGAGTATATATATATGGATTGGTTAAAAGTAATTCGTTTGAGTTCTTTGTTTGCATGTGTAAATCCTTTCAAAGAAGTTCGATTGGGATTATGCTCTTCATTCCCAAACTTGGTGTCATGGAGTATGGATTCTAAAATTAGCCCCGAATTCGAAATCAAAATTGTACCGAAAGAAATCACACCTTGATTAATCGATTGGGCCATGTATTTGAATTTGGGCCTGCCTTTACCTATAGCAATGCTAAAATATCCCATCTTCCTCCATCCGTTCTCCTGCCATCACACAATATTCACTTGATTGAAAATTTAATGAAGTTAAATTACTATATCTGAAGTATGTAGGTGATTGTACTTGTACGCAGGGTGAGTTACGGATTCCATACACTTAAATCATCACCTTTCATACTTGAAGTGACTAAATGATTTTTGAAGTATGAATTGTAATCACACATGCTAGAAATTTTTGTTTGATGGCCAGTTATTATGATTTGACCATTTATCCTTATTAATTAATGTTCAAGGTAGCCTTTAAACATTTCAATTTGAACATTCAAGAGAATGAATATGAATTTTTATGAAAGCCTCTTTCCCCATGTTCAAACTTACATTACGAGTTTGTGATCAAGATTGAAAAAATCATCCTAATTAATTCAATATGCAACTCAAATCAAGGTCAATACTCCATAAAACCCACAAACTTGTGTAATTTGGAATGTCTTTGGAATGTCTAAGGAAAATTTGCTAGGTTTTAAGCCAATTTAATTTGGAATTTAAGCTTGTATGGTCTTTTGGATTTGTTAACATTTTGTAGGAAATTATAACTAGTCTCCAAGAGACATGAGAAAAACAAGAGAAGCCCTAAAAAAATATTGGTTGTAGATTAATCATAGATTATTGTCATATCTAAAGATCTTGGAGAGACGATACCAACTAGTGTGGAATATGGTGATACTATATAACACAAAGTAGAGTGCACAATAGAAAAGATAGCTAGAGGAGAAGAAAGATGAGTGAAAAATTATAGAGTCAACAATCAAATTCCTCATTTTATTGAATATTCCTTCAAAGTATCGGATGAATTGAACATGATATAGTGGAAATTGTACACCAAATCACAATATTTATAGACCTTGGTGCTAGACATAGCAAAACCAAGAAATATGTCCAAGTAGCGGAGATGGAGTATGAACAAAGTAGCCTAAATTTAATAGGGTAAAAGGATGGAAAATTACACTTGATGTGTAATATCCTCAAATTTTAGAAAAATAAATTATAAGTTGAATTTATAAATAAATTTTAGTTTTTGGAAAATTCGGATTTGAAAATAATTTGTCATTTATGGAAAATCCGAATTTGGAATTTTGGGTTATGTAATTAGTTATTTGATGATTGTTGGGAAACGATTTGACTTGCCCAAGTGTCCTCTTTTATTGGACACATGTATGAGACAAAATTTTAATAAATTAAATGATGGAAGACGAATGGAAAAACCAGGTTAAAAATAGATGACCATGACTCAATGAGTAGAGAACAAGTTTGAGTTACCTCAGAGCTGATTTTTACAAGTGGAAGAAGTTGAATTTGACCACTAGCAGCCCCTAAAAATCAATGATTTGTAATGCTGCAAATTTCCCGAAGGAGGGAAATGAATGGAAAGACCTAGGCACAAGAATAAATACAACACATGTGGGAGGTAATACGTTGCTTGGTATGTTGAGGAATGGAGAATTGTTTGTTGTTATGAGAACTTGTAGTGTGATCCAAAGCATTTTTTGATCTATTGATGGTGACTATAGCTAAGAAGGATAATTCAGTTCGCCCTTATGGACTCACAGTCAGGTGAGGGGGTGATCATGACAAGTGATTGTGGATGTTCTGTTCTACAGTTGGGTGGAATGTGGTTATTTCATTTGCTTCCCAGCATCAATTTTTCCAGACATGTATTTGAGTTGTGTATTTAAATTGTTGATGCTATGCTACTCATGTTTTATTATTGATCTTATATAGTTGATGCCATATCTTATGTTATTATTCTTAGAAACAAAATCCATTTGAAAAGAATTGTATAACCATATTAGTTGATATGGGCTAACACTATGTAAAATAGTTGTAGTAGTATGCTATTAACAATTTAGTTTATATATATGAATATAGATATATATAAGTGTAAACAAAACTACATTATATTCATGTTGTTATGTTGAACAAAAGAATAATAGTCCCAATACATGTTTTGTCAATTATGAAGGAAAGACACTTGATATAGTAGAGTACAGGTCATTTAAAAAAAAATGATATACATCTTTATTAAAATCAATAGATCAAAGATCAAAATGTTACAGTTTGAGTTCCATAAACCCCTGAGCTCCCTATCTAGTCGATTTTGTTTTTAAAGGACTACATAAAACTATCCACGAATGCTTGCAAGGACTCGTGGAAGAAGATGGAACCCAAATACCTTTTGTAGATAGGACACACACTTCTCTAAGTGCCTTGGTTGTTCTCCCAACCTGTGACAAACATACACAATAATTAGTAACTTACTGATGTGCGAAATTATTATAGATGAAACAAATAAAAGAACCAAGTATACTTAACTTGGATTTTGATGACATATCGAGACATTCTCACCACTTTGCAAATCCATAAATCCAAGACCCAGGAGGGGAGTGGGTGCATTTTTTCATCTGATGGGTTCCCTCACAAAAAAAAAATGCACCCATCATTAGTTGACATATATGATAAAATAATATCTATGGATGTAAAATGATAACAAAACTCTAAATTAAAGTTATGTAATTTAATACCTTGTAGGATTATAGAATTTCAAAGAGAAGTTATAATACAAATTGCATATGTAACGACCCTCAACGTTACGACTACATTCGACACAACACAAAAGATTAATTCTTTTTTTTTTGGCAGGATGACAATAAAGACAATAGTTAAACAACACATCTTATCGACGAACGTCGCGCATGCAGATCAGGCAAAAGACAACAACAAATCTACACACTAGCACAATGAGCAACTAGGAGAAACATGCGTAAATCAAAAACAAAGAAATGACTACCCGCCTGACACAAGCACGACAATGCCTACAAGCTAAGGAAAACATCCACAATCTTGACACAACAACCTCGAAGACTAGTAACTAGAAACTCTATGGTGCGCAAAACCCAACGCATGAAACCGTTACAACCCAAGTCCCAATAACTGTTACAATGAACAACACCCACATCGGGAAGCATAGGTTGTCGCCAGGTTATCATTCGCCTCTATCCCTCAGGGTGCATGATGATCCCCTCATCATGAATCATACTTCCACTAGGTGATAGGCGTGAAAGTAACCATGGCACAACTTAACATGCCTAAAAAAATATCCCAAGAAAATCCAACGCACTAGGAGACCAAATTAACTAACATTAAGACTATACCCACTCACCCAAGCAATAAGTCGACAAGATGCAAGATGATATCATTCAATTTAAAATGAGCAAGCTATTAAACAACTTTGCCAACAACCACAACCATTATATGTTAAGCATGATGTGTAAGTGCGAAGGGGAGAACTATTACATGCACTCTAACAATCAACTACGCTGGTCAACAATCATACATTGTCCATTAAAAAGTGAACTTATTATGATTAAAAAGTGATATACTCTACTTATTAAATATTCGACATTTCTCTCTAAATATTGCGGTCTAAAATATTGTTGTCTGAAATATACATTAGGTGCACACAATTTTCGCAATCTAAGTGTGTTTCAATGGAATTTAACTCTATAACATCGCTAAATTAAATCGTAGTAAAATCACTATCTTTTAAGCTGAATAAATATAACACTATCTTTCAAAAATGTAATTTTGCTATCTATGGAATCTAATCTCTGTCATTACGCTAACATCTAACTATTAGAAAATCGTTGTCAACATTTTATCAATATGCTATTAAATTAATCGCCATTAATAACGCATGCTATCAAGTTGCAGTTAATAACATTTGTTGTCTTTAAACTGTACGATTCCATGTCCGTTAAGCAAATAGATCGATTTAACCATCAATTATATCGCTGTCTTTACACAGGATTACCAATATAAAAGAATTAGCAAGGAATTTAATATGTCTTTCTCTCAACACTCCACAATAACATTACTATTCATTAATAAAGGTCATGGTATCCACTAAAATCGTTGTCTAAAACTGTGGGAGGCTGTAAAATGTGCTAAGGAAAATCGTTGACAGATGTGATATTGAAATGTATCAAAATTTCAGTGAAATTGTAGTGATTTGATAATAGTCGAACATGGTGTTATAATATAAACTCCACCACTGTCTGTCTAACCATATGGTACAAGGATTGCATTCAATACAAAATTGGAGCCAATGTATAGTGTAAAAATGTAGTCAAGCTCATGGTAAAAATGCAGTCATTCTCAGGATAAAAACGCAGTCCATCTTATGGTAAAAACACAATCATTTAATTGCATACAAATGCAGTCCTTCAATGTGTAAAAGTGTAGGTATCCCTAATATCATTTGCTGGGCATTGAGCAATATCAATTCGTTGTGTATCTCAAAAATAAACACAGGTATCATTTTAGTATTGGTTTGTCATTCTGATATTTTAAAATCTCTTATCTGTAACATCCCGCTCTGGTGCACTTACCAAACTTATTCTTTGAGGACACTTGCTCGCAAGTGATCTGGATTTTTATGATGATAAAACTTTTTCCTTCATTATGATGCGTTAAGTTATATGACAGGATGTTTTTACTACCTTGATGTAGACAGGTGCTGCTGACTCAGTTTCATTGAGTGTGCAGGGTTCGGACCTTGAGGATGCAGAGGCATCGATGGAACCCCCTTGGACTCCGGATTGAGTCAGGGAGTGGGCTATTTGGGCTGTTTCATTTACGGTGATATTGTTTTGTTGATGATATGCTATTGATTTTATGATGTGTGTTTGACATGATATGACATGGTGGTTGATGATGCAGGCTGATGATAGCTTGCCGACCAGACTCACATATGGAGTAAAGGAGCCACACACGAGTTCCAGAGAGATTGAGGGAGAGGTGTGGACAACAGCCCTGCCATAGCCTACTAGCACTCCCTCCGTGGCTCGAACTGTAGGTTAACGATTACCTAGTTCGAGAGGATCCACGATGCCATGAGGGAAGACTGCGACAATCACTCACGATGATTCTAAGGGGCGTGCAATAAGGCGGGGGACTTATTCCTTAGAGCCCTTAGTCTCCCACAATCTCACCTGGCGGAGTGTTGACTCCAGGGGTTATAGAGTCTACCAATCCGTCAAGCCAGCGAGTGGCACGCTTGGAGCACATGGTGCATCCTGAAGGGCACGTCGCGCAAAGAAATGCAAATCAGCGAGTGGCACCCTTGGAGCACGTAGTGCATCCTGAAGGGCACATCGCGCAACCGAAGCAAACAAGGCGTGTGGCACCCTTGGAGCATGTAGTGTGTCCTGAAGGGCACGTCGCATTGATGATGATGATGAGACAACCTAGATGACCCTAGACCTTAACGCCTGATAAAAATTTAAAAAAAATGACTGCCCTAATTAAATTGTCGCCCTGTTCAAATCAAAACCTAAATTAAAACATCTCTAAGGTAAATTTGACCAGCCCTAAGAAAAGATCTTACAAAAATAAACCTAGGGCGTAAACTAAAACCCACCTAGGTGTTAATTAAAGTCTTGTTAAAAGTAAAGGGGGAAATAAATTAAGCGAAACCCTTGGCTTTTAAATGATAAAGAAGAAATAAAAATATATTGAAGTGTGGGAGTATAAAAGATAGGAATAATATATATATATATATATATATATATATATTGAAAAGATTAAAAATCCGCATTTATCTTTTGGGTTTAAATGATAATAAAATAATAATAAAAGAGAGGAATAAAAATGGAAATAAGGAAACTAGAAATAAGGGAAACTTAATATTGGAAAGTAGGGGACATAGGGTAAAAAGAAAAAAAGAATCAACATTTAAGGAGTTACTAAATTTCAGAAACTTCATTTTAGGAAAGTTATTAAAAGCATGAGAGGGGATCTAGGAACCCTAGGAGTAATTTAAGGAGCAATTTTTGGGGGAGTGAGGGAATTTAGTCTTTTAATTATTAAAAAGAAATTAATTTTTGGAGAACCCTAGGG
>ML777238.1:775898-799001 GCA_009831015.1 Picea engelmannii
GATTTGCTTTAGCATTAGATTTTCTTTTCTGTAGTTAGCATTAGATTTGCTTTAGCATTAGATTTGTTTTCCAGTTAGATAGCGTTAGATTTGTTTTTCTGTAGACAGCACTAGATTGGTTTTGAATGCACAGAATGAACGCAATTCAGACAGTACCCTGTGTGTCATGACTGAAATGATAATGCTGATGGTAGATGGTTAAACACAGAGTTAGAATGATTTTATAGAATTGTGCTTTTTAACAGAAATAGCAATCTGAGCCTTTGAATACTAGACTGTTTTGCTTCTGTTTATGATTCCATATGAAATGCTCGGTTTTGAGTTAGTCATCAGAATTCAAATTCTTAGAATAGGGGTGTGCTTTATTTTTAGGATAGCATTCGAATAAAAGACTAGATGATTGCCTGCACATACTGTGTATCAGCTCGAAGTATACCAACCCTGGTTTGACAATTTAGTGATTCAGGACACTTAAAAGCTACAATTTAGCAGCCTGACAGTAACTCCAACAGGAAGACGTCTGCAAACTCTCTCACCATAGGAAGGTGTTCTAGACATTTTGCTACTCCCTTCTCGTTTAACGCAAGGATCGCATAAATCTTACATCTCTTGCGCATGCTCTTCCGTAGCTACAAGGAAGAGATGAACGTCAGGGAAACTCCCTGGTTCCATCCTACAGTCATGCATCTCTATCCCTCATAATCAACCAATCTCAACCATTTCGTCTTATAGTTGATTATCGCTTCATGTGATTCCAACTAGTCCATACAGATCACGGCATCATAAGATCCTAAGATCATGACGTACAGGTTGGCCTTGGTGACAAACTCCCCTAGGTTAAGGGTACAACCCATAACCTTCCCTCAAACCTTTTGTTTGGATCCCGAAGCCATCTCTACCAAGATAAACTCATCCTATTCGAATTCCTTTACCTTAATATTTTTTAGCGTTGCACCAGAAATGAAACTCTCGGTAGCACCGAGATCTATCAAAATACTAAGGGTCTGGTCAGCAATAGTACCTAACGTGTCGAGCACAGTCAACTGGTGGTATTCCTGGCGGTTATTCATTGTTGCATGAATCCAATGGGCCTTGCCCAAAACTCCCATGGTAGTGGGTCTGGTTGATCCAGATGCTCCGATCCTATCCACTAGGCAGTCATGCTAGTAATGTGGCTCCCCGCATTCCAACACACCTTCTTCGGTCCAATAATCCTGGTAGACGAAGTAGAAGTTGAATCCTAACACTAAGGATAACACGAACTTGTTGACCTTAAGTTTCTTGGTAAAGGTGCGGAACATACCAAAGCAGCTCCAAAAATGAGCCTCGTACTCTAGCACCGTATGGTTGCCCTGTCACAAGGCATTTGAACTCATTGAGCTAACGCTCAATGAATCCCTCCGATAGACACCTCTCTTGGAACCGTTCCTCGAACAGTTCCCATGACACATATTAGATGACCATGTTCAATTGCGGCAGGAGCGTCTTCCCTCATAGAAGAGCACTCCCCTTTAGTTTAAAGACCACCTTGTGGACCTTCAAGTTGGAGGTATAGTCGCAAAGTGAAAGCACATTGCCTTATTCTCCAACCATGCCTCGTCGGCTACACCATCCGGGGCACCAAAGAACTCAAGAAATTTGACCTTCTCGAGTTCGCAATGAATACTAACGGTACTAACTAGGCACACTATAGACCCTCAAGGGTACAGGCACCTCAGCCTCATCTCAGTACAGATGGTGAGTCAAGGCCTCTGAAAATATCTAGAAGGACCCTTGTCAGACCATCATCATCCTTTACAACAATCGAATCCAGTCGAAGGGCTTTGTCCTCCTCCTTGGGGGTTAGAATCAGAGGGCGCATGCAATTCTCGAGGCATCGCACCTCCTTCCACGGAACCACTCTACGAACCTTTGTGTCATCCTCTAATCGATATCACTGCATGGACACGTTAAAGTTTTAGTAACGCTAGGTTAGATACTCAAGGGTTTACTGCAGTGGAA
Organism: Picea engelmannii; assembly: GCA_009831015.1. Taxonomy (NCBI): domain Eukaryota; kingdom Viridiplantae; phylum Streptophyta; class Pinopsida; order Pinales; family Pinaceae; genus Picea; species Picea engelmannii. The sequence goes on from ML777238.1 coordinate 777,900, forward strand.
ATCCTGGCGATCCACAAACACAGGGTTGAACTCGCTCTGATACCATATGTAATTACCCTCAACATTACGACTACATGTGACACAACATAAAAGATTAATTAATTAATTTTTTTGGTGGGACGATAATAACAACAATAGTTAAATAATGCAACTTGTCGATGAATGCCGCACATGCAGATCAGGCAACAGACAAGAACAAATCTACACACTAGCACAACAAGAAACTGGACAAAACATGCGTAAATCAAAAAGAGAGAAATGACTACCTACCCAAAACAAACACGACAATGCCTACAAGCTAAGGACAACATCCACAATCCCAACACAATGACCTCGATGACCAGTAACTAGAACCTCTATGGCATGAAGAACCCAACACATGAAGCCGTTAAAACCCAAGTCCCAATGACTGTTACAACGAACAATGCCCACATTGGGAAGAATAAACTCCAGCAAGGTTATCATTCACCTCTATCCCTGAGGGCACACGATAATCCCCTCATTAGGAATCATGCCATCACCAGGCGATAGGCGTGACAGTAACCATGGCACAACTTAACATGCCTAGACCGATATCCCAAGAAACTCCAATGCGCTAGGAGACCGAATTAACTAACATGAAGACTATACCCACTCACCTAAGCAATAAGTTGACAAGACGCAAGATGACATCACTCAATTGAATATGCGCAAGCTATTAAACGAATTCACCAACAACACAACAATTATCTGTTAAGCATTATGTGTAAGTGCAAAGGGGTGAGCTATTACATGCACTCTAACAATCAAATACGTTGGTCAACAATCATACATTGTCCATTAAAAAGTGAACTTATTATCATTAAAAAGTGATCTACTCTACTTATTAAATATTCGACATTGCTCTCTAAATATTGCAGTCTAAAATATCGTTGTCTGAAATATACATCAGGTGCACACAATTTTCCCACTGTAAGTGTGTTTCAAGGGAATTTAACTCTATAACATCGCTAAATTAAATCATAGTAAAATCACTATGTTTTAAGCTGAACAAATATAACGTTGTCCTTCAACAATATAATTTCTCTATCTATGGAATCTAATCTCTGTCAAATCACCAACATATGACTATTAGAAAATCGTTGTCAACATACTATCAATATGCTATTAAATTAATTGCCATTAATAACACATGCTGTCAAGATGCAGTTAATAAAATTTGTTGTCTTTAAACTGTATGATTTGTTGTCCGTTAAGAAAATAGATCGATTTAACCATCACTTATATCATTGTCTTTACACATGATTAACAATATAAAAGAATTAGCAATGAATTTAATATGTCTTTCTCTCAGCACTCCATAATCACACTACTGTTCATTAATAAAGGTCATGGTATCCACTAAAATCGTTGTCTAAAACTATGGGAAGCTGTAAAATTTGCCAAGGAAAATTGTTGACAGATGTGATATTGCAGTGTATCAAAATTGCTGTGAAATTGCATTGATTTGATAATAGTCGAACACGATGTTATAATATAAACTCCACCGCTGTCTATCTAACCATATGGTACAAGTATCACAACCAATACAAAATCACAGCCAATGTATAGTGTAAAAATGCAGTCAAGTTCATGTTAAAAACACATTCATTTTCAGGATAAAAATATAGTCCATATTATTGTAAAATCGTAATCATGCTCAAGGTAAAACACAATCATTTAATTGCATAAGAATGCAGTCCTTCAATGTGTAAAAGTGCAGGTATCCCTGATATCATTCATTGGGCATTGAGCAATATCAATTCACTGTGTATCTCAAAAAGAAACGCAGGTATCATTTTAGTATTGGTTTGTCCTTATGATGTTTTAAAATCTCTTATCCAATATCTTAGAATCATTCTTTGAATATTGAATTAGCTTCTGAATAATTCCAAACTCATCTGAATGCTAAAATTGTTTCTAAATAATAAAATCTTTCCTAAATAATAAAATGTTTTTGAGAAGTAAAATCGTGAGTAAAGTGATACTACAGAGTGCAAATATATGATATACATGGAATGAGATAATTTCTTGGAGAAATAGGATTTTATTCTATTATTAAATGTATAATTAATTTCCTTAACATTACTAGTATATGATATCGCTGTGTAACATTACTGAAATATAAAATCGTTGTATGACATTACAGGCATATGATATCGCTATGATACAATTAATTTCCATAACATTACTAGAATATGATATCGCTAACTATGTCAATGCAGTCTCGTTATATATAATTTCACTGTCAGTATATTAAATTTACAGTCACAGGATACACATAAAATTTCTATCAATAGACATTAAGCTCGCAATGTGAACAACTTTATAATTCCGCTGTGTGAAATGGCCACATAAATTCTATGTGAAAAGCTTTAAAAATCGCTCATGTATAAAAATTGCTGACAATAAATGAAAATTGCAGACACCATTTAGATTGCAGTCAGTATGTAAATCACATTCACTAAATGTAAATTGCATTAAAAATGTAAAGGGAATCGCAGTAAAAAAGGAGAATGAAATCATAGTAAAAAATAATGACGAAATTGCAGTCGATATATTAATGAAGCACTGGGATTCACCATTAAAATCGCAGAGATGATACCAACAAGGTGCTAGGATTTATCAATAAAATCGTAGAGATAATCAACAAAGCATAGAGAATATTCGATCAGAGATGAATGAACATAACACAGAGATATCCAAACACAAGAAGGCGCAAAGACAATAATTCATCCATGAATCAATCGAACATAGAGATAAGTAAGGGGTAGACAACTGGGAAAAATTATCCTCGATAAGAGTTAATGAGAAGACAAACCATTGATTATTGATAAGAGGTAATGAGCATACAGAACTTTCAAATAAAATAGCAAGAAGTAAAAATTATTCTTAACCAATATACACAGGCTGTCTAGAACAAAAAGCGTGTAGCTTAGTCAAGCACCTAGCAATCCAAACAACTGACTGGAAATAAAAAGGTTGCTGGGAAAATTTCTCCCCCGAGTCAATGAAGTGTAGCTGAATAAATAGCGATCGCCAGGAAAACAAACAAAATATAAAAATGCAGGAAATGTCCAGCAATATATAAAAATGAGGTATAAAACGAGATAACAACGAAATAAAAAAAACACCGAGTTTAAAGAAAACTTTGCCCTGAAACAATTTTTGCAGGGTTAATTAAACGCATCAAGGCACAAGACCAACAATATGCCAAGGGAAACAATAGAGTTCGATGACTGAAAAGAACATCCTTCGCTCATCATCCATGCACAAAAGAGTAGGGAGTTGAAATCCATAGGTCTATTAACGTCGAAGTGATGACCATAGATCAGGCTCCTGGATGACTTCTTAGGCACGGACTGATAAGCTAGGGATGAAGGAAAAAAAAAACACAATCATCGCAAACAATAAACCTCAGGATGGTCAAGACATGCAGGGATCAAAGGCCAAGGGAAATCAATCAACATCAAGCTAAGGTTATGGGGAAAATCCAGTCATCAACTAGAATGCTAAGACTATCATATTATTTACCTGATTAAGCATACCAAACTGAAAGCATAAATCATACTAACAATCTACAATGCAGAAATAAAGGAAACGTATCATTGCTCAATTTCCCGCTCTGAGTTGATGTCCCATGCGCTTCGTGCAACTCCTTCTTGCCAACCGATGAGACTTCATCGATACCTCCTAGCTAACGCTAGGAGTATTCTTCTTCCCTGTTAGACCTTGAGCTGCACAGGGGCCACGCTTAGTAACCAAAGAATCAACTAGCTCCCAGCTCACCTCACAAGGCCGAGCTACCAATCCTCACCGAGCTGGGTATCCCAACTCCCATAAGCTAAGTTAGTCAAGTATAAATTTATGCAGTGTAACGTTACACAAACATAAGAGATCCATCATCATTCTCCTCCCTCCATTATATAGAGTTTCAAAGTCCCTTACTCTCCCAAAATCCCATTTTATTTATGTTTAATAATTTAATTCATAAAAATCCTCCCTGTACATGTGTCACCAATCCCCTTCAATCCTCCATAAGTTAATTTCATTAATTAATTAATTACCCCTATTTCCCTCACTCACCTAAAGACACTCCTAGAATCACTCCTAGGTGTCCCCATATCCCCTTACAATTTTTAATGACTTTCCCCCTTATTAATTTACTAGTGGAGTTTAAATTAGAAAGTTCTTAAATGGTAAATACCTTACTAAGTTGGATTATCATCTTTTTCCTAGTGTTTCCCCTTTATTTTTATGTTTCCCACTTTTTCCTAGTTTCCTAATTATTTTAGATTCCCCTTTTTCCCTTTTTTAATTAAACTCAAAAAGGCATGTGCAAAAACTTACCCTTTTTCCCTTTTTCTTTTTAATGAATAAATTTTTAATTAGCATAATAAAGTAAAACAATTATTTCCACTGTTTACATTTTATCCCAAAATATTTTTATAAATCAATTTAATTTCTTACCCCCTTCTTCTCACAAGATTAATGAAGATTACCATTATTATTATTATTATTATTATTATTATTTATATATTTATTTTTTTATTTTTAAATAAATAGAATTTTTTTTACCACCAGCATAATTTAGACCTGGACTTTATTTTCCTAGGTTGGGCGACATTCGTAGATTCGTCTGAAGAGACAATACCGAAAAGATGTGTGGTCTCCAACTCAATGCATCTGCCAGTCGGTTCATGGTCCCTTTTATGTAAGTAATCTCGAAGTTGTACTCGCTAAGAAATTTCGACCAACGTCATTGTCATGCGTTCAGGTCACTTTGCGTAAAGATGTGCTATAGTCCACAGTGGTCCATCTTTAGTTCAAATTTTTGTTCAACAAGGTAGTGTCTCCAAACCTTCAAGGCATATACGATGGATAACAACTCCAAATTGTGCGTTTCCAAGTTCTGCTCATGCCTTCTCAGTTTCTTCGAGATATAAGCGATCACTCAATCGTCTTGCATCAAGACTTTGCCTAAGCCTTCTTTCGATGTGTCAGTGCATACCAAGAAGTCTATGTCCATGTCAGGGACTTTATTATTGGTTTCATTGTGTTATCAGATAAATCAGTAGGTGCAAACACTAACAGATCTCCCTAGATCCACCTGGATCTAGAACAAAATAGGACAGGACATGACTCTTTCCCTAAGTTGCAATCATTGAATCTACTACTAAAAATGGGCCAAATGCCCAAACTTCAAAAAAGTTGGTTACAGTCAATAAACGTTTTAGCCCATGCCAAATTCAAATAATACCTCATCAAAACATCTATGCTACTGAAATGCCTCCCCACAAGGAATAGGGGATTTTGGTGATGGGTTCTATGGTATTACTGTGCTACACCCATCAAAATTTTGACCGAAGGAATTCAAGGAAAGCTTGCAGAAATTATTACAACAGCCTCCAGATTCACAATTCACAATATTTGTCTACTAACATGACTTTTGAGATTGAATTCGTTATGTAGACTCCAAGGGAAAAAAAAACAGTCGTAGCAGTCCAATTGTTCTTCGGGCTTTCTTAACACCAACAAATCTATAATAATCATGCTCAATTAAGAATACAGTAATTTGGCGAAGAAAAATTGGTTGCCAAGTAATTCATTTTTATAATAAATCAAAGTGGATTTTTAACATGACAACTTTCACTGGGTAAGAATTGCTATTGAATTAAAAATATAAGCAGAAGGAAAGAACAATTCTGCTGAGTGGTTAAAGAAATTTTGGTCTAAGGAATGTGGAGACAAAAGGGTAACATCGCAGTGTTAATTCGCCCACAAATTACATTAAATTGCAGAGAACAATTAATCGATGGCCAACAGAATTACAAGTGCAAAGCTAAATTATCCATCAATATAAAACACAGAATTAAATTTATAAATCAATGCACAAAACTGTAGAGTTAAATTATTCATCAATGCATAAAACGCAGAGTTAAATTTATCCATCAACAAAAAAAATGTAGAGTTAAATTATTCATCAATGCATAAAACGCAGAGTAAATTTATCCATCAATGCGTAAAAATGGAGAGTTAAATTATTCATCAATGCATAAAACTCAAAGTAAATTTATCCATTAATGCATAAAAACGCAGAGTTAAATTATTCATCAATGCATAAAATGCAGAGTTAAATTTATCCATCAATGAAACACATTCAAGAATGTAAAAATGTAGAGATTGGGCCTTCAACTCAGAGGTTATCAATCAAGGAAAAACAGGGATAATCCTTCACGGAGACGCAAGGGTTTTCGGAGTTTAGGCAATCTGAAACAGAGGTACTCAATTACCAGAAGGCACAATAACCACCAAATAACCAAGAACAATCAACAGGGGAAAATGGCTGGGCAGAAACATCCTTCGCTTATCATCCATGCACATAAAAGTAGGGCGTTTGGATCTATAGGTCTATCAACACCAAAGTGACAACTGTCGATCCAGCTCTTGGCCGACTACTCAGGTGAGGACTGATGATCTAGGGACAAAGGTGGAAATACAAAGCACAAAATCCTCACAAATCAATAAAACCATAGGACGGTCACAATATGCGGGGAATCGAAGGCCAAGGGAATAAATCAACAACAAGCTTAAGGCTATGGGGGAAATTCAGTTATCCATTAAAATTCTAAGTCAATCATTTTCTTTACCCAAATAAATATACATAACTAAAATTGAAAAGTATACTAATAATCTGCCATGCAAAAATAAAGGAAGTGTACCATAGCCCAAGTCGCCCGCTCTGAGTTGTTGTCCCATGCGTTCTGTGTAGCTCCCGCTTGTCGACCGATGAGACTTCACTGGTACCTCCCAACCAACACTAGGGGTACTCTTCTTCCCCCTTATCCCTCGAGCCGTGAAGGGGCCACACACACTAATCAAAGAATCATCTAGCTCCCATATGACCTCGCAAGGCTGAGCTACCACTCCTCACTGAGCTGGGTATCCCAACTCCCACAAGCTAAGTCAGTCAAGTCTAAAATTCTGCAGTGTAACGTTACGCATAACATAAGAGATCCATCATGCTTCTCCTCCCTCTTTTATATAGAGTTTCTAATTCATTTACTATCCCAAAATCCCATTCAATTTATTGTTTAATAATTTAATTCATAAAAATCCTCCCTGTACATTTGTCACCCATCCACTTCATTGCACCATAAATTAATTTCATTAATTAAATAATTACTCCTATTTCCGTCAACCACCTAAAAGCATTCCTAGAATCACTCCTAGGTATCCCCATATTCCCTTACATGTTTTAATGACTTACCCCCTTACTAATTTACTAGTTGAGTTTAATTTAGAAAGTTCTTAAATGCTAGATACCTTCCTTACTTAGTTTTTCTGCTTTTTCCTTGTGTTTCCCTTTTCTTTTTATGTTTCCCACTTTTTCCTAGTTTCCTAATTATTTTAAATTTCTCTCTTTCCCTTTTTATTTAAAACTCAAATTGGCAGGTGTAGAACATTACATTTCCCCCCTTTTCCTTTTTAATTAATAAATTTTTAATTAGCATAAGTGACAAAACAATTATTTCCCCTTTTTCTCCCTTTTTTATTTTTATCCCCCAAAAGATTTTTATAAATTAATGAATTGCTTACCCCTTGTTCATCACATGATTAATGATGATTCTCATTATTATTTATTTATTTTTATTTTTATTGTTATATAAATATATATTTTTATTTTTATCACAAGTATCACTTAGACCTAGACTTTAATTTCCTAGGCTGGTGACATTTTATTAGGGAATTTGTTTTAAATCTTTCTTATCACGTTATTCGTCCTAAGGCCATCTAGGTTTATCCATTTATTAATTAACAACATGACGTGCCCTTTAGGACACACTAGGTGTTCCAAGAGTGAAACTCGCTTCAATTTGTTACCCTTGCGCGACATTCCCTTCATGACACACTACGTGCTCCAAGGGTGCCACTCGCCTCTTTTCATTTTTCTTGCGTGACGTGCCCTTCAGAACACACTACGTGATCCAAGGGTGCCACTCACCTCTTGACCGAGTTGGTAGACTTAAAAAACCCCTAGAGTCAATACTCCACCAGGTGATCTTGTGGGAGACTAAGGGCCTCTAAGGAATAAGGCCCCTTCCTTATTGCACGCCCCTTAGAATCATCGTGAATGACTGTCCCAGTCAGCCCTCATGGCATCGTGGGTCTTCTCAAACTAGGTAGTCATTACCCTACAGTTCCATCCATGACTAGAGTGCTAGTAGGTTGTGGCAAGGTTGTTGTCCACACCTCTCACTTAACGTCTCTAGTAGTCATGTGTGACCCCTCTACTCCACATGGGAGTCTGGTCGGCAAGCTATCGTTATCCGACATCATCAACAAATCATGTCATAAATATATCCATAATCATATCATCTAATCAGATGCACAAATGTCATATATACAACAATCAAACCCAAATAGTCCACTCCCTAACTAGATCTGGAGTCCAAGGGGTTCCATCAATGCCTCAGTATCCTCGAGATCTAAAATCCTGCACACTCAGGAAAACTGAGTCAATAGCACTTGTCTATGTCAATGCAGCAAAATAACATGTCATCAATTCATAACACCTCATAATCACAATCAAATGCCCAAAAGTATAATAATATGGATCACTTGCGAGCAAGTGTCCTCAAAGAATAAGTTCGCTCAGTGTTTGCAAGAGTAGGATTTTACAGTTTCAAAGGAGTGTCACAATCATAAAATCAATCTCTTGTGTTGTTTCATTGACTATAGAAAATTTTTGACACGGTTCCTAAGAAAAACATTAGAAGAGTTAAAAGTTCCTTTTGAGTTGGGAGCTACTGCAATAAGGTTGTACGAGAGAGTTATTGCCAAGTTTAGGAACATTATGGGTTAGTTGGAAGAAATCAATTGTAATATAGGAGTTAAGAAAGGTTTTCCCTTATCCCCTACCCTTTTTTGCATATACATTGACAAGTTAGAGGGTTGTTTGGAAGAAGCAGGTTGTGTGAGATCGACTTATCCCTATTAAGTAATGCTTAAGGAAAAATACCTCTAAACGTTTTAGTTCAAGCCTCTTTTTCGAATTTCAAACCTACATTAGGAGTTTGTGATCAATATTGAAGAATTATTCTTGGTTAGTTCAACATGTAGCTCAAATCGGGGTCAATATTCGGTGAAACCTACAAAATTATGCAATTCAGATGGTAAAAGGGAAAATTGCTAGTTCTTTAGCCCATTTAATTTTCTAATATAATCATGTATCATTATCTAGAAAGTGATCTCTATTAAGTAATGGTCAAGGAAAAAAACATATAAATGTTTTAGTTCAAGTCTCTTTTCCCAAGTTTGAACTTATGTTAGGAGTTTGGGATCAATATTGAAGAATGCATCTTGGTTAGTTCAACATGCAGCTCAAATTAGTGTCAATGTTATACAAAACCTAACAAATTATCTAATTCAGATTGCTTAAGGGAAATTTGTTAGTTCTTCAACCCATTTAATTTTGTCCATCTGGATGTTGATGAGATTCAATGCTACCTATTGAACTATTTCAACATTCATCTTAGTATTCTATTGCATATTCTTCTCAGAATTTGTTTGATGATTCATATCAGGATTTGCCTGAACATGATCAATATTGGTCTCACCATTCATTGAAGGATTCTCATTATTTCCCCCAGCATTCATCTTAGGATTCTAATAATTCATCTCAGAACTGATCTCAGGATAAAAAATAGGTCATAGAAAATCTCCTTCCAAGCTCCCCGGTGCTTGGAATACTCGGCGTTGTTCAAGCCATTTGATAGCAAGTATCTTAAATCATATCTTTCCACCTTGTAGGATTTCATTTTTGAAAATCCTGACGACTATGCACTAAAATTTAATAGGAAAGACAAAATATCCAATCATTTCTCGAATCCTGACTTTTCCCTGACCCTCCAATGTAGTTACTGCAACAAGATATCCATTTTCCTCAGTCACTTGAATGCGTGACATGTCCTCTGTTAATTTCAAAATTATTTAACACTGTAGAAGCAAAATCCAGAATGCAGTCCATTTGGTGATAAAACCACATTTCTTGTCATTTCAATCTCAAAAGAAAAACATGATTCCTGAAAACTCTAGCCCTTCCCCCTTTGCCACGATTGTGATTATTTGTGTAGCAATATCCAGAATCTTATGGAGTACACACTCTCATTTGTCAGGCACCACCTCTGCGCACTGTAGTAAAACAGTTATTAACTCAACCTTTTCCATGGAGTCCTCTCTATTTTCTAGAATGGCGATGATACAAATAGCTTCTCTGCTTGCAAATCAAGCACCTGGTATTTATGTTATTTTTCTCATGGATTTCATCTCATCCACATCTGCAATTCCTGGAAGTTGTCTGGGTTTTGTTGATTGTTGTTGATGCCTATATATTGATGTGTAATGACAAGCATCGAACATCGACGTCTTAAACCCTACAACTTGACAACAAATCAATGTATGCACAATCTTGGCACCTGCGTTCTGTGTAGTTAAAATCTGCGTTTTAAATTTTATCAATAGGCATAATCTCATATGAATTGGGAAACTATAATTTATCATGTTTTATATGTGGCAAGGCTCCTATGACCATTCGATGAGTTGAATGAGACAAGGCCTCATGGGCTTGGTGCTAAGCGTTGAGCTTTGGTGTTTCGACCCGTGACTTGACTCATGGATTGCATGTATGTTAATTCGTGGCTTGGATCGTGGGTCCTCCAAAGCTATAAACCCGAGAGACCTGTAGACTTAGCATGAGAATTGGCTTGTGACGTTGTGGCTATTGTATGGATTTGTGTTGTGACATGTGGACTCGAGCTCTAGCTAAATGCACTTGATATGTAGATTTGTGGTTTGGCATATGTGACATGGTTTAGGTTTATGATAATTTAGTAGTAAGACACTTAAACACAGACATTACATATATTAAAAGTCAATGAAAAACCATGAATACATCCATATTAAAGATCTTGGGCAACATTTATTATTTGCAGGTCAAGAAGGTGAAGCCAGAGAATTTTGATTGAAGTTGGTAATGACTAGATAAGAAATTTGGAGGTCATGACATAGTCAATAGCTTCAAAATTTGACAATTTAGCACCAATATGTTAAATATGTTTTCAAAAATATACTGGTAATTTTGAGAGATAATATATTACACTTGTTTATATCCCCTATTAAGCTCCCAATATTCCTCCATAGCTTCTGTAACATCCCTTTCTTGCGAGGACATGTTATTGGCTTATTCATTGAGGACACTTGCGTGCAAGTGATCCAGCGTTAATATATGGTTGTTTGTTTCCCTTATGGATTCTTATGATGATGCTGATGGATTACGATGTTATGTTATTTGATATATATATATGTATTGAAAGATCCTATTGATGAGTTTCCTCTAAGTGTGAAGGACACTTGATGGATTGAGGATGTTGATGGCATCATTGGACCTCCTTGGACTTCGGATTGAGTTAGGGAGTGGATTGTATTGGTTGGAGTATTTCATTTATAGATATGTGACACATGATCGATTATATTATGATGTTTTTTATGGATCTTTGGAAGTGTTTTGTTGATGGATGCAAGATGACGATTTCTTGCTAATATGACTCACATAAGAAATAAAGGGGCCATGCACATAGACCATATATTGAGGGAGAGGTGTGGCATCATCCCTGACACAACCTACTAGCACTCTCGTCGTAACTCGAATTGTAGGTTAGCGATTACGTAGTTTGAGAGATCCATGATGTCGTGAGGGAAAATTAGACAATTTATCACAAATATTTCAAAGGGGTGCACAATAAGGCAGGGTCCTTATTCCTTAGAAGTCCTTAGTCTCTCACAAGGTCACTTGAATGGAGTATTGACTCCAAGGGTTGGACAACTACCAAAAACAATAAAAGGAGAGTGGCACCCTTGGATCACATAGTGCGCCTTGAAGGGAACATTGTGTAATTAAAATTTGATTTGAAGACGAGTGTCACCCTTGGAGCACAAAGTGTGTCTTGAAGGGCACGTCGCATAATAAAATTTTAGCCAATGAACCTAGGTGGCCTAGAAAACCTATAAAATTTAGCCAAGAGTGAATGTTTACATCTTATAAAATCTTTAAACATTTCTATATTTAATTAATTAATTAAGGATTTAAATTATTATTTTAAACCCCCAAATGAAAGTCTAATCCTATTTGAATTTAAGCCTAAGTCTAAATCTTGGTCAGATTACTAAAACTAAATTACAAATTGATAAAATAGGAAAAACGGTAAACCGATTTAAGAGATTAAGAGAGATGAAATAAATCTAAAGAATTAATACAATACACGAGTGTACATAAAATACCAAATTAGAATTTAAAATAAGAAAGGACTAAAGCATAAAAGAATGTGTAATCATAGAAGGTATCTAGAGTATAGTTAACACTATTCTAACTAGAGAACAATCCTATTTTAACTTAATCATTAATTGGAAATAAAGGGAACAAAGAGACAACTAGGAGTGATTTTAGGAGCGCTTTTAGGTTGGGTAAGGGAAATTGACTTTTAATTAAAATAAATTGTGGATTTACTTGTGCAACTAAGTGAAAGGGTGACAAGTGTGTGGGGGAACAATTCCTACTTAATTATTTAAAAAGTGAATTAAATGTGGAAAATGTTATGCACAGGCTACGAGTAATGTTATGCTGCAGAAATTCTGATTGGTTTTACTTCTGAGAGTTGGGATACCCAGCTTGAGAGAGAGTGGTGTATCTACCTTGCAAGGCAAGCTCAAAGCTAGAGGAGTTCTAGTTGGGCTAAGGGGAAAGAAGAGTACCCCTAACTTTGTTTGGGAGGTACCGATGGAGTCCCACGATTAGAAAGCGGGAAAAGGGAAGAAACACGAGCTGCCGACGATCATCTTCAAGTTTCAGTTTCACTAGATACAATATTTTTCATTCAAAATACATTTGTATTAAGTTTAAAAATTGTATATATTGTTCTAGAAACTTCATTGTAAGCTGTGAAGGATTATGATTTAGGAATTGCCAGTGTCCCCTAGTATGGATGTCATCCCATTCCCAACTTAAAATTATCGAGTTTATTCGTTGACCTCCTTTTACAATCCTTGGAAATCTACTAGTTCCAACAATCTGTGTTGTATACACTCATAATACATGTTGGGACATAACCACGACACTATAGCTAACGATTGTTCAAACCTTCAAAACGCAAGGTTGAATTTAAAGTCTGAGTGATTTTTTATGAATAAATCGAACTTCTGTGGGACTCTTCATTTGGATGGCGAGTAAATTTATGTGAGTTACTTCTATAGTAGACTCTTCGTTGAGGTTGTTGTGTTGTTCTTTAAAAAGGATGAAACTAGTAGTAAATCCGCTTCAGTTTCGTTGTAGTTAACGCTGAAATCGGTTCTTTAAGATGGAAGAAATTTTCATAATAAATGAATTATGGTGGCTCAATCTTCTCACCTTCAGAAGAATTATTCTTGATGCTACACTGACTGTGTGCCTAGTTCATTCAACAGTTATCATGAAATTTTTCTTGCGGTGGTGTATTGATGAATTCGCCCGGAATCCATAGGGGTTCTCCTACCATGTTTTCGATGGAACCTGATTTACTTTGAATACCAACGTCATAATGGGTACTGGACTTACCATGCATTGCAGGGATCTGTTACGATCCTTCCAAATGTTCGTCAGGCATGCACACGTTTGCCCTTTTTTTAACTCTCGAACCCTTGTCATCTATCGTTCAATATTCTTTTTCTGGGGTTAAATTCTTGGAGTTGACCCTCCTTACCTGTATGTGATAAGCTAACTTCATCAGATTACAAGGGGACACATAGGGTGAAAATTGTCTTATCGACTTCTTACCAGGAATCACTCAATTCCTTTCTCCCTTTTCGTCGTTGAAGGTGAGATTTCTCGAATGTTGACTGTATTTTCTGAACTCTCCCCTATCTAAGTAAACCCTGATCCTCTCATTTTCGACTACACCTGGACAAGCAAAGTACAGATAACCTTCTATTTTGACGTATCCTCTTTGGTCTCGATTTTACTAATACCATGAAGGGACATCTTATGGTCCTTCCCTTAACCTTATTTGGATACTTAATGGACCTAGAGTTCCTTTACATGTTAAAATAAGTTGGTCCATCCCTCAAACTTAAATGGCATATTATTTTAGTCTAGAGTTTCTTTTCTTTTGAAGAGAGTTGGGTCCTTCCTTTAAAATCGAGTTGGATTTTACTTAGCTTAGAGTTCTTGTTACGGTTAGGTTGACCGTGGCCTTCTCTCCTCTCTCTAAGTGATAGGTAGTTTGATTGTGTGTAGTAGCATCAAACACCAACTAGACATTATTTAGGGTATTGAGACACGCCAAGAAGATCCACATTCACGACTCCATAACGACCGAATCCTCAGCAATAGACTCCTTATAGAGGACCAGAGCACCATCAACAACATTGCCTACAACAACAACATTTTAGACATGTTCATCAAAATAGACCATGGTTACAGGCTAGTATGTCGATCGCTTCTACTTCGGAGACTAGGAGTACTGAGTCAAAGACCAGATTTTGTACAAGTGGAGAGCCACATTACCAACGATATTGTTTGTTTTAGAGGGCCAGAGAATTCGGTTCAGCTAGAGACACTACAGTTGAATATTTGGGCAAGGCGCACTGGATTCATGCAATGATGAATAACCTCCAGGCCGATCACTAGTCTACTATTCTCGAGACGTCAGGTACCATTGCTGACTAGAACTTTAGTATTTTGATAGATCCCAGTGCTACAAAGAGATTTATTTTTGGTGCAACGCTAAAAAGAATTAAGGTAAAGGCAGTCGAATAGGATGAGTTTAGCTACGTGGAAATGGCTTTGGGTGGCAAGTAGAAGGTTGGAGGAAAGGTTATAGATTGTAGCCTTAACCTAGGAGATTTTGTGATGAATTCCAACTTCTACATCACAATATTAGGATCTTATGATGTCGTGATCAGTATGGAATGGTTGGAATCTCATGATGTGATACTCAACTGTAAGATGAAACAATTGATTTTGACCAATGATGAGGGACAAAGATGAGTGATTGTAGGAATAAACCAGGGAGTTTCCTTAAGGTTCATTTCTTCACTACAACTACATAAGAGCATGTGAAAAGTATGTAGGCTATATGAAATCTTATCACTAAACGACATGGGCATGGCCGAAGGATTAGAAAACCTTTCGGTAGTATGAGATTTTGTGGAAGTGTTCCCAAAAGAGTTGCCAGGTTTGTCGCTTGAAAGAGAATTGGAGTTTACAATCAATGTGAAACTTGGAACTAAACCGATTGCAAGAACGCCTTATCAAATGTCAACAAATGAGTTACAGAACTTGAAAATGCAACTAAAGGAGTTGTTGGACCTAGTAATTATATGTCCCAGCGTGTCAACTTGGGGTGCACCTTTTATTTTCATACAAAAGAAGGATGGGTTGTGGAGACTCTGTATTAACTACCATCAATTGAACAATGAAACGATCAAGAACTAGTAAATGTTGCCAATAATAGATGATTTGTTTGACTAAATGAAGGGTGCAACAATGTTTTCAAAGATAGACTTGAGATCATGATATCACTAGTTGAAAATCAAGGAGGAGAACATTCAAGATGAGGTTCAAGCATTGGGATTTTACTGTTTGGACTGACAAACCCTAGAGGTATTCATGAGCTTGATGAATGGGGTTTTCCACGAATACCTGGACATTTTTTTCAAGTATTCATTGACAACATATTTCTATATTCTCAAATGATAGAAGAACATGATGAAAATTTGCACTTGGTACTACAATGTTTCTTAGAGAACAAATTATACAGGAAACTGTCTAAATGCTCTTTTTATCAATCGAGGATTCGTTATTTAGGGCATGTTATCTCCAGCGAAGGCATCTCTGTGGATCCAATGAAGGTTGAGGCTATTATGGAATGGCTTGCACCGACAAATGTACTAGAAGTATGTATGTTTATGGGTTTAGCAGGATATTACCGACAGTTTGTCGAAGGTTTTTCGAAGATAGAAAATCCGATCACAGAATTGCAGAAGAAAAACAATAAGTTTGTATGGATTGAGAAATGCACAGAAGCATTTTGAAGGCTCAAGGAGCTGTTGAAGAAAAAGACAATACTAAAATTACTGACATGGATGAGGACTTATTGGTATGCACAGAAGCATCCAAAGAAGGCTTAAACAGAGTCTTGATGCAAGATGGTCGAGTGATCTCTTACATATCAAGAAAATTAATAAATCATGAGGAGAACTGCACGACACATGATTTGGAGTTATTAGCCATTGTGTATGCCCTGAGAGTGTGGAGACACTACCTAACCACTGTGGTTTGCAACACATTTTTACGCAAAGTCACTTAAACACACGATAGAGGTGTTGGTTATAATTTCTTAGAGAATATGCTTTTGATATTACTTACATAAAAGGAATGATGAATAGAGTGGCATATGTGTTGAGTCAGAGACCACGCATATTTTTGGTGATACCTCATCATACAAATATTTGAGAAAATATTCTAACTATACATTTCAACGATGACTGGTATAAAGAGGTTAAGGAACATATTGGACATGACACCATGTTGGTACCAAAGTTTGAAGGATATGCATTGGATAACGATAGATTGATGAGGTATAATAACTATATTTACGTACTTCCTAACAACGAATTGAGAAGTTTGATCTTAATAGAATCTCAGAGATAGTGTACATGGCTCATCCAAGAGTCACGAAGATGAGGGCAGACCTTAAGCCCTTATTCTTCTTGAAAGGAATGAAGGCAGGCATAGTTAACTATGTGGTGAGATGTCTAAATTGTCAGCAAGTGAAGGTTGGAAATAGACATTTGGCATGATAACTACAACCACATGCTATTCCAGAATCTAAATGGGAAATCATTTCGATGGACTTTATTGTTGGGATGTCACCGACAATAGGGAGGCATGACTCGATTTTTGTGATAGTTGAGACTCTAACGAAGAGTGAACATTTTATTCATGTACGTATGATGTATTAGGCACCAGACATAGCTAGAGTTTTTATCAATGAGATTGTGATATTGCATGGCGTGTCTAAGAGGATCAGATCCGATCAACGATTTATGTTTATAGGACAATTTTGGACTAGTTTCCAAGAAGCCTTAGGAGCCCAAATTAACTTTAGTATGGTGTATCACCCAGAGAAAGGTGGGAATACCGAAAGAACAAATCAAATTCTGGAAGATATGTTGCGTATGTACATGATGGACCAACAAAAGAGTTGGGAAGAATTATTTCTACTAGTAGAGTTTGCATACAACAACAACTATCAAAGCACCATTAAGATGGCACCATTTGAGTTTCTTTATGGGTGACCATGTTAGATGCCATTGATATGGGATCGACTTGAGGATAGGGTCCTGGTAGGACCAAAAATGATCCAAGAAATGGAAGAACAAATGAAAATGATAAGACAAAGGATTAAAGAAGCACAAGATTGGCATAAAAGTTATGTTGATACACATCGCGTTGACCATAATTATGAAGTTGGCAATCGATTTTTCTTGTGGGTGAAATTGTACAAAAGTTCGATCAAGTTTGGAAAGGGTGGTAAAATCTCTCCTAGGTTTGTGGGACCTTTCGAAGTTGTGGAAAGAAAGGGGCCCATGGATTATCGACTAGCCTTGCCCGATTCTTTGAGGTGTATGCATGACATTTTTCATCTATCGGTTTTGAGACATTATGTTAGTGATCCTACACATGTGATTGAGATGAGTTCCTTGCATCTATTGGATGAGGGTGCACTCACAGTGGAGCCAACCCACATTTTGGACCATCACATTTGACAGCTACGACATCGAAAAATCGATCAACTCAAGGTCAAGTGGGACAATTATAGTGTTGGCAAATATTGAAAAAGCAACGAATGTGTGTTGATGGTTGTTGTCATTAATGGCAACAGTGAAGATGGAAGAATAAGAGATTCGAAAGTAAAATCTTAGGAGGAACAACATTGAAGAAAATGCATGCATCAAGAGCTTACAGAGAAGAAGAAAGACACAGATCCAGTGACCGTTGGATTCCATTCAAATTTCCCGAAAGGCCGACAACTGTCAGATCTGCAGAAGTTGCGAGGGAGATAAATCATCGGAGATTTGGGGATCGGGACTTTGAAATGTCCAATTCACTTGACATCGATGTAGAGAGGAGGCTTCATCAGAGTTTCGGGGATCGGGGTTTCAATATGCAAAGAAAACAATTCAATGAAAATCCTGATTTCGTGATATGTGAAATCCCGACTGAATCTGCACCGTCAGATCAACATGAGATCTAGACCATTGATCCAACTCACGATGGTAGACCACGTCACCCAGGGACACGTGGCACAACCAGGGAATGACAGGTGTCAGGCAGATTTAACACTTCAGGCACATGCAAGTCACGAATCAGAGTGACACATGGCAGGATATAACACGTGTCAAATCACGTGTGACGTCAGCAGAGGCATCGGCGATTGGGACTTTGATATGTCAAGAACACACTGCAACAGAAACTACGAAATATCGATATGCGATTTTGCGATGTAATCAAAGCCGTTGGATAAGAATGAGATCTGGACCATTGATCTCAGTCATCAGAGAATCGGGGATCGGGAATTCTATAGGCATGTGCATGATGACATCTAAAATGCCAAAACCCCAATGAGAGGCTTGACCGAGGTCATGTGTTGACGGTCATATGGGCCGAGGCCTATAGCCAGTAATGCTAGCGCGTGGAAAGGGGCGCATCGACATCGAGGACCGGAACTTTGAAGTGACACAGTCACTTGACCTCAGGAGTGCCGATTTCACGAGATGCAAAATCGCAATACAATCTGAGCCGTCAGATTAGGCTATGATCTAGACCGTTGATTTTAGACCATGTCGGAGTTTCRCGAATCGGGATATGGATTTATAAGTGAAAAGAACAGTGAACATGAAGAACGCCGAAATCCCGATAGAGAGACATAAGGTTGTGGTCACGGAGTGAAGGTCATGTTGGACGGAAACTAAGCTCAAGAGGACTGGTGTATGAAAGGAGCCATCACGAATCGGAGAATCGCGAGTCCGGAGGACTTGTGACTTTTGACATCGCAAATGCCGAAATCACGATGAGTGAAATCCCGATTTGATCTGAATCGTTGGATCAAATCTTGATCGGAGGGTCACTGTTCTCTCTCTGAGTTAACGACTGAGTATGATTTTTGTTAATGAAATGGACTCATTATGAAGAATTAGTTAGCGTTTCAGATGATGATTCAGTTGCTTAGACAGTTTTCGTTGTTCTTGCCGAAGGAGAGGGGAAGTGGAACCGTCAAGGCAGGATGTATAAAAGAAAACGAGTGACATTGTATGAACGTGGTGGTTCTGCATGGAAAAAGAATGAAATAGTAAGAAAAGAAGGAGAAAGGAGAAGGAGTTAAGGAGGAAGTCTAATTGATATACAGAATGAAATGAATTGAATATGTGTATTGGAGAAAATGACAGGCAGAGCAGATGAAATACAGAGAAGAAGAACAAAACGAGTTGAAGAAGAGTAGAATGGCAAAAACGAGAAGATGTTGAACATAAAATTTTGATAGAGAAGAGCAGAAGTAGAGAAGAATGATAGAGCAGAGTTGTAGCAGAGCAAAACAATAGAGCAAAGCAGAAGCAGAGTAGAACGATAGAGCAAGCAGCAGGAGACAAGATTTACAGAACAAAGTAAAATTGGTATGAACTGTTTTATCTGTAAAGTTGAATGTTTATTTTGTCATTGATATTCTAGGGAGGTTGGGAGGTTCTCGGGAGGACTGTTGTCCTCAGAAGTTCAAGTGGGTGCTTGAACACAAGAAGTTGTAGCTTCCATCTGGTTGCAGCCAGAGAAACTAGGGTGGCAGGGTGGTGCTAGGGAGAATAGACGTTCTCTGTTATGCAGGTTGGAGCCTGTGTAAATGGAAGTCGGTGCTTCCATCCANTTGGTGCTGGAATAATCAGGAAGTTGGTGCTTCCATCCAGTTGGTGCTGGAATAAACAGGGAGTTGGTGCTTCCTTCTAGTGGGTGCTAGAGAAACCAGAGAGTTGGAGCTCTCAAACAAGTTTCAGCTTGTAAAACAGTGGTAGCAGCCTCACATTGAGTTGGTGCTCAATTGTAAATGATGTACAGAACAGAAAAAAACTGCCTATCATTTCGAAGAAGAAGAGGTTTTCTCCCTTTATGGGTTTCCTCATGAAAATCTGTCTCTGTGTGTATTTTATGTGTGACTGATGATCTTTTCTCTTACTGTCCATATGCTGTATGATTGGTTGATGACATATGAATAAATCTTAATAATTATTTAAAAGGCATAATATTGTTTAAGCTTATAAACAACTGATTCACCCCCCCCCTCTCAGTTGTTCTAGTATTTTCAACAATTGGTATCAGAGCCGGTTCCTTTTATTTAAAGGTAGATCTATAAGCTTAAACATGACAATCCATGAAGGGACTTCAGCCTCTAAGCCCCCTCTGTTTGATGGAACAAATTTTGCCTTTTGTAAGATCAGAATGAGAACATATTTAATGGCCTTGGGTGCTGATGTTTGGGATGTAGTAGAGACTAGATATACAAAGCCTGTTGTGCTAGACAACAAGGATGATAAGTTAGAATTTAGTTTTAATGCTAAGGGGATGAATGTTATCCTGAATGGACTTGCTGAAGATGAGTTTGTAAAGGTGATGCATCTTAATACTGCCAAAGAAATGTGGGATAAACTTATTCACAGTTATGAAGGAAATGAGAAAGTAAAAGGTGCCAAACTCCAAACATACAGATTGAAATTTGAACAGCTGAAGATGAATGAAGATGAAACAATAAGCAAGTATTTTTTAAGAGTTGAAGAACTTGTAAATGCCATGAAGGGTCTGGGTGAAACGTTTGATGACTCACTCTTAATTTAGAAGATTTTAAGGTCTCTGCCTGATAAATTTAATCCAAAAGTCTCTGCAATAGAAGAATTAAATGATCTTAAAACTCTGTCTATTGATCAACTTCTTGGAACTCTAACTGC
>ML777238.1:802433-835333 GCA_009831015.1 Picea engelmannii
CTGATATAATGCAAGCTGTTGGAATGGTAGGCCGTTTTCAGTCTGCTCCTAAACAAATTCATTTGGCAGCTGTCAAGAGAATATTTAAATATCTGAAGGGAACAATGACATATGGACTGTGGTACCCTAGAAATCAGAATTTCTAGCTAATTGCTTATTCAGATGCTGACTGGGAAAACTGTGTTGATGAGAGAAAAAACACCAGTGGAGGAGCATTCTTTTTGGGTGACTCATTAGTTGCATGGATTAGTAAGAAGCAAGGATCCATTTCATTATCCACTAAAGAGGCAGAATACATTGCTGCTGCTACTTGCTGTACACAGATCTTATGGATGATACAAACTCTTGCAGATTTGAAGGTAACTTACAATGATCCTATCCCAATTCATGGTGATAACACCAGTGCCATAAGTGTCTCCAAGAATCCTGTTCTTCATTCCAAGACTAAGCATATTCCTATAAGGTATCATTTTCTCAGAGAACAAGTTTCAAACAGAATTGTTCAACTGAACTATATACCCTCTACAGAACAAATTGCTGATATTTTCACTAAACCATTAGCTGCGACCCCTTTTGGATATCTTCGTCAAAAGCTGGGGGTTACAAACTCTTGTGTCTAATATGTGCACCTGGTCAGGGGGAGTGCTTATTGAATATCTGGAAATTTCCTAAATGCTTATAGATGACAGGGGGAGTATTCTCTGCAACAAGATCAGTAGAAGAATGTGTCTTCTTTGACATTGATGTCAAAGGGGGAGAAAGGAGTCGAGTTCGAAATATTTCGGTAACAGATTCGAGACTGATTGGACGAATACAGAGGAGAGTCTGAATGGTCGAATGCAGAGGAGAGTTGAAGTCTGAATGCTGAATGCAAGTGTTGCCATCAATGCCAAAGGGGGATATTGTTGGAAAATATTGAAAAAGCAACGAATGTGTGTTGACGGTTGTTGTCATTAATGGCAACAGTGAAGATGGTAGAATAAGAGATTCAGAAGTAAAAGCTCAGGAGGAACAACATTGAAGAAAATGCACGCAGCAAGAGCTTACAGAGAAGAAGAAAGACACAGATCCAGTGACCATTAGATTCCATTCAAATTTCCCGAAAGGCCGACAACCGTCAGATCTGCAGAAGTTGCGAGGGAGATAAATCATCGGAGATTCGGGGATCGGGACTTTGAAATGTCCAATTCACTTGACATCGAAAACCCTGAAATCACGATATGCGATTTCATGATTTGATCACAGTCGTTAAATCAAGCAGAGATCGGGACCATCCACTTGTAGACAGGAGGCTTCATCGGAGTTTCGGGGATCGGGGTTTCAATATGCAAAGAAAACAATTCAATGAAAATCTCGATTTCGCGATATGCGAAATCCCAACTGAATCTACACCGTCAGATCAACATGAGATCTAGACCGTTGATCCAACTCACGACGGTAGACCACGTCACCCAGGGACACGTGGCACAACCAGGGAATGACAGGTGTCAGGCAAATTTAACACTTCAGGCACATGCAAGTAACGAATCAGAGTGACACGTGGTAGGATCTAACACGTGTCAAATCACGTGTGACGTTAGCAGAGGCATCGACGATCGAGACTTTGATATGTCAAGAACACACTGCAACAGAAACTCCAAAATCACGATATGCGATTTTGCGATGTAATCACGGTCATTGGATAAGAATGAGATATGGACCGTTGATCTCAGTCATCGGGGAATCGGGGATCGGGAATTCTATAGGCATGTGCATGATCACATATAAAATGCCGAAACCCCGATGAGAGGCTTGACCGAGGTCATGTGTTGATGGTCATATGGGCCGAGGCCTATAGCCAGCAGGGCTAACACGTGGAAAGGGGTGCATCGGCATCAGGGATCGGAACTTTGAAGTGACACAGTCACTTGACCTCAGGAGTGCTGATTTCGCGAGATGCAAAATCGCGATACAATCTGAGCCGTCAGATCAGGCTATGATCTAGACCGTTGATTTATAAGTGAAAAGAAGAGTGAACATGAAGAACGCCGAAATCCTGATAGAGAGACATAAGGTTGTGGTCACGGAGTGAAGGTCATGTTGGCCGAAAACTAAGCTCAGGAGGACTAGCGTATGAAAGGAGCCATCGGGAATCGGAGAATCGCGAGTCCGGAGGACTTGTGACTTTTGACATCGCAAATGCCGAAATCTAGATGAGTGAAATCCCGATTTGATCTGAATCGTTGGATCAAATCTTGATCAGAGGGTCACTGTTCTCTCTCTGAGTTAACAACTGAGTATGATTTCTGTTAATGAAACAGACTCATTATGAATAATTAGTTAGCATTTCAGATGACGATTTAGTTTCTTAGACAGTTGTCGCTGTTCTTGCCGAAGGAGAGGGGAAGTGGAACCGTCAAGGCAGGATGTATAAAAGAAAACGAGTGACACTATATGAACGTGGTGGTTCTGCGTGGAAAAATAATGAAATAGTAAGAAAAGAAGGAGAAAGGAGAAGGAGTTAAGGAGGAAGTCTAATTGATATACAGAATGAAATGAATTGAATATGTGTATTGGAGAAAAGGACAGGCAGAGCAGATGAAATACAGAGCAGAAGAACAGAACAAGTTGAAGAAGAGTAGAATGGCAAAAATGAGAAGATGCTGAGCATAAAATTTTGATAGAGCAGAGCAGAAGCAGAGCAGAACGATAGAGAAGAGCTGTAGAAGAGAAGAACAATAGATCAAAGCAGAAGCAGAGCAGAACGATAGAGCAAGCAACAGGAGACAAGATTTACAGAACAAAGTAAAATTGGTATGAACTATTTTATTTGTAAACTTGAATGTTTATTTTGTCATTAATATTCTAGGGAGGTTGGGAGGTTCTCGGGAGGACTGTTGTCCTTAGAAGTTCAAGTGGGTGCTTGAACACAGGAAGTTGTAGCTTCCATCTGGTTGCAGCCAGAGAAACTAGGGTGGCAGGGTGGTGCTAGGGAGAACAGACGTTCTCTGTTATGTAGGTTGGAGCCTGTGTAAATGGAAGTCGGTGCTTCCATCCAGTTGGTGCTGGAATAATCAGGAAGTTGGTGCTTCCATCCAGTTGGTGCTGGAATAAACATGGAGTTGGTGCTTCCTTCTAGTGGGTGCTAGAGAAACCAGAGAGTTGGAGCTCTCAAACAAGTTGCAGCTTGTAAAACAGAGGTAGCAGCCTCACATTGAGTTGGTGCTCAATTGTAAATGATGTACAGAACAGAAAAAGACTGCCTATCATTTCGAAGAAGAAGAGGTTTTCTCCCTTTATGGTTTTCCTCATGAAAATCTGTCTCTGTGTGTATTTTATGTGTGACTGATGATCTTTGCTCTTACTGTCCATATGCTGTATGATTGGTTGATGACATATGAAGAAATCTTAATAATTATTTAAAAGGCATAATATTGTTTAAGCTTATAAAAAACTGATTCACCCCCCCCGCCCCCCCCCTCTCAGTTGTTCTAGTATTTTCAACATATAGTCCACACTCGGATACCTAGGAGGACGCATATGATATGCACCAAGAATTTCCATATTTTTTTGATTTTTAGACATACAGATCTTGTCAAATGATTTATTTACTACATTTATATACTGTACAACTTTGGGAGGAATTTTGAAAGAAGAGGGGGTGTATGTAACATCCAGCTCTTTCGAGCACATGTTATTGACTTATACCTTGAGGATACTTGCGTGCAAGTGATCTGATTTTAGTATATGGTTGTTTGTTTCACTTATGGATTCTTATGATGATGTTTATGGATTATGATGTTATGTTAGTTGATATCTATGTATTGATAGATGCTATTGACAAGTTTCCCCTGAGTGTCCAGGACACTTGATAGATTGAGGATGTTGATGGCATCACTAGACCTCCTTGGACTCCAGATTGAGTTAGGGAGTGGATTGTATTGGTTGGATTATTTCATTTATGCATATGTGACACATGACTTATTATATTATGATGATTTTTATGCATCTTTCACAATGTTTCGTTGATAGATATGGGATGATGATTGCTTGCTAATTTGACTCACATAAGGAGTAAAGGGGCCATGTGCATAGACCAAATATTGAGAGAGGGGTGTGGAAGCATCCTTGACACATTATACTATCACTTTCATCGTGACTCGGATTGTAGGTTAACAATTACCTATTTCGAGAGGTCCATGATGTCGTGAGGGAATACTAAGAAAATCACTCATGGATATTTCTAAGGGGTACACGATATGGTAGTTTCCTTATTCCTTAGAATCCCTTAGTCTCTCACAAGGTGAATGGATTATTGACTCCAAGGGTTGGAAAATTATCAAAACGAGCCAAAGGCGAGTGACACCCTTGGAGCACAGAGTGTGTCTTGAAGGGCATGTAATGTAATTAAAATTTGAATCGAAGGCGAGTGTCACCCTTGGAGAACAGAGTGCATATTAAAGGGCATGTTGTGTAATAAAATTTGAGCCAATGAACCTAGGTGGCATAGAAAGCCTTGAGAAAATGTTTACATCTTGTAAAATATTTAAACATTATCAGATTTAATTAATTAATTAAAGATTGGAATTATTAATTTAAACCCCCAAATGAAAGTCTAAGCCTATTTGAATTTAATCCTAAGTCTAAAGCTTGGTGATATTACTAAAAATAAATTACAAATTTGATAAAATAGGAAAAAGGGTAAACCAATTTAAGAGATTAAGAGAGATGAAATAAATCTAAAGAATTAATACAATACACATGTGTGCAAAAAATACCAAATTAGAATTTAAAATAAGAAAGGATAAAGCATAAAAGGTATCTAGAGTCTAGTTAACACTAGTCTAACTAGAGATCAATCCTATTTTATCTCAACTCAATTAAATGTGTTAGTCATTAATTGGAAATAAAGGGAATAAAGGAACAACTAGTAGTGATTTTAGGAGCCCTTTTAGGTTGGGTGAAGGAAATTGTCTTTTAATTAAAATAAAATGTGGATTTACTTGTGCAACTAAGGGAAAGGGTGACAAGTGTATGGGGGGAAAATACCTAATTAATTATTTAAAAATTGAGTTAAATCTGTAAATGGCAAGGTGTCACTAAGGAAATTCTATAAATCAAATTGCTAAGATGAGTAATATATCACATAGGTTAGGAGTAATGTTATGCTGCAGAAATTATGACTCATTTTACTTGTGGGAGTTGGGATACCCATCTTGAGAGAGTGTGGTGGCTCTACCTTGCAAGGCAATATGGAAGCTAGAGGAGTTATGGTTGGGTGTGTGTGTGGCCCATTTGCAGATCGGGGGGCTAAGGGGAAAGAAGAGTACCCCTTGTATTGGATGGGAGGTACCGGTGAAGTCCCATGATTAGAAAGCAGGAGAATGGAAGAAACGCGAGTTGCCGAAGATCATCTTCAAGTATCCGTTTCGTCGGATACAATATTTTTCATTCAAATTCCAGTTGTATTAAGTTTAAAAATTGTATATATTGTTCTAGAAATTTCATTGTAAGATGTGAAAGATTCTGATTTAGGAATTACTAGTGTCCCTTATGTTTTATGTAATTTAGAAGGGTACTAGTATGGATGCCATGGCATTCCCAATTTAAAAATTTAAAAATTCTTTATTTGTTGACCTCCTTTTACAATGCTTGGAAATCTACTGGTTGCGGAAATATTTGTTGTATATGTTATCACATGAAGTTGTCATGGGTCATATGTAGTTGTTGTTAAGACCTAAGTCTACACCTCTTCCCCATATCTCTCTTTTCTACATACCTTCCTATCAGTTTTTCCTCTTCTGGTTGATAAAATCAGGACAATCAAGTATGTTGTATGTAGAGGGAAAAACCATGAGAAAAATGAAGCATTCAGAGCAGTCCATTTCAGGCTTGAAATACAAGCAATTAGACAGGTTCAATTTTCAATGGTGGAGATCCCATGTGAGGTTCAGATTAACGACTCTCATGCACTTGGATTTTCAAAGTCGCGCAAGGATTAACGACCAGATAGAAGCCCTAAAGTGTCGAAGTCCCGAAGTGACAAGAGACTACCATGTTAATCAGGAGAAAGTCACTTCGAGAGATATTCATGCCCCATGTTCAAAAGTGCCTAAGCCCAAAGTGACAAGAGATTGCCACTTACACCGGGATAAAGTCACTCCAAGAGATATTCATGCCCCGCGTTCAAAATTCCTGAAGCCCGAAGTGTCGAAGTAACAAGATACTTCCACATCAACCAAGAGAAAGTTACTTTGAGATATTTCCATGCTTTACATCTTGAACTCCCGAACTTCTGAAGTCTGAAATGCCGAAGTAAAGAGAAACTGCCACGTGAACCGGGAGAAAGTCATTTCGGGAGATATTCATGCCCAATGTTTAAAATATCTTGAATCCCAAAGTGCCGAAGTAAATAGAGGCTACCACATCAATCGAGAGAAAGTTACTTTGGAAGATTTCCATGCTCAACATCTTGATGTCCTGAAGAGCCAAAGTCCTGAAGTGATGTTAGGATGACACGTCGCTTTGGGCCCTACCACTCCATGGGTGTTTTTCAACTCAACACATGGTTCTCATTAATCGGTAGTTGTGACATCATATAACGTCAAGACGCCACATCACTTTGGGCCCGTACCACTCCGAGATTTTTTCATGCTTCACAATCTAAAACTCCCAAAGCCTAAAGTGCAGAAGACACTTGACACTTATCTTTCGAGGAAACATGGCATTCATTTCAGGTCACCACGTCATATCGGAGAGATCATCCTATAGGAGGTATTCCTTCTCATCATTCGAAGCTCTCGAGAACAAATTTGGAGCTATCTCTAAACACGGTTAAAAGGATTCTAGAGTTGGAAGATGGATAAAATTGAGAAATGCATGGAAACAAAAGTAGGGTGTTCCTAGATTGCATATTGCAGTAGATCAAAGGCCATAGTTCATTGTGGGGATGAAACATGCTCGAGCATTTAAATTCTAAAGCAGTCCCGTAATCGAAACCATGGTATAGCTAGAGAGGTACATGGAAATTGGTGGTGGATTGCGGGGGTCGAAGCGGTGTGGATCCAAACTGCCCTTGACAACTTACACAATCACTTTCTAATATACGTTCCTTCCGATAGAAGTGCATGGAAAAAAAAACAGGGTGTTCCCAAATCATGGATTGTGATAAGATCAATGATCAAACTTCATTGTGGGGATAGAACATGATCAAACGATATAATCCTAGAGTGGTCTTGTAATCAAAACCATGATATATAGAGAGAGGTATGTGACAGTTGGTGGTGGATTTCAGGGGTCAGAGTAGTGTGGATCCAAACAGCCCCTGCCAACTTCTGAAATCACATGCTTATATAGGGTCCAATCCGAGAGCAGTGTGTGGCAACAAGCTAGGCGTTAAGCCTCATCCTGAACTCAATATGAAATCAACTAATGAAAGAAGGCCTGGTGGTTGAACAATGGGCTACCCCATTAAATGGAATCATGGAGGGTCTTACCGAGGAGACAGAAAACTGTCAGCCCGAAGTAACACATAGGGAAGTTTTTCCTGCAGGCCCAGACTGACCCGAGTGTCCTTCTGACAGAAGGAACAAGACAGATAAGAGAAGATGCATGACAATGGATAAGAGGCTCCTAAGAAACAAAGCATTTTGTTAGATCTGTTGGTACAGACGTTAGACTTGTATCTTTTTGTGGAGAATCCTAGGATAGGAAGGCCAACTCACACTTCTAGTTGTTGTCTATTTTTTTAATTATAAATACATATGATAAATGATATAATGAGAAAGGGGGGACAAGACTAGAGGATGTTTTAATAAATTGAATTATTGTATATTTCAGTTCATGAGCCAGAGGGGCATGTGGCTGTAAATTGTATGTTATTGAAGATTCATATTAGTTGTTTAATCATATTTGTATTCTATGTTCTCTGCTCTATTCTTCATCTTGTTTGAATGTATCGCTGATTTTAATGATTAAAATTTTCCTTTGATTGATAGATTCTTGATGCAGTAGAATGTCTACTGTAAGCTTTCCTATTTAGCATTGTTTACTGTTTAGACACATCTAAATTCTCTTTGCATAGAGGATCTTTTCTTAGTGAATATTCGTCTTTATGTTAATTCCCTTATTCATATCTTCATCATTATACAAATATTTTATCTAATAGGAAGCTTAAATGCCTTCAATGAGTAGATAGTTTATGACTCCATAGCCTAATGGTCCATCACTGATCTATAGTGATATCTATTGTCTTTTCCTTTCTTGGAAGTCTTGTTGATCTCTGATTTTAAACATAAACTCAAATCAATTTGTATGTTACCAATCTTACTCCCATTTGCAGTCTAGGGGTGACTCTTGGAGTGATAACATTAATGTTACCACTATCGGGGACGAAATTGAAGATATCTTCCCTAAGAGAACGACAATGAAGGGATCCAGTTTTAGATGGTGAACTGAAGTTGGACACATTGTTTTGACTTCTCATCTTTCACCATGGTGACTCCATTGTTCAAAAATCTATTGGTGACTCCACTGGTTTGAAATGGACAATATTTTATCTCAGAGGTATGCTTTCTGTGATTTTTCAAAGATAGTTGATTTCCCTAATCCAATGCCTAATAGAGATGAATGGGAAAGTAGCCTTCCTGAATTTCTAGAAGAAGAGTGGGAGGTACTGACTCAACATTTGTTGGATTTTCATGATTTTATTTATCAACTTCATATCGCGCATGAATATTTTCAGATTAATCTTTTTAGGTATTCATTAGAGGGGGTTTCTTGTGATTAGTGTCGATGTCTTCCCATTGCAAGTATCATATCTTTGACAAGTTTCCATGTATCTTTCAATTCATTTTGTAAAGAGTACTTTTCAACTGAACATCTTTTTGAAGAATGTTGTGATGAATATGAGAAAAGTGTTCAAGTTGAATTAAGTTTCTCTCCTGACTGTGAAGTTAAAGAAGATAACCTAGTCAAGGAAATCAGTGAAGGATCAACTCTTTCTTCTTATTCTTTTGTATTGGATGCATATTCAAATGATAGTTCCGATCATAAAAATATAGTACATATTTCTCCTGACTATGAATTTGAGATGAATGATAAGTTAATTAAAAAAACTAGGGAAGATTCCTCTCTATTTTTTCTTAGCTTTTCAGAATTGAAGGAAGATTTTATTTTCTTCTCATATGAAGAAAATGCAGAGGATATTTATGTTTTTGAAACATATGCCTTTAGCATACCTTCTTATGATGAAGAAGTTGTTTGAAATAATGACCAAGAACAACCATTTTTTGATGAATATCCCAATGAAGACAATGAAGAGAAGAGTTTTTTCATAGCTTCTTTGGAACCTCGTAGCATGGTTCCTCTATATGATAATTATGAATCTAATACTTGGGAGATCCATGGAGGAGAAAAGGAAAAGCTAAATGTGCAACTTATCTCATGTCCAACACTTATAAATCAGGAGATATCACCTAGGATTAACAAGCCTGCATTAATCCTTTATCCACCTGTACATTATGAGAATATCAAACAACATGTGAGCAATGATGAAATAAAGGAGGTAACTTTTTACCAGTTTAGCATGCCTTATTATAAATTTTATGACCCTATGGGGTTAATATGAAGTTGAACTTTCCAAAATCATCAAAGCCTGTAAATCTAATAATCTTATCATCATCTGGAAGTATTGTGAGTGCTCCAAAACATGTTTTCATTCTAATGTCATACTTCCCTTACCTTTTACGGATCATTTGCAGTGAAGATAAGAATTATGTTACCAAACAGCTTGGGTGGCCATGGTGGAAGTTTGTTTTCACCTAAGCATTGTAAAATTTAGTTAGAGTAGGGTCTTGTATATAAATAATCTTGTGTGTGAGATTTTCAGTTCTCAGTTTTCTTTTAGTATTTGAATAAGTGACCCCATAGCCCTATAATAAGACATTGAAGTTGCTTGTTCTTGGCAGCTCATAGAGAGCATGCCATTCCCTGTGGAGCCAATCTTATCACATGAAGTTGCCATGGGTCATATGTAGTTTTTGTTAAGACCTAAGTCTACACCTATGCCCTGTCTCTCTCTTTTTTGCATACCTTCCGATAAGTTTTTCCTCTTCTGGTTGATAAAGTCAGGCCATTCAAGTATGTTGTATCCACAGGGAAAAACCATGAGAAAAATGCAACATTCAGAGTATTTCATTTCAGGGTTGAAATACAAGTAAGCAGACAGGTTCAATTTTCAACTGTGGAGATCCCATGTGAAGTTCATATTAAAGAATCTCATTCATTTGGAGTTTCAAAGTCCCGCAAGGATTAACAACCAGATAAAATCCCTGAAGTCCCAAAGACCCAAAGTTGCAAAGTGACGAGAGAATGTCACATCAACTGGGAGAAAGAGACTTTAGGAGATATTCATGCCATGCATTCAAAATTCCCAAAGCCTGAAGTGATGAGAGATTGTCACGTTAACCAGGGAAAAGTCACTTCGAGAGATATTCATGCCCCATGTTCAAAAGTACCGAAGCCCGAAGTGTCGAAGTAACGACAAACTTCCACGTCAACTGAGAGAAAGTTACTTCGGGAGATTTCCATGATTTACATACCAATGTCCCAAAGTCCAAAGTGCTGAAGTAATGAGAGACTTCCATGTCAACCAGGAGAAATTCACTTCAGGAGATATTCATGCCCCGCATTCAAAATCTCCCAAAGCCTAAAGTGCTGAAGTAATGAGAGACTGCCACATCAACGAGAAGAAAGTTACTTCAAGAGATTTCCATTCTCAACATCCCAAAGTCCGAAAGCGCTGAAGTCCCAAAGTGACGTGAGGATGCCGCATAGCTTCAGGTCCTACCACTCCATGCTTGTTCTTTAACTCAACACATGACACTCATCCATTAGTAGTTGTGACATCATATAACGTCAGGCCACCATGTCACTCTAGGCTCATACCACTCTGGGAGTTTTTCATGGTTCACAATCCAAAACTCCTGAAGCTCAAAGTGTCGAAGTGCCAAAGACACTTGGAACTTATCTGCCAAGAATGCATGGCCTTCATTTTAGGCCACCATGTCAGATCCAGGAGATTGTCCTCTGGTAGGTATTCCTACTCAACATTCAAACCTCCCAAGTTTCAATTTGGAACCATATCTAAATACGGTTAAAATGATTATGGAGTTGGTAGATGGATAAAATTGAACAACGCATGGAAAAAATGTAGGGAGTTCCCATATCGCATATTGCAACATGTTGATGACCAAACTTCATTGCAGGGACAAAACATGCTCGGGCGTTAAAATTATAGAGAGGTCCCGCAATCAAAACCATGATATAGCTAGAGAGGTATGTAGAAGTTGGTGGTTGATTGGAGGGGTTGAAGCGGTGTGGATCCAAACCTCCCTTGAAAACTTCCGTAATCACGTGTTGATATACGGTCCATCTGAAAGAAACTTGTGGAAACAAAATCAGGGTGTTCCCAGAACACAGATTGCGACAAGATCGACTACCACACTTCATTGTTGGAATAGAACATGCTTGAACAATAAAATCCTAGAGAGGTTGCGCAATCAAAACCACAATATAGCTATAGAGGTGTGTGGGAGTTTGTGGTGGATTGCGAGGGTCAGAGTGGTGTGGATCCAAGATGCCCTTGCCAAGTTCCATAATCACATGACTATATAGGGTCCAATTCGAGAGCAACGCATGGCAACAAGCTAGGAGTTAAGCCTCATCCTGATCCCAAGGTGAAATTAGTTAATGAAAGAAGGACTGGTGGTTGAACAATCAACTACCCCCTTAAATGGAAGCATCGAGGGTGTGGCCGAGGAGACATAAAACTATTAGCCCGAACTACCATAGAGGGTAGTTTTTCCAGTAGGCCAATACTAACCCAAGTTTCCTTCTGACAGAAGGAACAGGATAGATAAGAGAAGACACATGGCACTGGAGAAGAGGCACCCAAGCAACAAGGCAGTTTGTTATATTTGTTGGTACATATGTTAGACTTCTAGCGTTTTGTGGAGAATCTTAGGATAAAAAGGTCAACTCGCACTCCTATATGTTGTCTACTATTTTGATTATAAATACATCTGATGAATGATATAATGAGAGAGGAGGGGCCAAGACCGGAGGAGGTTTTGAGAAATGGAATGACTGTATATTTTAGTTCGTGATTCGGAGGGGCATGTGGCTATAAATTGTATGTTATTGAAGATTCATGTGAGTTGTTTCATCAGATTTGTATTCTATGTTCTCTGTTCTATTCTTCATATTGTTTGAATAGATTGCTGATTTTAAGGATTAAAATTTGTCTTTGATTGATAGATTCTTGATGCAGTAGAAGATCTGTTGTATTCTTTCCTATTAAATATCATTGTTTTTTGTTCAGACACATCTAAATTCTCTTTGTAGAGAGGATCTTTGCTTAGCGATTGTTTGTCTTTATGTTAATTCTCTTATTCTTCTCTTAATAATTATACAAATATTTTGTCTGATAGGAAGCTTAAATGCCTTCAACGAGAATATTTTTTATGATTTCATAGCCCAATGATCCATCACTGATCTGCAGTGATATTTGTTGTCTTTTCCATTCGTCAAAGTCTTGCTGATCCTTGATCTCGAACCTAATTAAATGAATTTGTGTGTTACTAAGCTTTCTCCCATTTGTAGTCTGGGGGTGACTCTTGGAGTGATAACAATATACACCCAGAACATATTTTTAGACACAACCATGAAACTATAGCTAACGATTGTTCAGACCTTTTAGATTTATCAAAGTTCAGAATGCAAGGTTGAATTTAATTTCTAAATGATATTTTTTGGGGGGGTTCAAAGTCTCTGATTTTTTTAAAACTGAGAGGTGTAGTTGGATCTCCCTTGAAGTTGCAGAGTTCATTTCTCACTAGACAGAGTTGAGTTCGCAGTGGATTCTCCATCATGGGTTGCCCCGTTGTTTTATTAATAAATCAAACTTCTGTAGGACTCTTGATTTGGATTGCGAGTAAATTTCTATGAGTTACTTATGTAGTAGACTCTCCATTGAGTTTGTTGTGTTGTTCTTTAAAAGGATGAAATCAATAGAAAATTTGATTTAGTTTCCTTGTAGTTAACACTGAAATCTATTCTTTAAGATGGAAGCAATTTTCTTAATAAATGAATTATGGTGGCTCTCCATGGTCATTCTGCTTCATATTTTCTCCTAGCGTGCCCCTATACTGGTGCACTGTCAGCTATTGAAGGTGGTGGCATTGCTTCACTAAAGCCTCAATCTCCATTTAGGAGTCACCCTCACTCATCCCCTTATTCTACGTTGTTGATAGATTCGTTGGGTTAGGTGTAACTCTTTGAATCTTCTCACCTTCAGAAGTATTAATCTTCATGCTACATTGACTCCATGCCTAGTGCATCCAACACTCATCACAAAAATTTTCGTGCGATGGTGTATTGATGATTTCTTCTGGAATCCACAGGGGTTCTCCTACCATGTTTTTGATGGCACCTGCTTTCCTTTGAATTCCTTCATTATAATGGGTATTGGAATTACCATGCATTACAGGGATCTGTTATGATCCTTCCGAAATTCTGTCAGGAATGAGTATGTTTACCCTTTTTTTTTAACTCCCGAGGAATGAGTATGTTTGATCATTTATATTATTTTACTCGGGTCACATTGTTGGAGTTGACCCTCCTTACCTATATTTGATAAGCTAACTTCATCATATTACAAGTGGACATGTATGGTGGAAATTCCCTTACCAAATTCTTACCAGGAATCGCTCGATTGCTTTCTCCCTTTTCATCGCTGAAGGTGTGATTCCCCTTGGTTCATTTCCCGGACGTTAATTGTATTGTCTGATCTCTCCCCAGTCTAATTAAACTTTGATCCCCTCATTTATGACTACACTTGGACAAGAAAAGTTGAAGGGAAACCCTTCTATTTTGATGTAGTCTCTTTAGTCTGAATTTTACTAATACCAGGGTGAAATCACGAAGATGGGTTACACTTTTGCTTGTTTTATGAGAAACAAAATCTGAATTTTCATAAGTTCTTCAACTTCTGGGATACAAAAGTATGTTTTTTATTTATAATTTCACTTTACAGTAAAAAAAAACCCGTGAAGAATTTTGTTAGCTTTCTAATGACTATTTTTCAATTTTTTTTTATCACGATTTGATATCTCAATTTGACAATTGTTTAACAATATGTTCCTTAGACATGAAAGGAATGATAATGAGTTACTTTTTCCCACAACAATTTATCCATTATTAAACTTATGTTTTTAAGAAACAAAATATACTGCAACAATCTACAGATACTCTATTTTATTATGACTATAATTTTGAATCTAATGGATGAATATTATAATTTTTAGAATTTTTTTAAGTTGACCAAGATGAAAACGTTGCATATTTTAAACACATGTTTTTATACACCTTGTATGTATCTTAATTTTTACTTAAAACTAAAATCTAAATATACCCTTTTGAAAAGAAGAGTTTAAGGATTATGAATATATTTTTTTCTAAAATTTTCACTGTATATTTTTAGAGATATGGATATTTCATTTCACTGAATCATAATGTCTGCTGAAAATATTATGTAGTGTTTTTTTCATAAATTAAATAAAATTAGATAATAATAACGAAAATGAAAACAAATTATATGAATTGAAAGTAGATTCAATTTTGGAAATTCTGGTGTCATTTTTGAAGTCAAATTCTCAGTACTTGCAAGAGTCCGCAACCTCCAAAGTTCAGGTAAGATTGGGGCAATTCTCTGGTTTTTGTTTTCAGTCCCAATTTCATGTTTTCAGCCAAAATAATATTTCAGCTGAAAAAATATTATTTCGGCCGAAAGACTAAATTCTAACGGAAACCGTCAAAGCTTAACAGTTTCCAAGGTTTTAGGCCGAAAGCCTATTGACCGAATTCCATCGTTCAGAAAAAATGAAAATACACGTCGTATCATTTCATTTTGTGTTAAATTGTAGGCTTTCAGCTAAACACATTTAACACAATTCATCAGATGGCCGAATATATATGAGCTCGGGGATAGGGATTTCAAAGCATTTCTATTATTGATTGTAGCTGTATTCTTTTCTTTCTTTATTCCTTCTCTCTATTCCATAGGCTTAATTGGAGGATCGATATCGATACATGATGGTTTTCTAGAGCACCTAAACAAATTTTCGAATCATCTTTTTGGTTTTTGTTTCAAATAAGGTAATTGATGTTTGTTCAAGTTTTTATTGGAATAATAATTTATATGTTGAAAGATAAATGTTGAACATTTTTTTAAGGTGAAGTCTTTGTTGAACATATATTTTACAGATAACTATAAATGTTATGGGAAAAAAAGTTTGCACAAGAGAAAATTTGATCACACTCGAGATGATACTCGCCAAAACAAACAAAGGAAAGAGCATTATTGGAGAAAGAAACGAGAACATGCAAATATTGAAGAAAGAAATGATGATAATATCAATAGAGATTTTAAACAAGAATAATTTCAACCAGGTATGCATGCACATATGATGATCAAGCACACGACACACATTGAGACTGTATTAAGAAAGTACAGAATTCAAAGTATACAATTCAAATTTAAAATATTGTAAATAATATAATTGATTGTAATTACAATTTGATGTTTTTAAAAAAACATAAATAGATTTGTCTCATAATATTGAAGAAGACGTTGAAACCGAAATTGAAGAAGAAGACGAATCACCTATAGGTATATACATAAATTTAGATAATACAAGATCAACACTCAAGTATATATAGTTTAGTGAATTTGTGTTCGGGTTATGTTTTTTAATATAAACTTTAAATTGAAATAAGCAAGAGAATCTATCAACATTGATGATGATATTAGAAAATGTTGATATCGATAAATTTGGGAATAAAAAATCTAAGCATTATATAAGATATCGAATTAAGAATATGTATAATACTTTTTTCAAAGATGAATCATTAATAGTACAAGCTCAACTTTTACTTTGTCTAATGAAGTTAAGAAAGTTAAAAGAAGCTACATCATTATTGTGTATTCAAAAGTCGACAAAGGATACAAAGGTAAAACATAATGTCTTTAACAATATAACTAGTGTATTAAAATCTTTTGGAAAATCTTGAAAATAAGATGTATGTGTTGCACGTAGAGCGATACAAGCAATAGTTGTTTCATCTAGCAATATAAAAGATCGTTTGACACAACAAATGGAAAAAACAATGGAAACGTCAAGAAAAACATTGCACAAACATAGAAAATTTCGATTGCAAATAGATGTAAATGATGAATTGGCTTGTTGGACAGTGATTTCTAGACAACTCTTCAAAGATAGACTTGCAGAAAATGTTAAAGAATTGGCCCGTAGTTGTTGGTTGGAAGAATACTGTGTTTCACCACATACAAGGGATGTGTTGCGATGAATAATATCACGAAAACAATATGAAGAACATCCAAAACATATATTTCCAATGACACAAATAGAGTTTTTCAATAAGTTCAAAGAAGAGCACAAAGAAGTTAAAATTTCCATCAATACATTTGTGCAACAAAAACCATGGTTTGTTAGACCCATCGTTATTCACGACACTTGTTGTTGTCATTATCATGTGTAATTTGAGTTGTATTATGACACTTTTTTTGGATTTTGGTAAAACTTTATGGCCAGGTTCACCTCCTCCTTCCACATTCCGTGTTTTTATATCTAAAATTCTATGTGAAAGAGAAGATGATTTATTTTACAAAAAAAATGTGTTGGTGGAAATAAATGTTATCGTTGTGGAAATCTAAGTTTGTTTCATTCAAAGTATCATATTGACATGAATGATCAATCATTTTATAATATAAGAGTCAATTGGAAGAGATATGAATATATCAACATCACAACTCCACATTCTTCAAATTTTATTTCCAAAAGGATTGATTTGAAGGTAGATAAAATCTGTGTGATACATTTTTTGAAGAAGTTTGAGGAAGAAATCTATAAATACACCAAAAACTCACATAGAGATCGATGGAAAGATCTGTAATTAAAACAATCACATGAAGTGTTTCCACCAGGGACAATTTTGTCTGTAGTTGATTTTGTAGAGAATTACACTTTCGCTGCACAAAAGAAATACAGAGCGAATATTATCATTCTGATCAAGTCACAATATTTGTCTACGTTCTATGTAGATATGTTCAATGGAGTCTTGATAACATAGAAATAACCAATGAAAATTGACATGTTATTAAAGAATAAAACTTTTATATAAGTGATGATCGAGCACATGACACACATTATGTACAACATTATTTTGATAAATTTTATGATTCATTGAAAGAACACGAAATCAGATTCAATCGACATTAGATATGGTCAGATGGGTGTGCGGGTTAGTTCAAATCTTCATTATCTGATCCAAGTGGATATTGGTGGTCACCCACCTTTTTTGACTGGGTCAAAATAGTTTTCTGGGAATTTTGACAATTTACTATTTTTAACAGGTTTTAACTTACTGGGCCATTTTGAGGGCCAAAATGAAGTTTTTTCGATCTTGAGGTTCTCAATGATATCTAAATGAATTATTGAGCTCTCAAAATTAATCTCCTCGATGATACCTTTCCAATGAGCTATCATACGCCTAAAACAGAGATCATATGGAAAAGTTACGACCCCGGGAAGTTGATGTACTGACTTACCCAGACGGGGCCCACATGACTTTTGGCGCTTCATTTCCTAGTATTAGGTTTTTGGATGTCTAGGGTTTTTGAAATTTCTGTTTATTGTAAAAATGCCTTCAGAGCCTAATTGTAATCATCTTCTTGCAAATGCAAATAGCGGTCACATCTCTTCTTAGAGATAAGTTGCCACCATTCTAGTGAATCTTTCACTCTGTATTTTTACAGTCTTTGTACATTTATTTCATTAATAAAAATTGTGTATTACTGTATCTATGTGTTTATGGTTGCATCTTTGATATATTTATGTTATATAATTGGATATGCACGATATCTCTGTGTATTTATTTATTATATCTCTTCTCTCATTTCATGCCGAAAATAATCCAAATCAGTGGTATCAGAGCAGGCTGTTCTTGATCATTTTTTTCAGTGCATGTCTTCGACGAGGTCTGAGTATAGCAAGTTGGGTCTCGAGGTTGTCTCTCTTGAGGAAAATCAATCTCACACACACCTAAGAAACCCTCAATGGTGGAAGAAAAGAAAAACGACGGAACAAATGATCCTATCAGTTTGTTGCTTGAGCAATCTCTCACGCATTAGAGGGACAAAATGATGGAGAATTTTTCCCACATCCTTCCACGCCTGTCGATAGCAACAGGCGCATCTTCATCAAGAGGCCACTTTGGAGGCACCTTGCCTTTCAAGGCACAAGTTAATTTTGATATGTTTGTATTTGAAAGACAAATAGATGCAGAAGCCCTAGACAAATGGTTAAATCTGCTAGAAGGTTATTTCTCTGTTCACAAATTGTTCGACAAAGAAAAGATCACCTTCACACTCCTTAAAGTTATCCCTGATGTTAAACATTGGTGGGAAACTTATTGGGAGCAGAGTTCCATAGAGGAGTCTGAAATATATGGGGCCGATCCCACTTGGGATTTTTTTGTGGATGCGGTAAAGGAACAGTATTACCCTATTGGAAACTATGAGGACCAGTACATGAGATGGAACACACTGCGGAAAGAGAGGGGCCAAGCAGTTCCAGAGTTCACCAATACCTTCCATACCTTGCACACTAAGCTGGGTATCAAAAACTTTGAGCGACATTTGCTTTTGAAATATCGTGGGGCTCTACACAGATACATCAAGATTGAAATGGATTTTCTGTACATCTCATCACTCGGTGCTGCTTATCGATATGCTATTAAAATTGAACAAAAATTTAAACACCAAAACAAATGGGATTTCGGATCTGTAAATATGCAACAACCAAAGTATGACAAAGACATCCCTAACAAACAGACAAAGACATCCCTAACAAACAGTCTCTTGAAAACCAGTCCAAGACATAGGAAAAGAAGGGTCATGGGAAGACAAAGAAAGACACTGAAAAATGGTGCGATTTCCACAAAATCCCCTAGCACAACACCGATGAATGTCGCTCAAAATAGTCATTGGTGGTCGAGATCAAAGACAAGGAGTTGAAACCTGATTCAGAATCTGATTATGAAAATACTGGTAAAGGGCAGATCATTGATGCAGACCCCACTGCTATTGTCGTAACTGCAACAATTCAACCATAAGAACCAACAGATTTCGAAGAGGGGGAGTGCCTTTTTCATTCACAGATGTGGATGAAGGGGACCCCGCTGGATTTTATTGTTGATAACGGAAGCCAGAAGAACCTCATCTCAGTAGAGGTCATTAAACAATTGTGATTGTCGACAACACCACACCCACAACCATATAACATCAGGTGGCTTCGCCAAGGACGAGATCTCCGTGTCATCTAACAATTTTGATTTTCATATGGCATCCAACCCTTCAAGGACGAGGTATTATGTGATGTTTCCCAATGGATGTTTGTGATTTTCTCTTGGGCCTGCCATATATGTGGAAGTGCCATGCTGTTTATGAGTCTCGACCCTGTAGTGTCATTGTTACTTTGGGAGGTCATCTCTACAGAATATCAGAGGTAGTTCCGACTATTGTTCCACCTAAAAAGTGCCGCAAGGTAGTATCTCATACTAAAAAAATTAGTTTCTTCATAATATGTTCAAAAGGATAACAGAAGGACATTGCAACCACTATAGCCTCGCCCCAAGCACCTTATATCCAACAAAAACAGGTCGACAAGGCTGCAACAAAGAACACAGATTCCTTCTACACACCATCCTCTCATGTATCTCCACTTATTGAACAGCCTCAGCCTCAATAGGTTCTTGACAGACTTCCACAAATTGAGCAGCGCGATGTCTCCAACAACACAAACAGCTCACCAAGATGCAGATCTAGCAAACGCTTTTCCCTCTCCCCCGGGAACTCAACACAATGGATACCATTGCTTCCTAAGGAGGGAGGATTGATCTAGGTGGATATTGGTGGCCACCCACCTTTTTTGACTGGTTCAAAACATTTTTCTGGTAATTTTGGCAATTTACTATTTTTAGCAGGTTTTAACTTCCGGGGTCATTTTGAGGGCTTAAATGAAGTTTTTTTGAGATTGATATTCTTAGTGATAGTAAAAGGCATTATTGAGCCCCCAAAATGAATCTCCTCGATGATACCTTTCCAACGAGCTATCATATGCCTAAAACGGAGATCGTATGCAAAAGTTACGACCCCGGGAAGTTGATGTACTAACTTACCCAAATGGGGCCCACATGAATTTTGGTGCTTCATCTCCCAGGGTTAGTTTTTTGGATGTCTGGGGTTTTTGGCATTCTTGTTTATTGTAAAAATGCCTTCAGAACCTCATTGTAATCATCTTCTTCCAAATGCGAGTAGCCGTCACATCTCTTCTCAGAGATAAGTTGCCACCATTTTAGCGAGTCTTTCACTCTATATTTTTACAATCTCTGTACATTTCTTTCTTTAATAAAAATCATGTATTAATGTATCTATGTGTTTATGGTTGCAACTCCAATATATTTCTATTATATTATTGGATATATGTGATATCTCTGTGCATTTATTTATTATATCTCTGCTCTCATTTCATGCCAAAAATAATCCAGATCATGATCATTCTATTGGTTATGGCATCTTAATAAAAAACTAAACATTACACATTGTTGGAATTTTTTTGAGACTGGTCATGGAAAATGAGAGAACGACGGTGCAGGGGCATGTATAAAATGAGCACTTCGAAGGTATGAGCTGAAACCTCATGCTGATCAATTTGAATTTGTTGAACAAGTTGTTGAATGGTGCAAAATGGCACTAAGCCATGAATATAATCCATCAAGGGATGTGCGCATGTGTGTCTATATATAATTGTTGCACATGTACACATAATATTTTTGTTTGAACGTGTTCAAATTTATATTCAAAATTCAATAATTTTCTTGAGAGATTTCAAGTTAACAAGTTCTTGTCTTGTGCAGGTTTTTTTGGTATGTTGTAATCCAAGATGTAAATAGATCAATCTCATATGAAGCTAGTACAATATCCGAGACTCAAAAAATACATTCAGTTAAAACAAAACGTTTTCAAAATGTTTTTGCATTTGATAGAAGAAATGAGTCTTGTTTTTGTTCAGTTTGCATAGAGGACACATAATCCATAGATATTTGCGAAAATGAAAATGCAGGATATGTTAAATCTTGGAGACATACCAAACTTAATATAAAAGGGAAAATTCCACTTGCAAGCTCAGAGGAGAAGGAATCAAATGAAACTATAGTGTCCGTTGATGGAGATAGAGTTTTTGATCTTGTTAGAGAAGGTTATTTATATGTTTAAATTTTTTCAAATAACTTGTAGATGTACTTGTGTGATAATATAACACGAATTATGTGTTGTCCAATATATCCAATTATTTCCAGGAGATGTTTTTTCCATGATTGCACCTGTAGACAACACTGAAAACGTGAAATAGTTTTTGATGCGATGCACGAAACAAAAGATGAGGCTATTAGAAGATTTTGATGATAACAATTTTATATATGAAAGATGATCCATTGTATTGAAAGGATATTTTTTTTAAGAAACCCATCAAACCGATACTCATGTTCACTTTCAAGACTACCAGACAAATATCACAAGTTGCAAATATAGTCATTTGGTATGTACAATGCACATAAAGTTAATAGAAGTTCAATAATAATAAAAAAAAACTTAGAAAATGGAAAATATCCAAAGTCGATCATGAATGAATAATTGAAGATGGAATATCATTACAATGTTTTTAAACAAGTGGCACATGTACATTCCATATTTGTTTATTTTTCATTGAAAGTACATTCCAGAATTTGATGACTTGTTTTGACTAATTTCAACCATATTTCCAAATAGGATATTTATAAAAATGGTATGTATAAAATCTTCTAGATCATTCTTAGAAAACACAGATAAAATATGGTTCAACCATATTTTATTTATGTTTTTCAACCCTTACACCAATCAAAATTATTTTATGAGCATTACACCAATCAAAATTAAATTGTATACCTCTTATATTGTGAGTATTTTATTTTAAACTAAAAAATTGTTAAACACCATTTCCATTGAACACTAATTTTTTTCAATAGTATTTTTCTATTTTATTTTAATAATATTGCATTAATTTAAAAAAAAATTATTTATATATTTTATATTTTCTATTGTAATAATATCTTGTTTCAAATTTTAACTCATTCTGATTTTTATTTTATGAGCATTATATAAATTAAAGTTGAATTGAACATCTCTTTTATTTTGAATATTTTTTTTTAATTATTGTTTTCAAAATTAAAGAAAAGTTAAAAACATGTCTCTTTCATTTTGAAATTTTATTTTATTAAGGGAATATGAACTTTGAGGTGAATACATTTTCTAGCTTTAGCATTTGTTTAATGACTACATGATAAAATTAAAGAAGAGTTGATCATCTCTTCCATTTTAAGGTTTTATTTTATTGTCACATCATTTTGAGCATTTTATTTATCATTATCACACAAACCAAAAAGGAGTTGAACATCTATTCTATTAAATTGTAATTAATAGATCTATTCTCTAACAAAGTTAAGGAAATTAATACAACCTTGCCTAAAGTCAAGTGAATTAAATTGTAATTCATATATTTATTCTCTAACAAAGTTAAGGAAATTAATACAACCTTGCCTAAAGTCAGGTGAAGACCCTTACAAAAATGTGGTTTTATGTGAATAATACTAAACGATAGCTTACAAATCGTTTTCCTAATGTAATTCTCTTTCATACATGTTATCTGAGTTGTACAAGGGGTATGTGTTTTTCAGTGGCATGCTTAAAACACAATACTTGAATGCATACCTCCTCCTTTGAATTCTACATTGGTTACCTTCTTCCAAAATCAAGCACGAGTTTTCTTCCTTTTAGTATAGTTCATACCAGCATAGGTTTTTCATATTTAAAGAGTTTTCTACTACCATATATTCTTAAATAAGTTTTGCATGG
The DNA here is from genome assembly GCA_009831015.1 of Picea engelmannii. Lineage (NCBI taxonomy): Eukaryota > Viridiplantae > Streptophyta > Pinopsida > Pinales > Pinaceae > Picea > Picea engelmannii. The sequence goes on from ML777238.1 coordinate 825,502, forward strand.
TTTACCATGTTGTCTACTATCATATATTCTTAAAGAGATATGTAATGTTACAATATTATATGTTTGACAGTTCAATTTTTTCTTTTCTATCTATTGAGTTTGCATATTCTTAAATATATAAACAACAACACATTCTTGTATTATTGACTTTGCATATTCTTAAATCAATAAATAACAGTTCAAATTCTTGTATTATTTCACTTTAATTTTTTCTTTTCATTTATTTAGCAGATCTCATATGCCTATCTTTCTTTTAGTTTTTCCTTTAGTTTTTTTTATTAGTTAAGTGCATCTATGTAACCAATTTGTTTAACATCTCATATGCCTATCTAATATTTAGTTTTTCTTTTAGTTTTTTTTATTAGTTAAGTTCATCTAGATGTAACCAATTTATTTAATAGATCTCATATGCATATCTTTCCTTTAGTTTTTTTATTGTAACCAATTTATTTAACAGATCTCATATGCATATCTTTCCTTTAATTTTTTTTTATTAGTTAAGTGCATCTATGTAACCAATTTATTTAACAGATCTCATATGCCTATCTTTCATTTAGTTTTTCCTTTAGTTTTTTTATTAGTTAAGTGCAGATCTATGATCTCATATGTCTGTCTTTCCTTTAGTTTTTTTTTATTAGTTAAGTGCATCTGTGTAACCAATTTATTTAACAGATCTCATATGCGTATCTTTCCTTTAGTTTTTTTTATTAGTTAAGTGCATCCATGTAACCAATTTATTTAACAGATCTCATATGCCTATCTTTCATTTAGTTTCTCCTTTAATTTTTTTATTAGTTAAGTGCATCTATGATCTCATATGCTTATCTTTCCTTTAGATTTTTTTTATTAGTTAAGTGCATCTATGTAACCAATTTATTTAGTAGATCTCATATGCCTATCTTTTCTTTAGTTTTTCCTTTAATTTTTTTAATTGGATAAGTGCATCTATTTAACCAACAGAGTCATTAGTAACTAGAAAAAAATAAATCTTTTAATATAAAATAAATCTGTTAAAATTGTTCTACCAAAATTATTTGATGATATATCAAGTGAATTATATTTTTGACAATTCACAGTGAACATAAAATAAAACATTTAAATTAATACATACTTTTAATATAAAATTAATCTGCTAAAATTATTTGATGATATGTCAATAGAATCATATTTTTGACAGTCCACAGTGAACATAAAGTGAAACATTTAAATTAATACATAGCAGAAAAGTATTTAAGAATTTGATACTTAATTTAATGCATTGTAAAAAGAAGAATATACAAAACATTAGTTCATTACTAGTTAACTTTGCCACTTTTTTTCCATCAACTTTGAGTAATCAAATATGAGACAAAAAATTGTTATTTTGAATTCCAAAATTATGATCTCTCTCTCTCTCTCTCTCTCTCTCTCTCTCTCTCTATATATATATATATATAATCAAAGTATGAATAGTTACACTGTAAAATGCATAAGCTCCACTTCCATTTTATGATGATAAAAACAACTAAGACATTTAACCCCAACATTCTGGACTCTAAGCCATTACTTTAAGATAGCTCACTTCATACATGCAATTCAAAGCTGGAAAAAAAATAGAATTCAAAAATTAAAAATTTACAATTCAAACAAACGAAATAATACAGAATTCAAAAATTGTGATTAAAACAAAATTGACATACATACCAAAAAAGTTAAGTCTCATCTTCCAACATACTCTTTCCCACACAATATATTGTAAACATATTTTCCACCAAATATAATTTAGACATCTGTAACAATAAAAAACAATAGTAAAAAAACAAATAACACATATTAACATATATATTGTAACTAAATATTAAATAAAATAATAAGAAATAATAACATACCCAACCACAGTTAAATATATTTAAGATAGTCACTCTTCAATTAAGAGTACATGATTTAAACAATTTGTAAATCTTATCTAAATTCTTAAAAAAATTTAAAGAGAAAAAATTTGTTCTTGGTAAAAAAATTTGTGAGTTAGAGTTAGATAATAATCTGAAAATAAATATAGAACTATGTATGAAGAAAGTTCACAAATCTCCATATTAAGATATTTTTCGAATGAAATACTTATCTCCTTGTGGATAAAGTCTCAAATCCTTCAGGTGAAATTCTCCTTATGGATAAGGTCTCAAATCCTTTAGGTGAAATTCTTATCCCAGGTGATATTATTGTGTTCTTGGTAAAACAAATTGTGAATTAGAGTTAGATAATAATATGAAAATAAATATAAAACTATGTATGAAGAAAAATCACAAATCTTCATATTAAGTCATTATTCCAATGGAATACTTATCTCCTTGTGGATAAATTCCAAAATCCTTTAGGTGAAATTCTCCTTGTGGATAAAGTCTCAAATCCTTCAGAAATTCTCATCTCAGGTGATGTTATTTGATCAAATTTACACAATAATAAAATACTAATCTCTTCAACAATTAAATACTTCTCTCTTCTTCTGCAGTGGTCATATAATCAAATTCCACAATGCCCTTTCAAACGAAAGGACTCATAAATCTCCATATTAAACCATTCTTCCAAAAAACTACTTATTATCTAAAAAGGTTTACAAATTTCCATTTTAAAAACCATTTTTCCGGAAAATACCTATCTCATCTTTCTGCAGTGGAATAAATGTTCTCATATAATCTTTCATGTACATGAAGAAAACACAAATCTGCACATGTATATTAAGTCATTCTTAAAACACCATTTAAATGTGATGTATTCATATTAGATATAATGAAATTCTCTTTGAAATTATGGGTGATCTAGCTCACATATACAATATGTGTGAGCTTATTTGTAAATCTAATTGAATGTTGATTTTTTTTATTAGTAACCAATTTAGTTAAGAGTTTGACAATACCCTAGCAAGAAGGAATTCATTTCGTTGTATGTAGAAAACAGAAATGTCCATACTATGTCATTCTTGGAAAAAAAAATAAGGAATGCAATCGAAGAAAATTTAGAAACTTACTCTTTTCTGATGTGGGATAGAGTCTGTTCTCAAATATTCAAATGTTCAAATTCAAAATTAGATCTTCATCATGATTTAACCTTAAATAAATTTGAATGTACACCATTTAATACAATGATAAAATTATCTAGGGGTTCTATATATTTCAAAATAATTGATCTAAGCGTTGAATAGGAAAGACTAAACTAAAAATTTGAAAAAACAAAAATTTGATAAAAGTAAAAAACATGCATTTATGAATCATCCGGAATGAACACATCCTTCCCAAATCTGGGTGTTTCCTCCACTTCCTCCTCAATCCCAGTCTCCCTCTCAAACACATTTCGAATTTGAAAATTTGAAAAAATAAATTTAAATGATTATAACACATTAAATTTAAATGATTTTAAGACATTAAATGATACCTGTGAACTCTCACCCTCTTCAAACTCTCCCAATGAGAATTGAGACAAGCCTGGCCAAGTAATAGGAGATGGAATAGGGATCTGTGAACAACACAACTAAGAACTAAATCTAGGATTCAATTTGTTCACAATTATACAAAATTATAAATGTTGATCTCTTATTCAAAATAGTGGATATTGAACAACTATTAGAAAACACATACCTGATTCAACCCATCCAAATTTAAAATTGTTGAATCAAGTCCCCTACCTACTGGAGATTCATTTAACATATCTCCAAAATGCAATTAATGACAATAACAACTTGATTATTTCTATAGATACAATGATATTTAAATATAGAATTAAAAGTAAAATATCATAAAATGTGTCAAAAATTTCTTAACTAGAATACATATCAATCTGCGGTTCGGGTCATCTGAATGACCTTCTTCCAACCATCTCAAAAACATTTTGCGTACTCCAAAACATATTATACTGATATTGTATCTAACTCAGCATCTTTTTTATAAACAAATGTGACCCGGGAATTGGCTTTTGCTCGCTGATGGATCATGCCAACATCAACACCATACAAAATCACTTCCAAATTTTCCTCGATTACATTTCTGGCCTCTTTGCCAACATCTGATGTAGCTTTCAACTATGAATGTGAAACAAATGCCCCTATTGGGCAAGTTACTAAAGGTTGTGGAGGCCTCGACAATGTTGTACTTCGATATGCCCCTTTGCGATCATATGTACGTCATTTACCAGTCCCATAATATTTGGACGGTAGAATAGTATAATCAAGGTTCATGTGCAAGAAAAACTCTGCAAAAAAGTGTGGAACCTCATCGTTCCATGAAAATTTCTCATATGCCACCAAAAATTTGTTATACAGTTATCCTGCAATGTTAGAGTGCTTAAAATATTGCACCTTCAACATCTTCCGCTTTGGGCCCTCTTTGAAATTAAACATCGAAATTGTGTCTTCTTTTGAAAATTTATTTTTTACTTCCTTCCATTTATCAGGACCCTTCACCTCTGACTTTCACCACCTCATTAGATTGACAAAACTGTCAGTAGTTGGCCCCATCTTCTGATATGCATCCATAACGTTTTCCAATGAATGAAAAAAAAATTGCAAGCTTTATTTACTCTCTTGAGGGAGTTCCAACAACACCAAATCATTTTCCAATCTCCTTTTAACACTTGAGCATCGCTCAAGCGTTATTATTTTAGTAATCCCTTCTCAGGGAAGTTCATCACCAACATCCGAAGGATAGGTGGACATATGTATATAATTTTTTATTTCCTGATAATGTGGCCTCCTAAATCCACCTTCACCCTCTACACCAACATTTAAATCTTTGTGACAACTACTCTCTCTTTCATTTTCTTCCCTTTATCTAAACTTATTTTCTACACACACATTTGAAAGTAACTACAAGATTTAACTTCACATAAATTTAAATACAAAAAAATACAACAAAAATAAACAAAATCAACGAAAATTACCAGAAATATTCTCTTGTCCAGAGGTATTCCCTACATTCTCAGGTGTAGGAGTATCAATACGCAACCTATATAAGAAGTTTTCATCCATAACACTTGCTTGAGCGGGTTCTACAGTTGATCTATTCACAAACTTATTTGAAAATATCCTCTGACGAGATTGTTTTTGTTCACTCAGAGTCTCAGTCGAAGAATGAGCTTTGTTCTTTCTTCTTAGGATAACCTAGAGCATTTGTGAGGAATATTTGGAGAATCTCATGTTGACATTTCTCCTCAATATCTATCCACAATGTAGAGTTTATCAATAAAAAGGTAGAGATGTACCCAAGTTCAAACAATTAAAAACGCAAAGAGAAATCAAAGTTTTAATCAATCAAGCCGCAAATGTGCTCGTTCATAAGAAGGCACAAAGACTAAAAATTCATACATGAATAAATCAACTCAAAGATAAGTAAGGGATAAACAACAGTGAAAATTCTTATCCTTCACTCATCATCCATACACAAAAAAACAGGACATTTGAATCTATAGGTCTTTAAACATCGAAGTGACGATTGTCGATTCGGCTCCTAGATGATTGCTCAGGCACATACTGATGACTAAAGGAATAAGGGACATAAAATGAAACCACAATATTTTCATAATAATCAATAAAACCCACACATAGAAGTCATTGAAATCGAAATTTGGGTTCTCCAAGGGAAATCAATTCAAAAAAACAACAAACAAGGGGATTCGTTAAAAGTTCTCTGTGGTTGGATCCACTAAAATAATGTATTAGCAAATTTCTTTAATATTCCTTAAAAAATCCCTATGGTTGGATCCACAAATACCACATATAATGCAATGCATTAGAATCCCCAAAACAAAGAGTTTAATCTTCATAACCTCACACACCCACTAGTAACATAATAAATCTTTAGTAAGTGGTGCACAACAACTTGGTATGCCTTTAATCTTGGCACATAATAAATCTTGCTTTACTAAGTGGTGCACTCTTATTGATCACAGATTGGATAATGTTATATTATATAGCATATGAACTGTACAAATGTTATATTATATAGTTGTATCACTTGAAAGATTTAAGGACAAATTGTTAGATAGTTGTGGATATGGTTGAACTAAATACATAACTGTGAAATACTTTATGGTCATCTAAATTTACATAAAGAGACCTAATTGTACTATAAACTAAGGGATTTCCACTAAGGGATTTCGACATTGAGTGGATAACTACCCAAAATTAACTCAATAACATGTGCATATTCTTTGCACATGGTTCAAACCAGTAAGACCACATATATATTCCTTATAAAATTTCTTTAAGATACTTTAAAATTTCCCTATGGTTGGATCCACTAAAAAAAATGTATTATAAAATTTCTTTAAGATTCCTTAAAAGTTCCCTATGGCTGGATCCACTAAGACCACATATAATGCAATGCATTAGAATCTCCAAAACAAAAAGTTTAATCTTCATAACCTCACATACCCACTAATAACATCAACATGGGATGGGAATGAGGGTTGTTCGTATTTGTAATATAAATTTCGATGAAGTGGAGAAAATGTAATATTTGTGAGGCGTAGTTGGAGTTAGAAATCTAGATAAAATATAGTCATAATGGGTGGAAATTCACACTGATTGAGAGTAATCATGAAAATAATTTCAAATGTAAGTGCATCATAACCTATTGTAAACATAGTAATGTGAGTTTTAATGAGATATATATTAAGAAGAAGATGATTTTGAGTGATTCTTAATTGTCACAAAATTTATGGTGGTAATGAAGCATATTTTTAAAAATAGTAATGTGAGTTTTAATGATGTATATATTTTGAAGAAGATGGAATTGAGTGAGTCTTAACTATCAAAAAATTAATGGTTTTAAAGAGTAATGTCTATAGATATCCACACTCCCCTTGCGTTGTTGGAGGGTCATGCTATCCACACTCCCCTAGTTGTCTGATGAATAATACTAGTTGTCTACTAGAGATATTAGGTTGAAAGGTTTAATGCTTTCACAATTGGATTATATCTAGAGTTATTTCAATATATTCGAATCTCCAACGCATTTCAACAAAGGAAGGGATGGGAGATGCGAGATGGAATTAAGGGTTTAAAGGGAGCCTGATGATTCTAAGTCAATTGATGATCACATTTGGGATTCGATATGCCATTCCTTGTTTCCTCACATAGTTTCTACCATGTTTAAATTATAATAATTCAATTTTAAAGATGGATGAATGTTGAATTATTATTATTTATTTAATGAGGATTATTTAAAGTTTGATTTAGTTTATTTATTTGTATGCATGATTAGTTGTTAACATTTTAAAAATGACATTAAGAACATCGCTTGTTATTATCGTCTATGTGTGGGATATGTGTGTGCTAGATATGCCTAAATATGAAACACACATAAAATATTATGGTTCAATAAACACATTATTTATTAATGTCTAGGTTATTAATGAATTAATTAATAAGTTGTCAATTTGAAGTTATATTATATGAATATAAATATGATCAATAAGATAATAATTAGTTCCCATCTATAAATATTATATGAAGTTATAATAAATGAGTATGATAATTAGTTCCCATCTAAGACTCTTTTATTTCTATATTAGAATTTATTATCCAAAATGAACTATTCGTTATAATTATTCATTTAGTCAAAGGGTCACTACAATTGGAAAAGACCACCAAAGTGAGAGACTGGTTCCTTTTTGAGGAGTTTACAATGATAAGAGTCTATGGTTCCATTGAAGAGAAGCCATATAAAAAGTGAGTGTTGAATTTGGTAGTGAATCCATATCAAGAGACTGAAAAAAGTGAAATTCATTCAATTACTGACTAAAAATCCAAGCATATTAAACTAAATATTGATCGGATGAATTTCAAGGAAAAACCAAATCTACACAAGTAGGTGTAAAGACTAAACATTCAGCCATGAATCAATAAACTAAAAGATAAATAAGGGATTGAAAGCAGAGCAAATTCTTATCATTCACTCATCATGCACAAAAAAGCAGGGCATTTGAATCTATAGGTCTTTAAACACTGAAGTGACGACCGTTGATTCGGCTCTTGACCGATTTTTCAGGAACAGACTGATAACTAAAAGGATAAGGAACGAAATATAAAAACAAAAACTTTTCATAATAATCAATAAAACCCATAGAGAGAAGTCATTGAAATCATAAGTTTGGTTCGCCAAGGGACTTTCATTTAACTCAGAGGTTTATCATTCATAATGTACAATCTATCAATAAAAATGCAGAGATGTACCCAAGTTCAAGCAATTAAAAATGTAGAGATAAATCGAAGTTTTAATCAATCAAGTTGTAGAGGTACTCGCCCATAAGAAGGCGCAAATACTATACATTCATCCATGAATCAATCAATTCAAAGATAAGTAAGGGGTCCATAGACAGCATGGAAAATTCTTATCCATCACTCATCATCTATGCACATAAAAGTAGGGAATTTGAATCTATAGGTCTTTAAACACCGAAGTGACAACCGTCGATTTGGCTCCTGGCTGATTGCTCAGGAACATACTGATGATTAAAGGGATAAGGGATGAAATATAAAAACAAAATATTTTCATAATAATCAATAAAACCCACAGAGAGAAGTCATTGAAATCAGAAGTTTGGTTCGCCAAGGGATTGTCATTCAACTCATAGGTTTATCATTCATAATGCATAGTCTATCAATAAAAATCCAGAGATGTACCCAAGTTCAAACAATTAAAAATGCAAAGATAAATCGGAGTTTTAATCAATCAAGACATAGAGGTACTCACTAATAAGAAGGCGCAAAGACTAGACATTTAGCCATGAATCAATCAACTCAAATATAAGTAAGGGGTCCATAGACAAAATGAAAAATTCTTATCCTTCACTCATCTTCCATGCACAGAAAAACATGGCATTTGAATCTATAGGTCTGTAAACACCGAAGTGATGACCATCGATTCGACTCATAGCTAACTGCTCAGGCACAGACTGATGACTAAAGGGATAAGTGACATAAGATAAAACTACAATCTTTTCATAATAATCAATAAAACCCACACATAGAAGTCATTGAAATCAAAAATTGGGTTCACCAAGGGAAATCAATTCAAAAAAACAATGATGGGATGGGAGATGCAAGATGGAATTAAGGGTTTAAAAGGACCTGGGTGATTCCAAGTCAATTGAGGATCACATTTGGGATTCGATATGTGATTCCTTGTTTCTTCACATAGTTCCTACCATGTTTAAATTATAATAATTAAATTTTAAAGATGGATGAATGTTGAATTATTACTCTTTCTTTAATGAGGATTATTTGAAGTTTGATTTACTTTATTTATTTGTATGCATGATTAGTTGTGAACATTTTAAAAATATGCATTAGGAACATCACTTGTTATTATCGTCTACGTGTGGGATATGTGTGTGCTAGCTATTCCTAAATATCCAACACACATACAATATTATGGTTCAATAAACACATTAGTTACTAATGTGTAGGTTATTAATGAATTAATTAATAAGTTGCCAATTTGAAGTTATATTATATGAATATAAATATCATCAATAAGATAAGCATTCAATAACTTTAGTCAATATGTGTGAAGTAATATTATATGAATATAAATATCATCAATAAGATAAACATTCAATAAGTTTGGTCACCATTATAAGTAATTTTTAAATTGTCTTCAATATTAAGTTATATTAAGATGAGGTGGAGCAAATGGAGCAAATGTAATATTGGGAGGCTTTGGTGGAGATAGAAATCTAGATTGAGAGCAATCATGACAATAATTGCAAATGTAAGTGCATCATAGCCTATTGTAAACATAGTAATGTGAGTTTTAATGGGATATATATTTTGAAGAAGATGCAATTGAGTGAGTCTTCA
>ML777238.1:840139-853093 GCA_009831015.1 Picea engelmannii
CTGTCTACACCAAGGTAGTAAAAACATCCTGTCATATAACTCAATGCATCAAAATGAAAGAAAAGTTTTATCATCATATAAATCCAGATCACTTGCGAGCAAGTGTCCTCAAAGAATAAGTTTGGTATGTGCGCCAGAGCGGGGTGTTACACTTTGGTGGAGATAGAAATCTAGATTGAGAGCAATCATGACAATAATTGCAAATGTAAGTGCATCATAGCCTATTGTAAACATAGTAATGTGAGTTTTAATGGGATATATATTTTGAAGAAGATGCAATTGAGTGAGTCTTCATTGTCACAAAATTGATGAAAATTTACTTCTTTATATTCAATTAGTTTGAAATTTTAAAACTTTAATACTTACATAATTTCTTATTTATCTAAAATTCCAAAAAATACTAAAAAAAATTCTTATATAAAAATAAATGGTGTTTATCATAACCTTTCTTCATTAAGTTTATATTTATATACCCATTTTAATAATTATACCATGTTTCATTTACCTAGAACTATTTATAAATAGGATAACAAATATGGTCACACGAAAAATGTTAATACATTCCTATATTCATTCTTATAGATGTCACAAAGTCATATATAGGTGTGTTTCCTTTATAAATGGACATATGGAAAGGACTTGTTAAGTGTCATATATATTACACTATAAAAATTTGTCACAATAGATCATACCATAGTTTTTAAAATCAATTATATGTAATGTTTTGTTTTAAAATTAAGATTTAATTTACTTTTTGGATAAGAAAACAACATAAAATACTTAAGAAAATAACATACCAACCATGAACAAAATTAACATACCAATCATGAACAAAATTAACAAAATTAATTCTATTCTATTTATGTCATATTTAATTCATATTTAATTCTGTTAATTCTGTCATTTTTTATAAAATGACAACAAATCCAACAAAGATCAGAAACACAAATCAATTTAGATATTTATTACTCTTAGTTATAACAACATATCAAACACACATCATAGAACATGAACGGACCTTCTTGTATGAGTCATAACCCTATATTATGTTGAGATCATATAGACGCGTAGAGTAGATTATCATAACTTGAATGTAAAGGATGTTGTTGTATTTGTATTAGTATTGAATTAGAAACAATCCCATAAATATGAAAAGGTATAAGAAGTTCATACATGTAACATATGAGCACAACCAATATAGGTCTTATTCATATCCTATACTAGGAGTAGGACTCTAATCAATAACAATGCAACATCAATGTCATTATGAACGAATATGATGGAAATACTTCTAAGCAAAGAATGTAGTGTAATTCAGTTTGTTCATAGGTCTTGTTGTGGTCTCATATTATATTAGCTCATTACTTCATCATGTTCAACCCTATACAGTTAGTTGGTATGATTACAACAGGTTTGATTCATGGTTCTGTACACTTCCTTTATCCCTATTATTTCCATAATTGTAATTTTTAACTAAAAATTTAAATTAGCAATACTATTAGCAGAGAAGTGGAGTTTTTGTCAAAGTTGTACTTATTTTGCTCCTATTGCAGTGACTACTATAGACATATTTTTGTATTTCAAGTTTTTTGTTAGTTATGTTAAATATTGTGATATGTACTAGGTCCTTTATGGTGATGTTTCTTTACAGTTGTTGTAAGAGTCTAATTTTGTTTAGTTTGAGCACTATTCAGGGTAGTGGTGGCCCTATAGAAGTCATTCTTAGCCCTTGGTCTCACTGTTTATAGTTAGAATAGCTAGTCTGTGTCTTGCCCTAAATTTTACAGTCTCTTCAGGCCTCTGTCTATTTGCTTAGTGGTTGTATGGATTTCCTATGGAACTCGGCCTTTGTTACTAGTTCTAGATCTACTTATCTTGTTGCTTGAGGTACTACATGGACATGGTCGAATATGGCCCTGTCCATGTACATTGACATGCCCGAATTTGGGCCTATCCCTATACATGGACAGGGCCATATTCGTCCCTGTCCATGGACAAGGACAGGTCTGAATTCGGGCATGTCCCTCTACATGGATAGGGCCTAAAATTTCTAAACTCAATTTTTTAACTAAAAATTTAAAATTTATTTACATATTTGAAATTCGACCCTGTTTAAAAATTTATAATTCGGCCCTATTTAAAAATTTAAAATTTAAACATATTTAAGCATATTTGAAACATGTTTAAAAATTTAAAATTTAAACAAATGTAAACATAAGGGGCAGAGCCATATTCGGCTCTGTCCATGTACAGGTATAGGCCCAAATTTGGGCCTGTCACTGTACATGGACAGGGTTGAATAAGGCCCTATCAACAATCGAAAAATAACTTCTAAATTCTAAAACCTAAATAGAAATTAAAATTCTAAGCTCGAAATAGAAATTTAAAATTTTAATTATAAAATTCCAAAATAACTTCTAACTTCTACATGGACAGGGCTGAATAAGGCCCTGTCAACGTTCTAAACAAAATTTCTAAAAAAAAAAATTTAACTCAAAATTTAAAATTTAAACTTATTTAAAATTCGGCCCTGTTTAAAAATTTAAAATTTGGCCCTGTTTGAAAATTTAAAATTTAAGCATATTTAAACATATTTGAAACATGTTTAAAAATTTAAAATTTAAACATATTTAAGCATAAGGGACAGGGCCATATCCGACCTTGTCCATGTACAGGTACAGGCCCGAATTCAGGTATGTCACTGTATATAGACAGGGACGAATAAGTCATTGTCAACAATCTAAAAAAAAAAAATTAGATCCTAATTTAAAATTCTAAAGTCTAAACTATAATTCAAAATATCCTAATCTAAACACACCTAGATTGAATGCCCGCAACTCCAACATCCGCCCGCTCACTGCTCCAACATCCAAAACACGGCCCGACCATCCACATGAACATTGTCCACCCACACACCAAACACCATACACCTCACAAAAACACTATACACCGCCCGCACACCAAACATTGTCCGCTCGCACAACAAACACAAAACAGGAACATTGTCTGCCCGCACACCAGACACCAAACAACAAAAACCAAACATGAACGTTCTCCACCTGCACAACAAACACCAAACAACAACATTGTCCGCCCGCACAACAAACACCAAATAGGTATGAACTGACTAAAAAATCGCAATAACTATTGCACAACCGATGTGCAGGGATATATAAATCTTTTTTCAACTGAACTAATATTTCGGTCAAAATAATCTTTTGGCCGAAATAATCTTTCGGGCGAAAACGTTCGGATGAAACATTATTTCGATCGAAATATCTTTCAGTTGAAAAGATGTTACCAGATGAAAAATATTCGTCCGACAGAAATTGTACACAAAAATCGAGGGAGTCATCAGGGTGTCGTTTGATTTGACGTTCAAAGGTTCAGCCAAACCATTTTTTGGCCGAAAAAATAGGACTTTTCGACCGAAAAAATGTCTTTCAAAATTTTGGAGACCCGATTGTCACGAAAGTGTTACCCACCTTCATGAATTCACCCACCATGAAGCTACGTCTTATGGTCCTTCCTTTAAACTTATTTTGATACTTAATGGACATATATTTCTTTTACATGTTAAAATAAGTTGTTCCATCCCTCAAACTTAAATGGGATATTATTTTAGTCTAGAGTTTTTTTTTTTTTTAAGAGAGTTGGGTCCTTTCTTTAAACTCAAGTTGGATTTTACTTAGCTTGGAGTTCTTGTTATGGTTAGATTGATCGTGGCCTTATCTCCTCTCCCTAATGGATAGGTATTTTGATTATGAGGTCTCTTGATAATATTAATAGGGATAACCTTATGTTATTTGACATAAAAATCATTTTGGATCTTTAATGGCTTGCGTTGAGTCCTCATGGTACTTCCCTGCCGGAACTGATAGTAGTAATGATTCTTATGTTTCACTTAGAGAATAATTTAGATTTTCTTATGGTCCCTAAATGGAAGTAAAAATTTGTATTCGAAACCTTAAAAAATTGTATTCAAAACCTTATGGTTGCTTGAGAAAGAATGGACCTTGTCGTAGGACTCTTAAATAAATATGAAATTTTTAACTTGAATCTTATGTTTTTATTATGTATTCTTATAACAGTCCATAAGAAAGGATGGCATAGATGAGCTAGATACTATGATGGAGAAACGAATTGAATGGAAAATTATTGTTGACAATAATCAATTGTGCAATTAGTTATTAATACATATATGTTAGACAATTATACATCTAAGGAATTGCGTTCATGCTCTTGTGGATTTTCATTACCTTATGTATAGTTGATATATCTAGTCCTAAAGGGTGGTTTAGGTTGGAATGCTCAATGGCGGTTTCATCCTTGAATTAAATTGATGATTACCCTTGTGCCTTAAATTTAATGTGATTTCATTTATGTGATTATATCTCTTTGCGCAATGAATTCAATTGATGATTACTCTTGCGCCTTAAATTTAATGTGATGTATGGTTGAAATTATGTGATTAGATTTCCTCGCACAATGAATAGAATTGATGACTTCTCTTGCTCCATGATTAATGTTGATACATCATTGATTAAATATTTATAATCTCTTGTGTCATTTAAAATAAAGTTGATTACCCTTGTGCCATGATTAATGTTGATACATGATTGATTAAGTATTTATAATATCTTGTGTCATTTAAAATAAACTTGATTACTCTTCTGCCCTTAGAATAATTTTGACCCATTATTGATTGAGTATTTAAATTCTCTTGTGCCATGAACAGTAATGATGTTGATTGATTGAGCTAGTTGGTTTTCGACTTGATTATGTTAGTGGGAATTAGACACCTCCTTGTTCCTCAGAATAGTCGCTAGACCTGAGACCTTAACTGGTCAAAATCAATTGGATGAATCATGGGCTTGAGCATTTCTTATGTGTCCTGGAGATCCTAACCTTGCAGGGTAGGTTGGGCGGGTAGTTCTTTTAATGCTCATTGACTTGGTTTTTCATTTATGGTATTTTCTTCAGTCGATCGTGATGTGTTGATTGTGTCGTTATTAATTTTGATGATGCATCGATTGATTCATTGTTATGTGTTCAATATGTGGCGTTGTTAATTATGTTGACACACTGTTTATGTGTCGTTTTAGTTATGATAATGTATCAATTGTGATGTTGTTTATTATGTTGTAACAAATTTAATATCCTAATGCACAAAAATATATATTTTCCTATTACAAATCGTTTTTCATTTCCGTAACTAAGGGGACATCACAGCTTCTAAAACAAATGGATCATGACCTTAGAAATTGGAAGAACATACCCCATGGGGTTATCAAGGAATTACTTGACACGTCAAAATTTCTATTAAGATATGGTAGGATATAGAAAATATAATAGATGACTACCACCTCCCTTATTTTGGACACATGAATAAATTCTTTGCTTATTCACTGCAATCTAAATAATTTGAGGTATGTATAACCCCCAATAGGAAAGGTATAAGATATATCCTTGAGATTCATGATCAATTATCCAGAGGTTCATCATGGCTCTTGTGAGGAACATAACATTATTTATAACCATACTTCCTAAAATAGAGAAGCATGACAAAAAGATACATAAAAGAATCATGTTGTTTAGAACTGGTCTTCAACAAGATACCTTTTCTCATAAGGAAAGAATTTTGTTGGAATTTGAGGCCTCGACAACCTTTGTGAGAAGAAAGAGAAGGGAAAGAGAATAAGCTTCATCAAGTTGGATTAGAGTTCACTTTATATAGGAAAATATTGAACAACCCAAATAGAGAGTCTAATGGTAAAGTGGAATGTCAAGTTAGTCAAAGGAAGTCAAATCCTCTTATATATATATATATATATATATATATATATATATATATATTGCTAGAGATTAAAAAAATAGAGAATGAGGGGAATGTATAATCACCTAGCTATCTCATGTTCATGTGTTTCCCCCCTCTTCTTCTTTTTCTATAAATTAGAAGGATTTGAATTTTAAATTGATTTTTTCATGTGCATCTTGTATATTTTTTTATGAAGTGTAAATGAATGAGAAGCCTACATAGTTGGCAGAATTTTTTGGAGACAAAATTATGTTCTGAAATGTGTGGTTTGTGAAAGCTTTCTCTTGATTTATTTAACTTCAGAATTATATGAGTGCATGCTTTATAGTGAAAATTTTTCTCACTTATAAGTAACTTATTTATTTAGTTTATCTCGCAATTTTTTGTGTGTAGAGAATTACGCATGGTATTGTAATGAGTTAGTAATTACTAGACTTTTTTGTACTACTACTGGTTATTTAGATTATTGCTTCTATTTTCTTAAGTAAGTTTTACTAATGTTTGAAAACAGTGAGATATTTGATGTTATGTTTATTCCAACAAATTTTTTAGTTAGCATGGGAATCTCTTGACATTCTACATATTAGATTAGTGACATTTTGTTTTATTGTATTAAAAAAAAATCATAAACTGTGGACCAATCCAACAAGTAGTATCCATGCCATAAATTTGATATATTCCCTATTTCAAACAATGTAAGGTCTAATTGAGACTTGCATTAGATAGAATCTCAATTGACTACACAACATCATTCGACATACATGTAAATGAGTTTTACTTGCAAATTGAAAAAATCTATTATAGAATTCAAATTTAACAAAAAATAACTACATTAAAAAATTATAATTAACTTCAATATATACAATGTAATATGTAGAAAGAGTATTATTAAAAGTTATATGTTTTCTTTACTTTTGCTTCCAAGGCCTCTAAATAATTGCTAATACCTTCAACACTGGTTCTCTTTTAGGATTGTTTTCTATTGTAATAATAATAATAATAATAATCTATTTTTAAGGTTAGCCCAGCGATTTGACTGGTAAAGTCTACGAAAGTATACATAGCCTACACCCTCTAGATTTGAACCTGTGACCTCTTAAGAGAAAACACATGTTCTTAACCATTAGGTCCACTCTGTGACCATCTTTCTTAACTACGTTAAGATTCGTGTTCATAAGAAATGCATAAATGTTGTATGCCGATATAAAATTTTAATAAATTTGATATTTGTATGTTCACTTAGGTTACTTAAAAGTATGTTTTAATTATTAGTTGTGTTGAAAGAAGTTCACTAAGTATTTGTAAAAAAAAACGTCCATCTCATCATGCGATAATTATTGTAATCCTCACCGCACACGTATGGTATGCGTTGAATGTCACATAAACTACATTTAACCTAATACCACTACATTTGACCTAATAAATGATATATATAATGACATGTTTTTGAATTTTGAGTGGAAGCGTTGTTCTTAACCTTGTTTACGGGAAAAAAATTGTCGTTTTTTAATTATCGTGTGTACATGATCCATTTTTCGAGATTCAATTAGAAGCTTTTAGATAAGACAATAAATTTTGTTTAGCCTCGCATTTGTCATTGTTGTGTCAAGGTATATTATGGGTCTAACATTAATTTTTCAATTGATCTTGGATTTTCCTTTTTTTCTCTCCTCTAACTAATTATCTTGAAGTTGGTTATATATATATTAATTTAAATTGGTTACGTTTACTTTGTCTTTTTATTCAGAAGTTATGGTTAATCTTTAACATCTATCTCTTTCTTACTCTTTTACTAATTTTTTACCTTAATCTTATGACATAATGGTAAACCTCTCCCATTGAAAAGATCTCAAACAATTGCATTTCCTTTTGGATTGATTTATATGTAGTTTGTTGTATAGTATTTCAAGACTATATCTCACTTAAGTATTTATACCCAATTTTTTACACATGGTATGGAAGTTATTTGTGTACTCTAATTTCATCTAGTCCTTACTCTAACATGATGTTGTATATCTTGTAATAATATTTATAAATATTTGAAAGAAAATGCATGTGGAAGCTTATAAAATCCACTAAATCAAGCGTTAACTTGCTCTCCCTATCAATATCCCAGCATAGAGTAGGAGACTTACTCAGCGTGGAAAAGGTTAGACCGAGAGAGGAGGGTGGGTGTCTTAGTGCGGCGGATATCTAGGTTCAGATGCAGATTAACGGCTCCCATGGCAGAAGAATTTAGACCCATTTCTTCCATTGCATGCAGGACCTGCCCAGTGTATCCGTTTTGCATTACTCCTACGGCTCATCTCAAGTTTTAAACATAACTACATACCTTCAAAGAAGACATGTCAAGCTATTGAAATATAATGAAGAAATCATTGTTTTGGTTATGGAATGCTTGATATCAACAAAGTTGTACAGTTAAGATGGAACTAAATCTAAGAATACAAATTCAAAACTAAGCCAAAAAACTTACATATATGTAATGTAACTATTTTAAACAAAGAAAAGAAAGTTAACTAAAAATAAAACAAAACAAAATTGTTAATCAAAATAAGATTGTATGAATATACCAATAAATATTCTACATCATTTATAGCTACACACTGTGCAATTTCAATTTCAATAGAAAATTGTTCATCAAAATAAGATTGTATGAACATACCAATAAATATTCTACATCATTTATAACTACACAATGTGCAATTTCAATTGCAAATCATAAACCATTATGTACCTAGTGGTGTGTTTAATCATATACACCCAAATAGTATCGAAGTCCAATAGTCTATTGAAAATGGAATGTATGTTGAGGTGGGAGAATGGACATACGTATGTTGATACATGCACATATTATTATATCTTATATATCGAAAAGTTTGAATCTGAAGTAATATAACTTTATTAGTTTAATACAACAAGGTATTTTTGTCTTTAAAGTTACAACTAGACTCTCAGAAACTGGTACAAATGAAAATATTCCAATGTTGAATGGTTACAGAACAATAGACTCCAAATAATAGGCTCCAAAACCCATAGTGCAGACTCCAAATAATAGGGCGCACCTACTTCTTCACAAGTTCACTACCACGATTAAATGCTCAATATTTAATGATTCAATTTCATGTAAGAGAGCAAAAGACAATACATTACAAGTATATAAAGAGTTTTCTTGTGGACCAAGTCTAATTTTAGGTTTAGGTCATCCATAACAAGAAGTCATGGGGAGTTCAAACAATAATCATTCATGATAGATAATAATGATTGTAAGTATATATATTAGTAATGAAAAATAATAGTGAAGGGTAAATCTAAGGTTTCGGTCATTCATAACAAGAAGTCATGGGTAGAGCAAACAATAATCATTCATAATAGATAATAATGATAACAAGAAGTTATGGGTAGAGAAAACAATAATCATTCATGATAGATAATAATGATTGTAAATAGATATATTAGTAATGGAAAATAATAATGAAGGGTAATGGCATTAGAGATATTAGATCCTCATAGAGAATAATACCCTTGCATAAGGATCATTTAAATAATATTTTACAATTTCTATTATGAAATGATAGTGGAATATTCCTATTTTGTGGTGCGTGTGATTTTAATTATAAAACTTTCTCTTCTCCTAAAGCATTTGTTCTTCTACCCTCATGTTATTTTTTAGTTTTAGTTAATTGTTTTTATTTTGTTTTATTTTTATTATTTGATCATCATATATATTTAATATAAAAAAAATATTTATGTAATCAAAAATTGAGTTGTGGCATTCGGTATAAGCTATATATTACTAAATTCAAGTAATTTTTAAGAATATGTCAATATAAATGAACAATAATTATTAATTATATTTAATTTAATTATGTATTTATATTAACATTAACATGATTTATCATGTTAATCAACAAACAAGATTCATGTTAGAAATATATAAACTATATATTACTAAATTCAAATAATTTTTAAGAATATGTCAATATAAATGAACAATAATTATTAATTATATTTAATTTAATTATGTATTCATATTAACATTAACATGATTTATCATGTTAATCAACAAACAAGATTCATATTAGAAATATATATTTTTTTTAACGCAGAGTATACCCTTTATAACTGTTAACCACTAATTAATATATTGATGCACTGTTCATGTTTTTCATTGTTTTGTACTTTATTTCCAAAATATTATAGAGGTCCCTAAGAAAGGGAGACACATCATATATTACTATTAACCACTAATTAATATATTAATGCACACCTCTCTTATGTAGCAAGAAATATAACACATTAACGTTGACTACTCATGCTACTATGTAAGAATATAAGAATCTATGTAGCTCATTATATATGGGATTAAAATATTAATGTTTGAAGTAACTATTTGTGAAAATACATTTAATAGTAGTTAATTATATTTTATTTAATTTGTTTGGTAGGGATTAGTGGTTTTGTAGTTTTCCTCTTCTTGTTTTGGAGTTTTATAATAACAATTATTTTAATTATTTTATTAAAAATTAGTGACATCAAAATAATGTAGTTACTTTTTGGTTGTGAATATAATTAATTCTTTGAATTTGGGTAGTTTTAAAGTTAATATTTTATTATCGATTTTTATTGATGTGTTTCTTACAAGTGCATATGCATATACTAAGAGATGAAGGATTTATGGAGTCCGATTTTAATACTTTATTTTTTCTAGTTTTTTATTGGATACATAGATTTTGGATTTGGCCTTTACTGAAATGTGTTTATTATTCCACAACATTACATTTATTAATGTTTATTCCACACATTTATTAATGTTTGTTTACATGAATTATTCCTTAGTGAGAATGACATACTCTATGTCTATGGTGGAAATGATGGTGGAAATGAGAATTCTATTTATTTAAATATATATATATATATATATATATATATATATATATATATATATATATATGTGTGTGTGTGTGTGTGTGTGTGTATGTGGTGTTGTTGTTTAATTAATACCAACAACACAAAAGTGTAGGGACTCATAAATGGGGTTATATGGTCTTGACTTCATTTAAAAATATAATATGGATATTTAAATCAATCTGTATTATTGGCACATTTAAATTTATTTGAAACATGTAGGGTTTTCTCAATTTTCTTTGCACTAGAGGAGTTATTGATTTTGTTTCCATTATTTGTATTTATTGTTTCTCTTTTTCTTTTTCTTTTTCGAATTGTTTTTCACATTTATGATGAAGTAATATTATTTCAATGGAACTTTTGAATTGGTTGAAGGGATGATTTGTAGTCAAGGAATTGGAATTAGAGAAACTTTTATAATTTTTTGTGGCCAAAGGGAAAAATCAATAGAAGTGTCTTAGAAGGAGATGTAATGAACAATAATTCATTTATGGAAAAATATCCAACATAGGAAGGACAAAATGTTGAAATTTATATCCCCGGGATGGGGTTTCATGTAGCTCAGGGGATTCCATGCAACCCCCATGCAATTCAAGCCATTAATATGGCCATTCCACCCCAAGCCTCGTTCTTGGATCAAGGAAGGACTTAAACGCACACAAAGGATGTAGGCATAGCTCCCTCACATAGGTTTGATGGCACCCTCAATGAGCCATGGAAGGGGGATGACGACATGTACGAGAGGAGATTGTGCAATCATATAAACTTCTTGGTAATTACTCTAGGTTGGCCATGACATGTTACATTTTGTTTCCTTGCTACATCGAAGCTCAACTCTGCTCAGCTATCCGGCTCTATTCTCCCTCATTCGCAATTTTCTCTGGCCTCCAGGTTCTGTCATGCTGCGTGAGAGAGGGAAACCCAAGAGGGGACCCTCTTGGTACTATTACATTGCAAGGCAGAGATGCCTACGTGAATTAGAGAGAGCCTCCTCAAAATATCTGACTCAACAAAATAAAGAGCCGAATATGCCTCCAATGGCCTATGTGGAGGAGGAAATCTCGGAGGAACCAATTCAGCTTCCACTAGACTCCCTCCTCTACATGGTCTGAGACACCTAATATAGACCCAACACCAACATTACAACAATGGATATAGAGGCAACAATGGAGGGGGAAACTTGCATTGTTCAAGAGGAAATCCCCCGGATGGACCACCCAGTCGAGCCTCCTTTGGTCATGTTAGACACAGGACATAACTAGAGTTCACCCAAACTTCTTACTCCAGAGCACTTGGAACTCATATTTGAGATGAGGAGCTCCACCGACACACCCTCTTTAGTAGCCAAATCGACATGTTGTTCAATGCCTTCACGAGCACACCGGTCAAACAAAGATGCCTAACCTGTGTGCAACCTTTTGCATTCACTCCTCATGGTGACACTCCTCACGACGACTCTTCGGATGACAAGTTCCATTTTTTAAACAACCCTTCTAATGTTTAAAGTTTCTCATCCCTCTACACTCCTTTTGGATGGAAATGGGGTTTTTTTTCTTGTCTTCCTAGTTTGGATTTATGTTCATCTTGAATAATCAGTTTTTGGATGCATGTCTAGATAGCACTATCATAACTCTCTGCTGCCACTTGCTCTGGTTTCAAACTGTATGGCAGAGCAAGTGGCGGCTTATACTTTTGGATATAAGTATAAAAGGTTTCCACCTGTTTCGGTTTCCACTAGTTTGGCGGAATAGGTGGAAAGCCTGTGAAACTGATAAATTTTATTCACTTTTTATTTACAAAAGAAAATGTTGAAATTTATATCGGATAAATAATTATATAAATGATAATGACTGAATGAGATGGTAGAATGATATTTATGATCATATACTTATATGCATTTAATATTCATGGAGATTAAGGGTTGTGTCTCTTAGTTATTATCAGTCTTCTTCTTCTTCTTCTTATTATTATTATTCATTTCCACATAACCATGCATGCAAAACCCTCAAGAACTTCAATACTATCAACATGTGTTAGTTAAGATAAATATTTAGTGCCTAAGTTCTTTTGCATGCTATTTTTTCTTCAACATCAAAATATGCTATTTATTCCTCTAATCTCACTTCTCATTTTACATAATTACTTCATCAATTGTTTTATCTATTTATTCCAATATATATACATTTAGATGGTCATGCACCTCTTTAGATGTTGAATCTCTAAGAGTT
>ML777238.1:855137-881491 GCA_009831015.1 Picea engelmannii
TACAACATCTTTTCACTTTCTTTCATTTGAAATCATTGTTGAATTGTTGTTCATAGACACATTTTCCTTCCTTTGAGAACCAAACTCCCATGCTTCATGAAGTTCAATACCAACTCTCATGTAGAGATCAATTTGATCACATTTATGATACACATTTTATTCTCCATCCTCACCAAATGATTCCATCTATCTTCATACAGTATATTTTATTTTTTCCTTTGACTTTAACTCATTACCACATCATCACATATTTGACTTCTTATGCTTGAACATTCATCTTTTTGTGCACAACTAGCTTGTCCATGCTATTTGTTCTTCAAACATCAAAGTATGTTATTTATTCTTCTATTCTCACGTCTAATTTTACATAATTACTTCATCAATTGTCTTATGTGTTTATTCCAATGGATATACATTTAGATGCTCATGCACCTCTTTAGATGTTGAGTCTCGAAAAGTTCATTTAGATTCTGATGCACCTCTCTCGATGGTCAAATGGATGTGCATAACAGATCTACATATAAATTGTCATGTACCTCTCTAGATGCACCTCTCTAGATATTTAATCTTCTAGAGTCTAAAGCTTGTGCAAATAAGAAGTAACTCTAAAAGTTGTGCAAATAAGAAATAAGACTGAAACCAAACTTAACATTTACTATGCCTCATTTCATGAGGGACTTACTCTTCATCGTTTATTGCACTACAATAGTATAAACACTACTAATACATACATGCATAGTCAATGTTACCTAAAAGTTCCCATACCTTTAATCCATAAAATATATAGTGAAATTAACGGAGTCAAAGAATGCCATTTTAGAGGTCATATATAAAAAAGGAAGAGACCTTTCCAAAACAGCAAAGAAAGTGTAGTTGCGATTGAAAGTATTCTCAACCTAAAAAGGCTTAAAAAATTGGACATCCAAATAAATGTTTCGAGGTGATTTCAATCTGATATCCCTAGGTGATTTCAAACTGATATCCCTGTGAAAAGTTCGTCGTCCTAATATTAATTGTACGCATGAGGAAAGATCATACAAAGAGTTCAGAAACTGCTAAAATCATGGCTAATATCAATTGTACCCATGAGAAAATATCATAAAACAAGGCAAGGAGTTAAGCAATTGAGAAAAACATGAATAGAGCAAACAATTTAAAAAACACATAACACTAAAAGTAAAGAAATTAGAATCTAATGAAAATGCACCCGTCATTAACCCAGGTCATGTATGGCAGAAACAACTCAAGCTCTTGAATATGATCTCATAAAAACTTTTCTTAAGCCTGGGCCACTACTGATTACATGAATACTAGATCGAGACTTTAAACTTAACACAATGTTCTATATGAGTAAAATAAAAATGTGAAAGGCCTGACTTTAAGGCAATGATCTATATGATTAAATATAATGATGTGAATGGCAAAAAACACCTTTCACAACCATGTAAATTTCTTGACAATGTAAAGTAGGATTATGTGTTTTTGTCCGTGGAGTAACAAGGTATATTTCCAGATAATAGTGCCAGACGACATATAAATGTATACTTCCAAACGAACATTTGTCACATATGGAACATGATTGCTTGAAAAAATAGTTTCACAGGAATATTTGACCAGCTATATGGAACGAAGTTTGACAAGGTGAACAAGGTTTGATAAGGTTAAGTATCTGTAAGTATATGTGTTATTTTGTGTACGCTTAGTAACATTACATCATATTGCGAAATAACATGTGAATGTCTGTTTTCTTTTGCTCATATGATTTTAATCATGGATCGATCGATGTTCATAGAAGCATGTCAATATTCATTTGAAGAAAGTAATTCAACCTGTCTAGTCCCCATAAGACTTCTGTAACAGTAAATATTGGACGCAACACCTAGTATTTAATTTCAGGAAGCTCATCATAATGATTGAAAGGGCTCTGGGTCATTAATCCTTGCTTTTACAACCATGTGGTATCCTGGTCATGAAACGAATTTAAATCGAAAGTATGACATAGATGAATGAGATGCTCATAAATAGAAAACGACATGTAAATATCACCAAAACACAGGAACTATCCCCTTAAAACATTCAATTAATTTATAAAAGTTAAAAGTTTGTCATGCCTGCCTCTCGCTTGATCTATTACTTGCGGATGAATAGCAACTCAATGTTACATTCACTATAGATTCCACATGAAATTGGAGAAGTTACAGTACTTGATTTAACTTAATAGAAGCAACAACAGCTAGGTGGCAGCAATCTACTATAAAACTGCGACAGATTAATGAGATAAATGGGCCTTCACTGGAGGGTTAGCATGAAAACGTTTGTTGTACTGCCTGCGCCAATTCCTCCACACTTAGCTTGCATTCAATCCCAATCTACACAACCAGCAGGAAAAAGGATTTTCATGTTATAAAAACATCAAGCCGCTCAGATATTTCATAGAGTGTAAAAATGTAAAATAAAGGCCTTATGTTAGTGAAAATTGTTTTACCATTACAGGGTTGCAAGATGCAGCAAGGAAAAAAAATTGCGATCAGCTGATCAAAATATGAAACTAAACTTTTGTAGATTGAAGTTTGTTCCGAAGAAAACCGAGATGCGGCAGATTCTATACCTTGAGTGTAAGAGAGTTGAGAACCGTGTCGTCTATTGTGCTGATGTTTAGATGCAAAATTTCCAAGGAGAGATTCTCCAAGGCATTAACGATCTTCAGAATTTGGCCTGGTATCTTATGCGATAGGGTTTTCAGGAGAGCATTTGAGCCTGCAATCTTGACTTCCACGTCTGCCACAGCAGATTTGGAATTTGCAACCAGCTCTTTTACGGTCTCGAAGTTAGAATCGATGCTGGTGCATGGCATGAACGACTGTATGTTCTTTGGACGATAGGGATTGCCTGGCTGAGGCGTCCGGGGGCTGGCTGGCAAAGGCCTTGGGCTTACCGGTGGCCTGGGACTCGAGCAGGGTCGAGGACTTAGTACTTCTGTGCAGTAAGTCTTCCTTTGCTTCTGGGATTCCAATGACTGCAACAGCTGCTGTAGCTCCTTGATGAATTCGATAACTCCGCCTATGATTGATGC
Organism: Picea engelmannii; assembly: GCA_009831015.1. Taxonomy (NCBI): domain Eukaryota; kingdom Viridiplantae; phylum Streptophyta; class Pinopsida; order Pinales; family Pinaceae; genus Picea; species Picea engelmannii. Next base: position 858,211 of record ML777238.1, read on the forward strand.
CTGATCACCCTGAATGCCATATCACCAATTAATACCAGTACAGGCTTGAAGTTTTGGTAATTCCTGAGAAATGATAATAATGACCAGCATATAAAACAACCATTGATGACAAATAGCACTGATGGGAGGAGATTTTATAATCTTAGCTCATTTTTTTTAGAGGTCGCATAACATGTTTATGTGCCTGTTGTTTCATACCAGCACCGTACATAACACACTTAGGAATTGAGGAGAAAGGGAAAGTAGAGAAAGCAAGCATATCCACCCTACCAGCACCCTACATAACACACTTAGGAATTGAGGAGAAAGGGGAAGTAGAGGAAACAAGCATATCCACCCTACAATCAATAGTTATAACCATTTTATACTCAATCAACTATTATGTTAACAACAGACACTACTCTCAATCAACTATATAATCATTTTATACTGAATCAACTATTATGTTTACAGACACGACTCCCACTCCCTAATAGTTATCATTAAATTTCCCTCTCTCTAATTGTTATCATTAAATTTTTATAGTACTTTAGACAATATACTAGAGAGATATTAGTGATTCATGGCAGATAATGCTGATTGGCAGCAGAGATATTAGTCATTCATGGCAAATCATATTGATTTGTACACAGATTTATTTTGAAAAAACAAGTCTCTTACCACAGCTTCCCAGATAAAGATTGAGCAAGATGGGGATTCATTATCACATATATGTTTGGTCACTTTTCAGTGAGTGAGTATATCCGCCAAAGTGGTCCAGGATAAGCACTGGCATGGCATTGGTTGGACATAAATCCCGATGGAGGATAAATTGGCAGAGATATTAGTCATTCATGGAAAATAATACTCGCGAGCAGTAGAGCTGTTAGTCTTTCATGCAAATGATACTGATGAGCAGCTAACAAAAACATAAAGCAGTACACCGATGTGTGGAAAATTGCACACACAGATTGGTAGTTTCCAGAGTTTCTGTGCTTAATCCGTGAAGTTAATAAGATTTCTAAGTTTAGATAGATATAACTTCATTTAAAGAGGAATATGATTAGGGTATAGACATTACTCTTTGCACGTAAAATCCAGGCATAAGAGAGCGTAACACAGCCAAATGCTCGTTCATCTGCTTTCTCCTGTTTCGTTCCACAGCTATATGTGTCATACGTTGTTGGCCATCTCCTTCCGCCTGATCGCTAGTTGCAGTTACCAAAGCCTTGAGGCGCTTATGCTTTGGTTTTTCTAAGCCCTGATCTGTTTCGGACTCTGAGAAATCTGATGGATGAATGTGTGAACGCAATTGACAACTCTTAGATTTCAGCAAAAGAGATTTACATGATTCTGACCTAATCCGGTTTTTCACAGCAGCGCCTATAAATTTATTAGAGTCTTTGAGCTCAGATGAAACTGAATCTGAATGGTTCAGTGACGTCGAATTTATGCTCTGTGGTGCGTTTGTATCCGAGCAGCCAAGGCCACCGGGGTTAGCTGAGAAAGAAAAATTAAGAATGTTGTGGTCCGTCTCCGGTTCTAGCTCAGACTCTTGCTCAAGTACAGGTAATTCATGAAGATGCGACACTTCGGTGAAGTTATCACCATTCTTGTTACAAGTACTGCTTTCTTCTTCTATGAGACTAATAAATTTGGATGCCTCCTGATGATTATCAGTTTCCAAGAAGTCCAAAATACCAAAGAAGTCCTGTACTGGAGAATTAGCAGCCAAGTTGCCATGAGAGAACTCATGTGAACTGAATATATCGCACAATATATCTCCCATGGGCGTAGCTTCCTGATCCTCCCCAGATTCTATCATGTTAATGCTGAGAGACGGAATTAACAAGCTCGGATCAGATGCAGCTGCTAGATTGCTAGATCTCCCTTGTAGCTGCACATTCAAATGATTCCTTCTTTAAATCTGTTAAACTATGTACTGAGAATATCGAAGCGGCAGCTTGAAGAAACTCAGATCTAAATAAAAATGAATTGAATCTAACTGATAATGGGTAATATAATATAGCCTCATGCACCCAACTATTGTCTGCAAATGAGTTCAAACGTTTACAAAAGTATTCAGCGTAAAAGACTTACGAAAAGCGCTTCCGCCTCTCCGACCATATTCCCTTTATTGTTTAACCAAATATTTTGGAAAAGTGATCTCAAGGAACTCAAGAAAAACTGCACCTGCATTTACATCGAATTCAGTAGTTGTTATTATATGTTGTTAATGCCAAATATCTTCCAGCTATTGAGACGAACTAAAGTATTTATTCGAGTACATTCTATGATACTGGTGGAACGTATGAAAACAATGTAAAAAGATTGTAAGAACTCATCTTGAATTTGTTTATGCTGTCAGAAAACATGAAATCAGAAACACACGGGACCGACCTTACATTACAGGAAAGTGCGTGCTAATTTCGATAATCATTGCCTTAAAACGTCGACAGTCTATTTTAGAGTACAATTAGGTCATGCAAGCTATCCTTTCCTTCAACTTCAATGGACGATCTGCAATTCGAGTGTAATGCAAGCCCAGGGAACCGGATAGAGATTCTTTGAATAGGGAATGCTAGAAGGAAGAGGGGTAAGTAGGTAAGGGTAATGCAAGGGCTTGATGGTGTCCGTTGGAATTGCAGGACAGAACTGAAGGGGAAGCAGAAAAGTGTCAGGAAAGAGCCGTGGAGGTGAAAGGGAGCTGAGCTGAGCTTCAGTCACATGGAGTACAGAAAGGGGACATAGGTAGACCTTGCATTTTTCAAAGCACTGACAATTGTATTTGTTTATGTGATATATCCTGCGAGAGCGAGGGACCCCGTGTAGCTCGGCAATCCGAGGCAGCAGGCAATGGCTGTACGTTTTCCTTGTGATTTACCAATAGATTGGGCTCTGTGGATTGTCCATAGGGAATTTATAGCATGCTGTTCCCGTGCTAATGGATTCAGAAAATGACAAAGAGGGTAAAATGGGAGGCGATGCAGGCAATTTGCAGTTGCATTGATTCAACAGTATGAGCAATTGATTATCTTCTGCCAGCGTCTGCTCCTTCAAGTGACCTCATTTACTGTTCCATTAATGTTGTCATCTTGGTAATAACTTCACCATCTATCTCTTTTTCTGCTACCTGCACGCAAAAATGGAATGGCTATTCCCTCATAAATAAGCCTGAAGAAGACCATTACAGGGGCGATGGCTTCATAATTTGGCATAACATATATAGTTTCTCATCTCGACATTTATTTTAATTAATGTTGACATTCGGATGTACGCGAACTGTTAATTCGGTCACAGAAATTGGAATGTTGGTCTTTTTAGCCACCTCAAAGAAAATAAATAAAAGCTGTATGTGCCTCTGAGAACGATGTCGACTCTACTTGTTATGCACAGAATCTTATAACTTGTCATTCGCTACAAAGAAATCGCAATTTCAAAGAAGAGAATTAAAAGCTGTTTGTCCCTCTGAGAACGATGTCGACTCTACATGTTATGCGCAGAATGTTATAAGTTGTCATTCTCTGCAAAGAAATTGTAGTTTTGGAGAAAAGACAAAATGGTACATCCATTCTACCAAAAAATATTACTATTTATCTTGACTTACGAGTTTCTTGCTTAATCACATTTTCACGTTTGAAGCGGAGGGTAAAAGAATTATAAGCTGTTTGTCCATGTGAGAACGATTTCGGCTCTATATGTTATGCAGAGAATGCTATAAGTTGTCATTCGTTAGGTAAAATTTGCATGATTAGCTTTTGCTTAAGAAACTGTAATATAAAGAAGGTATTTCAATCGTCAAAATCATTTAACAAATCACTTAACAATAGTATTCTACTTCAGTTATATCAATCAATAACTGACTATATATATCTATTTCAAACTTGAATCCTCTCAATAATTTTTTTCAAAACCAATCAAGTGTTTATGATGATAAAGTACGGATTAATCAAATGCAAAAAGAGTATGGGGATAAGACTCCACTATAGGGAAAAGTGAGGGAGTTATATCAATCAATAACTGACTATATATATATATATCTATTTCAAACTTGAATCCTCTAAACAAATTTTTTCAAAACCAATCAAGTGTTTATGATGATAAGGTACGGATTAATAAAATGCAAAAAGAGTATGGGGATAAGACTCCACTATAGGGAAAAGTGAGGGATCTACTAAGCCACTATAGGGAAAAGTGAGGGATCTACTAAGCCTAAAGGAGGTTAATGCAAAAAAAAAAAAAAAATATTATTCCAAGAAAAGGTTATATGGACATTTTAGGGTAAGTTAGGAAAAAGGTTCCAAAGTGGTTCTTGGAGTGTTAGGTGGAAAGTTAATGCCATGCATACTTAAACCTCGTTTTTAATGGAAAATCATTCCATTCTAATTATCATTCCATTCTAATTCTACTCTCATTCCATCCTAATCCATTCTAATTCCACACTTTACGATTTCTAGCCATTGTGACATTTGCTTGTAGAATTCATGTTGGAGGGCGAGCTAGGGAAGCTCTATAACCCTACATTATCCATGAATCCATAGAATTTTAGGTGAGTTATGTCAAGGATTCAGTGAAAAATTTTCATTAGATTGTTTTGAAGAAGGATGGAGCCTTGGAGTGAAAATTGTTTGGGTGGTTTCCCAAGGTGTGAAGCATGGAGGGTTCCTGGAGACTCTTAAGTCTAGATGGAGTTCCAAGAGTCACATTTCTTTGAGACTTCTAGGTCGTCCTACATTAGAGCCCTAGAAGGGAAGTGGGATAGCTCGAGGTAATGCAATGCAGAGAAGGGGGTACACTTCATTGGGTTGTGCAGGATGATGGGGAATGAGATGTTGTATGTTGGAGTTGTTGTTGGAGTTTGGTGCTTTTGGTAGATAACACCTTCACTATCTATGAGACCATAATTGGATTTAGATAATCTTTTCTCTAGTGGAATCATAGACCTAACTCGAGGGTGACCTACTACTAAGAGAATTGGAGCAACAAAGTCTATCACTGGGAGGAAGGTTTGAGGTATACAACTAGTTGGTTCCATTTACACAGGATAACTGTGAGGAATATGGTTTTGTGTGCTTAATGTTATGTTTTATCCTGTGTACATATGTTTTATATAATTTATGTCTAATTATGCATGTTTAGATTGTTGTTATTATTATGTTATATGTTACATTTCATGGTAGTGTGAATATGCATTCATAATATGGTATAATTATAGTATTAGGGGTACTTTGTTGAGAAATTATACTAGTAAAGTGACCATGAAGTATAACTAATTGTATCATAGTTATTAAATTATGGTAAATTTATATAAGGTTTAATGAAAATGAAAATGTATAGAGAATAGAAACAAAAATTGTAAGAATGTGGCTCAACTTGGAGATATGTGTGTTACAGTGTTGGTATCAGAGTAATTGATTTGCAATTTCATCTTGTAGGATGGATGTGTGATTATATTTTGGTATCAAAGTATAATTTTTGAAAAATTAAAAAATTAATAAGTACCCCATACTCTCAACAATGAACAAAGTGTATTAGGTGTGTCGCAATGTAGTATCAGAGTGAAGGTTATAACACTCTAGTTGTATGGGATGGAATTTAGTAAGTAGAAGAAAAATCTGCAAATTGCATACAAAGTGTTTGATGGAATGCCTCCACGGCATAATTGAAAATTTTGGGTATATATAAAATTCCTAAAGAGCGACAAAAGAACAAAAAATTGAAGCTCACTTTCCTATATGTTGTGAAAAAAATATATATGATGTAATGGGAACCTATGAATTTTATAAAAACGTAGTTGCATAGTTTCCTTAAGTAAATTTGAAAGAGAAATTTTCAAATTCGGTAAAATTCCCAAATTATGGGTGCAATCTAGAATGTGATAGGATCAAGAACGTCAATTTGATGGGTATGTGTATCAAATTAATTGTTTTATGGTCAATTTTAGTGAAGCATACAGGTAAATACATAGTCGAGGTATCAAATTTCATGGCATATAGAAAAAAAATGTAAAAATAGACATTTTTGACAAATTAGAAATTTTTGAAAATTATGAAAAATTGGGAATTTTGGGGTTTCCTTATGAAGTGGATGAGTGGATGATGTAGAGGCATGAGGGGGAGCCAAGTTGAAAAATGGTGGACACATGCCATCCCGATATTTACTTCAAGAGAAAGTTTTTCTTTGATGGGTGAGCACTTTCAATCCCGAATTATTATATCTCGATCATTCAATCATATTAGCCTCCACCATTGGATTGTTTCGGGTGCAAGTTACTTATTATCAATTGATAAAATTAATATCCAAACAAGAATCATACCATTGAATCATATCAATCTCCATTGTTGAATTTCTTAGGTGGAAAAGAGCTCATTAAGGGTCAATAATCTTTGGACCTGAGACCTAATTCATGTTGTTTATTGTGATGAAGGTAAGTATTGGATGCTTTGGGAAGAAAATACCTCTTAAGTGTTGATCACCATTGAATATGAAACCTAATCTCTATCATTATTCACAACAAATTATGGACATTAGATATTTTAGACTGGAGAAAAGCCTTAGCGTCCAATCACTTATATCTCTGAAACAAATGTGAAATGTCAAATAAGATTAATTTGCACCATTCATTTTTTTGGATGCATCTTTCCTCATTATCGGTCGAGCACTCTTCATTCCAAATAATATTTCGACCATCTGATCTTCTTCAAGTCATAGGATTATTCTGTGTGGTGAAAAAGGAAAAAGGTGTAGGTGGGGCCACAAATTTTCTAAAATAAAGTGGAGAGAGAAAGAGGAAGGAAGAAAGAATAAAGAATAAAGAGGAAAAGAAAGAAGCTCATAGGGTGAAAGGGAACCTAGGTGGCCAGGTAGCTGACATGGGACATGCCACATGGGACCCGACCACTACATCAACATGCACATGTCATGTCATGTCAGCAAGGATGCCACATTTGCAAACAATGCCCCATGTTTAAAAACATATGTAAAAAAAAACCCAAGTTTAAAGTGAAAAACTTGTCTTGTCTATAACAAGAGAAAAATAACTCCAAAGCAAGTGAAAATTTGAGGTTAAGTCCACATTGTAAAGATCTATAGAAATGCTAGTGAGGGTCATTGGTAATTTCTACTCCAATTTTCCAAAAAAAGGAATATTAGTGTTTTTTGAAGAAGAAGGGATTGTAGCCTAATTAACAATTTTTTTTTACATTTATGCATAAATCTAACAAAAATGGTTTCTTGCACTTTCTTTTATAGATTTGGGGTACATGCATATTAGATAAAGTTCAGTATGAGGACCAAATGTATGGAGCATGCACAAGGAACCTACAACCATGAAGAAGAAGTGAAAGTCCTTAATATCAACTTAGGCAATGGAGAGATAGAATCTAATGTGCATAGAAGTGGAATAGAGCTCATAGAGATGATTGAAACTATGAATATTTTGAGGATGGAAGTGCAAATTTTTAGGGATTATAATGAAAGGATTATAAGCTCCCAAGAAGAGAAGAACCAGATCAACACTCAACTATTGTAGAGTCTGAACAATTTGTAGAAGAAAATAAATAAGGAATCTAATACAAGGTAGGAAGTAGATCATGGACCTCATTATAGGAGGGATGAACACATAGGATCAATTATCTTTAGAAGTGTTGGTAGGAATTATCATTCACCTAAACATTCAACTAGAAGAGAACATTTTAAGTACCTGAATAGATATGAATATAACTCTCAAAATAAACCCACAATATCAACAAGAATAATCCAAACCATTCACCTAATAATGAACAAAAGAAATATAGAAAACTCTTGAGGTAGGTTAACACCATATATTATTCCTTATGGAAGGAATGTGCTCCCCAAGAAACACTTGCTTGTTACAATGACAATATTCTTCGCTATGTTTCATCACATTTCTTACACTTCTTATATAGCTCTCTCTATCTCTTAGGAACCTTATAGAGAGTCTTCTCACATTTATTACATCTAACTACCATAGAGGGTCTTTATTAATATAGTGGGCCTAGTCCACCTTACATTGAATGAATACATTCTCATATATTAAATGACTTCCACTAATAATACATAACCACATTCTCATTTGGTACCTCCCTAAGTACCCCATATTACGTCCCTAGGTATACTACATTACATCCCCCTTCACATGTTTCATCCTCGAAACACGAGAATAGACCATACAACATGATCGGCTAAGGAATGTATCCAATTGGTACCAAGTACTACCATCCATCCATCCCAATGGAAGTTGAACACAATGTTCATCTATTTCCTTGCCACTCTGATCTTGCTCTGCATCTTGTCGAGGTTGCCATGGGATTGTTTTTGTATCCTGATATCTTCCTTAGTGTTGGTAGTCATCCATGCACCTCTTGATCGGTTTCCTGTCTGGTGCCCCGCTGGTGCATAAATGTGTTGAAGCTCACACCTTTTCCTTGATGATTGTTGTTTCTCTATATGATGTGGACGACAATATACAACAATTGTAGGAATTTGTTCGTTTTTCTTCAAATCTGCAAAACATTGTTCCTTTGAGTCAATGACCTCCTTGGCTTCCTGATTGTGTCCTTCATGTGGTTTTGGTTCATCTCCTTTTGTAGACTCTACTTCCGATTCAACTTTGGACTCGACAATAACTACTTTGCTAGACTCTATGGGCCCACCTTTCTTATTAAGAGACACATCTTGCAATGTGATTTTCTTTTTCTTGTACCACAACTTCTACAACTTCTTTTGCACATTAATATTAATGATACCCACTGATTATATCCAAGTATATCCCAAAACAATATCCACTTCATCCATATCCATAGTAAAAAAATCAATATGTAACACATATTTATCCATACTCGGCTTCAAATCTTAAAAAAAAATAACATTTTCACCATCTACCTGTGTGTTGTGAATATTCTTTCCAAGAACTTGCAATCTATTAACCACCTGAATATTGATAAAATTTTGTTGGCAACTAGGGTTAATAGAAACAATTACATTTTCTTTATGAATGCAACCATGAACTTGTAATATATATTTTCCATATGAAAATAAACTATTGGTAATTTCTTTATCCTTACTCTTTGTATGATACCACTTGTCTAGAAGTATTTTTTCAAATTCTTCCTCAGAAAGTGACATCCACTTAGAATGGTGAAATGATTGCCACTATATGAGAGCATCATCTTTGCAACCCTAGTCTACAAAATATTTCCACTACTCTTTTCATAATGACTTGTGAGATTGTATACATTCTTCAATACTAGGGATATCATATCTTCCAGTAAAAAAATATCATGCTTGGAATAAATCTTCAACAAAAACTAGGGTTTAAAATAACTTACTGCATAAAATCACAGTTTTTTCCGGAAAAACCCTAAAAAAACAGTTGAATTTAAAATGCTCATAAGTTTACTTCCCAGACTTCATTTCGGCTCATGCTTTTTTTGAAATTGGGTATTTTTCCGAGAGGAATTCAAATATCCAGTTTTTGTTTCCAAATTCATCTCATAAATATTCATATATGAACTTGTAGTGTGTCACCCTCTTTTTCCCTAGAAAAAATCTGAAAAAAGAACAAAACATTCTTCCCTTCTTTGGCCAAGGAAAGTGCTCTGATAGCAATTGTTAAGAACCTAAATATATCTAGAGATAAATCTCAAAATAAACCCACAATATCAACAAGAATAATCCAAACCATTCACCAAATATTGAACAAAAGAAATAGAGAAAACCCTTGAGGTAGGGTAACACCATATATTAATCCTTAAGGAAGGATAACACTCCTCAAGCAATGCTTGATTCATTTACCATATTCTTAACTATGTTTAATTACATTTCTTACACTTCTTTACATACCTCTCTCTATCCCGTAGGAACCTTTTAGAGAGCCTTCTCACATTTATTATATCTAACTACCATAGTGGACCTTTATTAATATAATGGACCTAGTCCACCTTACATTGAATGACCACATTCTCATATATTAAATGACTTCAACTAATAACAAATAGACACATTCCCATTGGATACCTCCCTAGGTACCCCATATTTCCTCCTAAGGCATATTGCATTGCTTTGGTACAAGAAAAAGAAAATCACTTTGCAGGATGTGTCTCTTAGTAAGAAAGATGGGTCCATGGAAGATAAAAAAACAAGTTATTTTTTAGTTTGAAGATGAATCAGAGGTAGAGTCTACAGAAGGAGATGAAGCAAAACTACAAGAAGGACATAATCAGGAAGATAAGGAGGTCATTAACTCAAAGGCACAAAGTGTTTCATATTTAAAGAAAAAAGAACAGATTCCTACAATTGTTGTATATCGTCATCCACATCATATAGAGACACAACCATCATCAAGTCAAGGGCATGTGCATCAACACATTTATGCACCAACAGGGCACCAGAAAGGAAATCGATCAAGAGGTGCATAGAGGACTACCAGAAATATGGGAAGAGCTCAGGCTACATAAACAATCACATGACAACCCCAACATGGTGTAGAGACAGGTCAGGGTGGAAAGGCAACAAATGGACATCATGTTCGACTTCCATTGGGATGGATGGATGGTCATACTTGGTATAATTTGGCTACATTTATTATCCGATCAAATTGTATGGTTTCTTCTCGTGTTTCGAGGAAGAAACGCGTGAAGTGGGATGGAATGTAGTATACCTATGGAAGTAATATGGGGTACCTAGGGAGGTACCCAATGGGAATGTGGTTATGTATTATTAGTGGAAGTGATTTAATATATGTGAATATGGTCATTCAATGTAAGGTGGACCAGGTCCACTATATTAATAAAGGCCCACTATATTAGTTAGATGTAATTAATGTGAGAAGGCTCTCTACAAGGTTCCTAGGGGGTAGAGAAAGCTATATAAAGAAGTGTAATCAATGTAATTAAACATAGTGAAGAATATTGTGAATGTATCAAGCATTGGTTGAGGAGTGATATCCTTCCTTAAGGATTAATATATGGTGTTACCCTACCTCAAGGGTTTTCTCTATTTCTTGTGTTCAATATTTGGTGAATGGTTTGGATTATTCATGTTGATATTGTGGATCTATTTTGAGATTTATCATCAGATCTATTCATGTACTTAACATAACATGCATTCTTAGATTTAGAAATAAATCCAAGTATATCTCCTATCAAACATCAAAGGAGAAGGTCTCAGTTGGAATATTTGCAAGGAGAAAGTGATAATCTTAAGCCACCAACATTTGATGGAGAGTAAAGGAAAGGTGAGGATGTTGAAGAATGGTTGTTGGGTATGAGAACATATTTTCATGTTCATAATTACTCTTCAAACCTTTAAGTAAGAATTGTTACCTATCATCTTCAAGGGAAAGCATCCACATGGTGGGATTACTTTAAGTAGCTTAATAATTTGGATGAGAAAAGAGTCTCTTCGAAGCAATTCAAGAAGTACTTTTAGTAGAAACACTTCTCAGAGAATTACTATGATAAGAAGATACAAGAGCTCTTTGAATGAAAGATTGCAAACATGACCATGGAAGAGTATGAAAAGAATTTTTTAGAACTTTTGAGGTATGTGTGTTTCATGAAGGATGAAAAGGTGGAAATTTAGAGATTATTAAGTGGACTTCCATTGTTTTACATGAATAATATTCAATTTGATGAGCCCAAGACCTGGAAGGAATCCATAAGAAAATATAAATATGTGTATGAATAGAACAAAGGAATGCCATCTTTTATAAACACTTAGGATGATAAGAAGGGAAATATGGAGTAGAGAAAGAAGTAATTGAAGCCATAATTTTCCAAGAACAACTCACAATCATATTAGCCAAGACAATAAGATCAATGTGAACAAAATATGTCAGATTCTTTGGGGAAAAGGCCAAGGTAGCAACCAATAAAGTGTCGGGGTTGTGAAGGAGATAACTTGTACAAGGATTGTCCACACAAGGGGAATAATATGGATATTCAAAAAATCCAAAAAGATCTATGTATCCTTGGAAAGAATATATGAATATTTTCAATCTTATATGATTGAAGTACAAGGTAAATAATAATTCTCCCATGGCTATTTTGATTGATTCAAGATTTATTCATAGCTATATTGATCCTAAACTAGTTGAAAGGTTTAAATTGAAGAAATGTGATCGTGAAAAGTATATGATGGTTAATCTAGCCACTAGAACCAAGAGAAGAATCAATGACCTTGTCAAAGATTTTCATGTATATATGAATGAATTTAACACAAAAACATATTTCAACATGATACCACTTGGTTCATATGATTATTTGACTGGTATGGTTTTGTTGGGAAAATATCATTCTATCCTAGATTGATACAACAAGGCTTTCATGTGCATTAATGAAGAAGTGAACTTGAGAACAATTCAAGGTATTCCAAGGTAGTATGAGTGAGATAAATTTTATCCTTGCAAATGAAAATAATCCTTAATAAAGGATGTCAAATATAGGAAACTCATATGGAAGAGATATCCAAATATAAGGTGCCAAATCTTCGGGATTATGTAGTCCTGAGAGAATTTGATGTGAGATACTAGGTTTTCCACCTAAGAGAGACATTGATTTCTCTATTAACATAATGCTTGGAGCCACCTTAGTGTCCAAGATGCCTTATAGGATGATCACATCATAGATAAAGGAATTGAAAAATTAGTTTGAATAAATTTTGAAGAATGGGTTAGCATTCCCAGGTGTCTCACGTTGGGGTTCCACAATGCTCTTTGTGAAGAATAAGGATGGAAACCTAAGGTAATGTATTGATTTTTGGCAGTGAAATAAGATTACCAGAAAGAAAAAATATCCTTTTCCAAGAACTGGTGATCTTTTTTGTCAACTAAAAGGTGAAAACATAATTTCCAAGGTTGACGTGAGGTCAAGATATCTCCAGGTAAGAGAAAAAGAAGAATATATTAGTAATAAAACATCCAGGACAAGGTATGGCCATTCCGAGTTTTTAGTGGTGTGATTTGGGTTGTCAAATGTACTAGATATTTTTGTGTTCTTGATGAATGTAGTGTTCAAAGAGTATTTGAATACATTTTTATTGTTTTCTTGGATGATATCCTCATATAATCCAAGACATAGGGGGAGCATGAACAACACTTTATATTAGTGCTACATGTATTGAGGGAGCATAATTTGCATGCAATGTTGATCAAGTATTTTATCAGAAAACAATCCACTATTTGGGCCACTTTATGTCATAGGAGGGCATAAAATGGACCTAGAAAAGATTAATACAATCAGAGAATGGCCAACATCAAGAAATGTTAAAGAGTTTAGATCATTCATGGGACTTGTAGGTTATTACAGAATATTTATTGAGGTATTTTCAAAGATTCCACATCCAATCACCTCTTTGCAAATGAAAGGTGTAAAATTTGAATGTGAATAAATCTTTTACCATTTCAAACATTTTTTTACAAGTCCACTCATACTAAAGATTGTTGACCCAAATGAAGAATTTGTGGTGTGTGTAAATTCTTGTAAAGGACTTGGTGGAGTTGATACCCAAAATGGACATGTTATTTTCTATGAGTGCATGAATTTTAAAGAAAAAGAAATGAACTAGTCCACACATGACTTAGAGATGAAAGCTATTGGTTATGCATTAAAAACGTGGAGATATTATCTTATGGGAAGAAATTTTGAATAGGGGATAGACCATAGTGGTATGAAATATTTGTTGGGATAAACAACACTAAATGCCAAAAATGTTAGATGGATGTAATTTCTCAATGATTATGACCTTGACATAAAGAATATCAAAGGAAAATAGAACAAAGTGGTTTATGAACAAAACAAGATGATGCATGAGATGCATGCTATAGCCATACAAACGTATAGCTTAAATTTAAAAATCAGAATTTTAGAGGCTATAAATTCATATCAACATTATTTGAAAGTCAAGGAAAGCTTACCACAAGATAATTTACAAAAGAAAAATAAATATTACAAGCCAAAAGAGGATGAGATTCTCTTGTATAGGAGAAAAGTAAATGTTCCTAATTCTCACGAATTGAGAAAGTGGTGTTAAAATAAATCTATAATGTGCATTATGATAGACATATAGGATACTAGAAACCATTACAATTGTAAGAGGTTAGTATGCTTGGCCTAGAATGAAGAAAGATGTGGATGATTACATCCCCAAGTGTATGGATTCTCAAAATTTAAAGATTGAGTATAAACATATGGTTGGATTGATACAACCATTGTCCATTCTTGAGTGGAAAAGGGAGGTTGTAACAATATATTTTATTACCAAGATACCTAAAATAGTGAAACAAAATTATTCCAGTATGGTAGTGATGGAAAAGCTCACAAAGGATGCACATTTTATTCGAGTGAAACTAACACATAAATAAACCAACATTGTAGAAATTTAAATGAAGTAAGTAAATAAGCTACATGGTGTGCCTAAATAAACAATGTCTTACAGAGATACCAAGTTCACTTCCAAATACTAGAAATTACTATGTAAAGGTGTTGGGACAATTTTAAATTTTAGTGCGACATATCATCTAAAGTCAGAAGGGTAGATTGAGAGAATAAATCAGGTGATTAAAGATATGTTGAGGATATACATTATGGAAAAGTCTCCCTGATGGTAATATTATCTTCATTTGGTTGAGATTTCATATAATAACATGTATCATTCATATTTAAAGATGATCCCATTTCAAGCATTGTATGGAAAAAAGTGAAACACAACAGTGAGTTGGCACAAACCAATAGATAGATAAATTGTCGGGACAAAGTTTCTCAAAGAAATGGAAGAGAAAATAGTAAATATAAAGAAAAATGTAAACGGTGCATAGGACAAGAAGAAAGTGTATCCAGACAAATACAGAGAACAAAAATAATTTTAAGTGGGTGATCATGTATTTTCACTAAAGTTGGGAAGTTGCTCAAAGTTGGAAGCATGATGTCGTGGACCATTTGATATCCTAGGAAGGACTACGCTTGTTTCATATATGCTAATTTTTCCTACATCTATGCATGTGCATAATCTGTTTCATGTGTATTTTCTTAAAAAGTAAGTTCCTAGTCCTAAGCACATAATTAATTGGACTGTGATCCAAGTGGAACACGAGGGTGAGTTATAGTACCGTTTTATGTGAATATTGGATAGGGAAATTAAGGTTCTTTGTAATCATTTCTTCAGCTTGGTAAATTCTTAATGGACCTGCTACGTCCTTGAATATTCTATGTGGGAGAAGTACCCACAACTATTTGAGTAATTTTGATTGTACATTTGTATATAATGCACTGAGGATAGTGCAAAAAGAATGGGGATAAAAATGTAATACCCCCAATTTGACCCCAAATTGTAATTGTGTATGTGTACATTTTATCTTTTAGGATGGGGAGATAGCATATTTTGGGCTAGATTTTCTATGATGATCAAGGTTGGAGAGCATGTATTGTAATATGTACAAAAACTGATTAATAAAATACATCATGAATGTAGAACAAAGGATGAAAGAGTATGGGGGGCTATGACTCCACAAGAGGGAAAGGTAAGGGTGATTTGAATACTCAAAAGGTGTTGATGTCAAGAATATGATATAATATTGCAAGAAAAAGTTCCATGGGAATTTTATCCTTAGTTTGGAAAAAGGTTCCAAAGTGGTTCTTGGAGTGTCCAATGGAAAGTTAAGGCCATGGATACTTAAATATGCGTACGTAAGTATGCATATTTAATTTAATTATCTCATAGATAATTAAATACACATCGGAATACATTAAACAAAAAACACAGAGAGAAATTATCTTTGCAAGTAAATGTTCACCAACTGGCTGCAGATCAAGGATGTTCCTCCCAACCATAGACGATGTTGTCCATTAACTCTCAAAAGTAGGTCACCCCTAAGCCAGGGCTATGAATCCACAAGGACATGTCATAAGCCAATTGTAAATACACAGTACTTGGCTAAATAGTTCTCAGGTTTCCCAACCTCACGCAATCCTAATTTCCATCTCTCTTTCCCCCTCAGCCTGTACAACCCCAATAAATGAACACCTTTCTCTGCCATGCAGTCCCTAAGGCTATTCCGTTTCTCTCTAGGGCTCCAGTGCTACTGGTCAGGAAATATCCCGACTGGAAATTCCAAGGAATCTCAGTTGTGGATAGTTCCATCTACACTGCCATCAAGTTCATGCACATAGGCATAGATTCCCTCTGGGAATGATCAGTAAATCATTACATCCATTCAATGATGGCTCTCCTCTTTCTTCCATTCATTTCCATGCTCAGGACAAGAGCACACGAACTAGTAGTAGTGAGTGAAGAGGAAGAAGAACGAGTGAACCGGTGAGAAGAGGATGAACCAAGGGAATAATGACCCCAAAACAACCCCCAGACAAGAGCCCCATGGCCTCCCTCGCAAGAATCTCATGTAACCCCTTCTTCTCAATAAAATCAATTATGTGTAAATAAAATAATAATAACAACACTTATTCCCTCAAGCCCCCTCTCTCGTGGAATCATAGCCCCCTATCTCTTTTTTCCTTGTCGGTCTTGCAACTAGCGGTATATTTTATTAATGTATAGGAAGTGTTACATTTCCTAGGCACTCTCGCCCCTTTTAAACTTTATCGTCTCACCAACCTAAGTCATATTTACATAATACATTATAGTTTATAAGGGTTACAACTAGGCTGTTACATCGCCCTCCCCTTATCTTGGCATGGTCCTCAGTGCGCAACACCATTCTGATGTTATTAACGTTACAGTTCCAGGCCCTCTGGCCTTAATTCACATAGGCAATCCATCCCAATCTTATATACATAGAAACTCTGGCCTAAAACATGTATGCATAGGCATTCTGACCCAAAACATGTATGATGATCTTCAGAATTTATATTTCTGGCATCAGTTCCAACCAACAAGCTCTCCTTCCCTCTCAGCCCTACACAATCCAAATAAATGAACCCCTTTCTCTGCCATGCAGTCCCTCAGGTTGTTCCACTTCTCCTCGGCTCTAGTGCACTCGGCCAGGAAGTTTCAGAGTTGTGGGTTCCAGAACTCCTATTGTAGCAAGTCCAATGGACTTTCTTCCTTCCATGCCTTTGTCATTTAGTTTCTCCAACATCACCTTATTTTCTCTCACAGTCTGGTACTTTTCTATATCTTCAACATTCATCGTTTTCCTACAATATTTCAAATTAGCGAGCATGTCAGTTCAAAATTTCTGCATAAAATTCTCATTCTTTCTCATATTGTAAGAGAAAATTTTCATAATCCAATACAATACTTATCTATTTGGTTCATGGATCTGCATCCATATGGTTGTCTCATTAATTTGGATAACTGTTTTCCTTGACGTACCCATTTTGTGCATGAACCCAATCAAGATTTATCAAAGTGTCCTCTTCCTTTTGGTCACTCACTTTCCAGGCCTAGGCTCAGGCATCCCCTTTTCTACTATGTCGTCCCTCAGGTGATCGATCTTGCATGACCATGTTTCTCTTGCACAAGAATTTTTCTAGGGACACAGGGTTCTCATGTCACAACAATAGCCTTTTCCATGTTTTCCATCTTGCATATCCAACATCGCATCTATATTATACACATGCAGTCATCATGAGATATCATTATAACCATTTCAAACATAAATGTCAAATCTATTTTATACAGGAAAATAAAATTTTCCAAGCATGATCTTTCTGCTCATAATGGTCGGCTCTGTAGTTGTATATATCAGTCTTCCTTATGGGATTACATCCCTCCCATATCCAATACCATTCTACCTGCAATTTCTTCAATTTACATTCTGCCAAAACAATTCGTCATTAATTATCAAATCATAATTCCCAAAATTGTTTTATATAAGAAAAATAAAACTTCTGGACATGAGCTTCTGCTCATAAAAATTTGACTCTTGCAGCAATAGGCATTGTTCTTCTTTATGGGCTTACAACACTACCATATCCCAGATCCCTTTCCTCCTACAATTTCAACATTCCTGAACCAAAAAAAATTTCATTATCTCATGTACAAGACATATATTCTCATGGAAATGATTCAAAACAAAATCACAAAGTGCTCTCAGAATTATTTACAACTACAATTCAATTACTTCTATAAATACAACTATCAATTGGAATGAACTCATCATTACATACACATGTATTATTAGTCACACAGACTTTTGATAATGCCACATTTAATAAGATAACAATCAATGTGCCAATACCCATGGTCACATCTACACAATGCATCCATGCATTGACTACATAATACCACATAACTATGTCATGTATTCCACCATGATGAGTTGGAAGGTCTGGTCAATGATTCAACACACCATCCACACACTTCCTACTTCTTTCCTAACTATTTGGTTACCTTCCTTTTCCACCCAAACACAACACCAAGAATATAATCCTTAAGTGCTCTTCATTGTTGGAAAAGAGGTTGCAATCCAAAAATCATATATACAGTAGATACTATTGAGCACTCACATAGTGTTATAGCCCTTCCATATCCAACCATATTATGGTCTCACACATGACTATCTCTATGTATATTCATTGTTATATAAGGAGTATGTCTCTTGAATTACTTGGTTATGATCCCATAACCAATCATAACATAATATGCAACTCACATTTTATCTAAGTGCATTCTAGAATCAACAACACTTACACACTCTGGGCCTTCGGCCATTACATATCAATTTAAATACTGAAAATTAACTGAGTGTTATAGCCCTAAATTGCACCACACATGCTTACTTGGCATTAGGCCAACTCATATCCCTTCATTTCCAAAACATCTGCTGAATAACCTCTCTGAAAATCCTCTTGGGTCAAGTCCCACGTGCCCTAACCCATTACTGCGCGCGTGTACATGCTGTCAGGCCCAATACAGCCCGCGTGTACCTAACAAAACACAAAAATAGGAAAGTTTTCGACGGGACAAAAAGCTATGGGTCAGTTAATTGAAACTCCCGGCCATGCATGGCTGATAGCTCATCCAAAACCCTAGCTCCTTCTAGCCTATAAAAGAAGGGGTAGGGGTACCATTTGGAGGGAGGCAAATTATAGCGAAGAAA
This sequence comes from Picea engelmannii, assembly GCA_009831015.1. Taxonomy (NCBI): domain Eukaryota; kingdom Viridiplantae; phylum Streptophyta; class Pinopsida; order Pinales; family Pinaceae; genus Picea; species Picea engelmannii. Next base: position 877,268 of record ML777238.1, read on the forward strand.
CTCTGCCCATTTGACGAATCCATTGTCCCAACCCTTTAGCCTTTCCTCAAGCCAAAGGAGAATTAACAGAAAGCAGTTGGAGGACAAAAGAAGAGGAGGAGCCCAGGATCAGGATCAAGGAGCGGTGGCTAGTCTCGACTTTGATTGTAAGCTGATTCATTGTTCAAATAATAAAAGAATACTTTTCCCATCCCAATGCTTGAGTTATCTATGATTTGTTTAATTTATTCTTGATTTCTAGCCCTCAAGTAGAGAAGTAGCATGCATGTGTAGTGGTTTGTCTTGATTGCAGTATTATCTTTGGAAGGAGCAGAGCAAACAAGTGGGCAAAGCGCAATGGAGGATCTACACCAAACATCAGTAAAAAGGTTAGTAGTTCCTTTCCATGCATGTATTGTGAAAGAGGGGTTTAAGTTTTGGGTGGTAGGTTAAAAAGTAATTTCTTTATGGTCAAAATCTATATGCAAGTCTGACCCTAGTTTGCTAGTCTGTAGGGTATTTTTCCCAACAACAGAATTGACGACCGTACTAGGGAAGATACTCTTTAGGGTTTCCAGATTTAGTTGAGTTTTTGGGTAGTTTAAGAGATTAGATTTTCTGTTTCTTTGCCTGTCTTTTTCTATAAGGCATGAGCTAGCAAGGAGCCTGGTTCTTTATACCATTTTTCCCTGACTGTTGCTTGACGACAATTATCGAGACACACAGAGGTACACGCGTCCTGCAGAAGGCCTGTACGTGTGTACCCGCGCCCTAATCTCATACAGTCTGCATGTGAACGCTAGCTATAGAGGTTTCAGTAGCATGTAGGAGCTCAGAGAACTTAAGAGACAGTCCTCCTCTTCCCTGTCAGAATTATATATTCTCACGGGGTTTTCTAGATCATGTCTGAGTCTTGCTGGTTCAAAGTCTTGTCTCAGTTTGTCTTTTTGTGTTTTGTTATTCCTTGCAAATATATTTTCTTTTCTGTTAGAAGAAGCATCCAAGCCTTCAAGGGACCCTGGTTGTCAATACCAGAGGCCCCTTCTGGGTCTGGGCTACCTATTTTTATTTTTTGTTTTAGAATTTATACATACACACGGCCTGTACAAGGTCAAACCGTGTGTACACGCGTCCTGTTTTAGCTCAGCACGTGTTCGCACGCGTGTTGTTTTAGTGACAGTAGCGTGCTTGACAGGCTTCTTTTCAATCAGGGTGGGGCAGTCATCCCCACCTTTGGTGAGAAGTGTTCCTCTCAGGTGTTTGAGTCTAGGGTTGAACAGTTAGTAGGTTAGGGCCTCTTACCCTTAGCCTGTTTTTTCTTAGTTGATAGTCGATAGAAAAGATAAAAAATAAAAATTATGTTTTATGGTTTTTAGACAAGCGTAAGAGTCTGTTCTTTCTTGATTGTCATTGTGTGTCTTTTCTCTGATTCTTTGCGATCTGCGCTTTAAGCCATTATTTTGTTTTTTCTTGGTTTTAGGCTTGTCGGTATTTTCCGTTTGTTGCTTGATTAGCACGTAAATAAATAAAAAAGAGAAAAAAAAAATATTTTCATTTTCTTCTTTGTCTGAAGATTGTGTTTCTGCATCAATAGCTAGGGAGAAGTCTTTTTGTTCATAAGTTTTTTGCAGTGCATTTAGAGCATAAGTAGCTCGTAATCGAGCAGAATTCCTTTATGTTTGTTGCATCAAATCTTAGAAAAATGGAAAAGAGAAGAAGTCTTTCTTTGTGAAAAGTTGTTGATTTTTGCATTTAGTAAAAGTCTTTTGTTTCCAGTTTTTTTCATTCGTTTTCACTTTGAGTCTTTACACATTATCAGTTTCACTTTCATACCCCGTGACGTAAAAAAGCCCATAAAAGCAACACTAATTTAAAATCTATTAGACTTTTTGTTTGTAGGGTTCATAAACTAGTTCAGGACTAGGGCCTTGGATTAGGTTGGAGAGGAAACTCTCCAAGGCCATTCAAAACCAAACATTGGAGTCTGTGATAGGGAGTGTAGAAGTCCAGTTTCGTGGAAGTTATCTGGGACCCCCCTCTAACAGAGGGAATAAACACGAGATCGCGTGCGAAAAGGTAGTGGAGATAACCCCTCCAAAGTCGGACCAAGCGTAGTGGAGAACACATATCGAGGGCTTGTTTTGAGATTCTGTCATTTGCATTTGCCACGGGGCTTCGTGGGTCTCAAATCCGTTCGAGGTCCTCAGTTGTCTTCCAGACCATTTTCTCTCGATACCCTTGATAGGTTTCGGGCTTGATACCCTGCTCATTGTGGTCTACCCGACTTTCGACTGTACCCGCTTGGTGATTGTTCGTGTGCTGGTGTAGGAACCGGATTTAATTTAACATCTAGTAATTCTACCAACTAGACAGTAATTTCTACTAGGTTTATGAAATTTCAATAGTTCCAAAATATTTTAACAATTACGCGTGTAAATTTATCAATGAATAATAAATTTAATATCTAATTAAAACAATGCATAAATTTAAATAAGTATTTGAACCTGATGCTATTATCCCTCCTTTTGTCCGCAGCTTGCCTCCTTGATCTGTTATGAACACTGCCCAAATCCGTTCCTCCCTGCCAACTAGGTAGCTCCCTAGCTCCAGGATATCAACGGATATCCTGGCCCCCGTGCCCAAAACCCCCAGCAACTCCGGTGCCCTGATACAATCTCACTCCCAAATTTTTCACTTCTCCCTGCAATACTCCCCCAACTCCCGTAGAATGGTCTCCCCTCTTACTCCTTCCCTTCCTTATCCCTCCTTCACCGACTCTCCCCTTCATTTACTCCCTACCTAACTCATTTATTACCTCCTTATCCCTTCCTTTAATATTTTATCCTCTCGGGATTAATAGGTTATCCCTTGTTGGGTACGTAACCTTTTTATAATATATCTTATTAATCTATTAAATCTATTACTCATGTTATTAAATGTAATTTGTAGTTAAATTATTAATTAATTAATNACAATTATATCCTTTAATTAATTAATAACTCACTTAATTAATATCATTAAATCATCTTTGTTTAATTAATACCTTGTTAACACAATTAATCCCCTAATTAGTTTTACTTTATAATTTCTTAAACATTTATCCAACTAGGGTCATTACATACACCCACCCTTCAGGAAACGTCGTCCCGAAGTTAAGGTACCTTATGGTACAATGAAAAAGAGCATGGTTCACACATTCATAACAAGTAACTGACATTATCAGTAAGTAAGTCAAGAAAGCTCATACATACTAGTGTATATGTACAAGAAATTCATGTGTAGCTAGTACATGCAAATCTCGTGCATGTACTAATAATCAAAACTGTCATTCGTTAGTAATTTATGTATGCATTCAATCCAATCAGCAAGACTAGTCTTTTATAAAAGACAACAATCAATCAATTGTGTGAGAAATCCTTTAATTACTTTTATCTGGTTCAACAATTTTTATTTTAAATACTTTGGTTTAGTTACATAATAATGAGTATTCATTTCTTCTTTTTTTTAAGGAAAACATTAACTCCCACCACAAGCCAGATCTCCATACTTTCTCAACTATTACTACTCATCCTTCCTCCCTAACCTACTTCCATCTCCATTCCTATCCTTCCTCTGCTAGACTATCTTGGAGTGTCAACTATATTGACCTAACTACAAATAGAACCCGTAAGTGGAAGTGTCTCTATCTCGACCAAGCTTCCCTAGCAGGCATATGACAGTCATCATCACACATCCTGGGGAGCGTGAACTAACACCGTCCTCCCATGACTTCAGGTTTCAAAGGATACACGGTGGGAAATGCCTCCACCCCTCCTAATCATAACTAGGGTCCACACCCTACAATGGAGGATACACAATGGGAAATGCCTCCACCCCTCCTAACAGAACTAGGGTCCACACCTTATAATGGAATATACAGGGGCACCATGTTGCTGGAGGTTTTGTCATCGTTTATTCGGTTTTGGGCAGTGTCATCGCCTGAAATCATGCACTGATCCACATATCATAGCAATGAATCCAAACCAATATAAATTTCATATACAATATTTATACCATAATGTTTCTCAGTTAGTGGTCCTGATATCCACTTTTATCATCAATTTCCCTTGGCTATTTCATAGCCCATAACCTGCAGATTAGTCTGTAACACAAACTCATATATTTCTATGCATTATCATCATGTAATTGCATACTATCATCATTTCAATTTGGTATCCCTGTACCGATAAATTAACATCAAAGTTT
>ML777238.1:891675-927644 GCA_009831015.1 Picea engelmannii
TAGTTTTACTTTATAATTTCTTAAACATTTATCCAACTAGGGTCATTACAGCTGGCAAACTAGTTTCCAATCTTTTTAGGGACATACACAGGTGACTGCAGGGGTATACCGCGGTACCTAGGACAGACATCAGGCCACACTTTGCAGAGTATACCCGGAGGGTGCTTCCATGTTCAAGTTGCACTTGCACCGGTAAGTTGCTTAGTGTTGGTTGTTGTAACTGTTCTTCCAACTAGTTTAGTGTTTGCTTGTCTTATCTCTTAGGGGCTTCTTTTTTAGTGTGTGTTACTGTTTGAACATGTAGAATACCTTAGCGTGTCTTGGATCTTCTCACACAGTGGAGGATCCTGAGCTCCACTGGTCACGAAAGCTTCTAGGCCTGCCACCGGTTATACTGGAGCCACCCCTGCCACCATTGAGGCAGAAGCTAGACCAACAAGGGTCTTTCGAAGCAACCGGGTTACAAACCATTGTGCCCGAACAACTCCCAGAGGAATCAACCGCCAATCTTGGCTCGGTTGAAACCCCAACCATGGATACTTGGCCATCGGTCATTGTACCAATCCAATTTTACGAACACCTATCAATGCCTCACACAGTTATGGAACCAAATACTTTTACTTCTTCTGGGAATTCTTCCATTCCCACCACCGTTTCTACCACAGGAGAAGCATCTCTTAACTTGCTATCGTCGGTCCGAGCCACCATGGTCTCGGCCGCATCTATGTCGCACTGTGGACCGACCCCATCTATCGCGGCGGCCACAACTCCCTTCACACCTAGTGCAACAGGCCCTCCGTTTTCATACGGTATGCCTAGTTCAGGTACAAGTCCTGCACTCGCTTACTCCACTTTACAGACTTTGGGTTTGGGGGCAGGGAGATCTAATGCTCCTCTGCAAGGTCAACTTGGGGGCACTTCCATCTCTTTTAATAATTTTCCTTACGCTGGAGGTCATATCTCTCCTTCGTCCCCTTCGCTTGGTGGTCTGCATCAGCAGTCCGCTGGGCAACCTTCACACACTAGTTTATTTGGAACCGGGAGTCAAGGAACACCTGCACAAACTATGTCGGTAGGTTCATCACCGTTTGTTTGGAATGGGACGTTTGGTAACAACACTTTCACATCCACTGCTTTCCCATCTGGGGGCACTCCCATTTTTGGACAGTCTACTCTGGCGCAGGGTACTATTCCTGCGCCGGGGGAACACATAGCAGGACCTTGGAACTCAGGACAAGGATCCGTTCCCTCCTCTGGAATGTCGTTCTAGGGTAATTCTTTCCAGAGTCAATGGAACCCTGGATAGACTACTATGCCTCTCCCATCCGGACCGGCATGGGGTAATCCTTCCCAAAGTCTGTCAAAAACGATGAATGCCCAACATCCTATGTCCTTTATGGGGAATCAGCCAATGATGTCTCCACAGATGCAAAATCCTTACACTGGTCAGGGCCATGGTTTCTACCAGAATCCGGGCCAGCAACCAAACTTTTCCTGGCAACCTGGTGCTAGTCAAACTCCAGGACCCTTTTTCCCAAGCTATCAACAGTAACCCAAACTACCATTCCTGGCGACATTACACTTGCCAGATTTGACAAGGTTGTTAAATGATCCTATTTGTCATGATCCAGGTTGGCCTCCTATGCCAACGAAGTTACCTTCGGACATTCCAAAGTTTGATGCCAAGCCTAACGAAGATCCAGGTGATCACGTGACTACTTTCCATCTTTGGTGTTCATCTAACTCATTGAAAGATGACTCTGTACAACTGCGATTGTTTCAACACACTCTTATCGGGAGTGCCACGAAATGGTACATTGAGCTCGATCGCTCCAGATACTCTTCTTTTGGCGAACTGGCGATGGCCTTCCTTAACCATTTCCAGTTACCTGTGAGATACGACGCTAGCACAGAGCTGTTTGCTAATTTCGAACAGACAACAGCGGACCATATCTCTGATCATATCCGAGAGTGGAGACGCCGAAAGAGTCTAATCAAAGTACCAGTCCCACCAACATTCCTTCTTGAGTGGTTCCTTAAGTCTTTAGTCCCACAATTATCCAAAGACGTCGTGACTTCAGGAGTTTTCTCTGAAGAATATGCCATCATGAGGGCTCAACAGTTTGAGCTCATCTATTCTCAGTCTGGTTTATTATACAACATCCTGCCGGATGCACCACGATCGATACTAGATAAAACTAGACAGAGAGTTGCACCACATGTTGATGGTATTGTTGGTTCAGCACAAACCAATCCTGCTGAGCAATTGAAAAAACAATTGCAACAATTATCTATCCAACACTCAGTGGCCAGCCAGACTACTACTTTGGCTGCTCCTCCTACCCAAACGTTGGAAGTACACTCCGTGCAGTCGACTAACCCAAATTCCACCCAGCAGCCTGAAGGGAATAAAAAACAATGAAAGAAGGGTAAGGGGGATAAAAAACCCACTGATAATGATGGCAAGGGAACCACGGAAAAATGCAAGGCGAGGTATCTGTGCAACTTGTGTGCAGAAGACCACCCGACCCATCTTTGTCCTCGACTTGCAGAGGCCCAAAAGTTTGTCACACAGCAACAGCAAGTCGTGTTGACTAATCCCTTTCAGCATGGGCAAAATTTAACTCAAGCCTCTACAAGTGCCGAAGGGGCCAGCCAAGAAACCTGTCCTCCTCCACACAATTCCTCATCCGTGAACGTATATATGGTTAGGGGTGATGCTTTAATAATGACTAGAGTGCACGACTATAGTAAACCAAGTGCCTCTAAGAAGGGAAAAGAAGCCGAACTCCCATCTCTTCCTCTATAGATTGAGAAGACATTGGGAGAAACGATGACATGCATTCCAAAGGGTGGATTTAAGAAATCTTCTCATAACCCAAATGCAAGGGTCGCCCAGAATTACTCTGTGGTGGAGGATTTATCACAAACCCCTTGTGCGATGTCTGCTTTGGAAGTCCTTCAAAGCTGCCATGTTCAGAGGAAAGCCTTGTTAACTGCTTTAGGCTCTAGTGAGACTTGTAACCTGGGTACCATCATGTTAGATACAACCGACTTAAAACCTCGTCTGCCTTACCACGTAGCATTTTAAATAGTAGTGGCTCATCCCACAAAAACTTTTACACGCAATATCTTTCGCACGGTGGTCGACGAGGGCGCCTCGACATGCGTTATGTCGTTAGCATGTTGGAAGGCTATTGGCCAGCCCGCTTTGTCTCCATCACCTACTCTCCTCACTGCGTTCGATGGTCGTTCTTTCCGACCACATGGAATCATCCCTTCTTTCCCTATGCAGTTAGGAGGGAAGACCATGTGCGTCGAAGTAGAGGTAGTCGATGCCCCTCTCGACTATAACCTCTTGTTAGGTCGGAGTTGGACTTACGCTATGCAAGTTGTGGTTGCTACAGTTTTCCGAGTCTTATTGTTTCCACATGAGGGTCGGATCATGACCATCGATCAATTGTCCTTCTCTAGGCCTGACCCAGCTTTGGGGGCATCCACGGTTCCCATGATTGATAATCCTTAAGCCGGTGTCGTTAACGTAGGATTTGGTTTGTGCCCATCCTTGATGGGTACCTTCGATTACCCACCTCCTCATGACGATGTCAAGTTTATATCTAATCACCACAAGGCTGAGATTTTTCAAGTTTCGTCGTTCCGCATGACTTACTTTGAGGATCCATGGATTCTTCCTTCCCCATCAACCACGATGGATGAGACAGGGCACTCTGGCATGTCCATGCCTTTGTTGGTCGCTGAAGTAGCGTACTCTTTAGTCTAGCAAGCTTCAACTAACTCTGATCCGACTACCACACAAGAGTTAGATCCACCACCAGAGCCTATCTGGGCTCAGGGTTCTCTCGCCAACACCGACTCGTTAGATTTAGTCTTTCCTTCTGACGAAGCAATAATCGAAGCAATGACTAGTCTGGACAAACCTTGGGACGATCTGCATCACAGATCATATTTCCTCCCAGAGTTAAGCCGAATCGAGGCAGGCGAATTCACTATCACCATGACGGGAGATCAGCCATGTCCTATTAATCTCTTAGCTACACAGGAAATTTATGCTGAGGGCAATATGGAGACTATCGCTGAAACTATACCTATCAATATCTCCCGAAACCCTGGTGTCGTGGAGAATGTCTTCGTCGGGGCAGATTGCTCCCTCGAAGAGATTCAAATTTATACAGATCTTTTCAAAGAATTCCGCGATGTTTTTGCCTGGTCTTATGAGGAAATGCCAGGTATCGATCTGAAAATAGTTGAACATGAAATCACAACGTATCCTGATGCCAAGCCTATTCGACAAAAACTTCATCCAGTCAATCCTAAGAAAGCAGCATCCATTAAGCTTGAGGTTGAGAAATTGCTCAAGGTAGGTTTCATTTATCCTATTCATTTGACTCAATGGGTGTCAAACCCTGTGTCGGTCAATAAAAAACAAGGCACAATTCATGTATGTACTGATTTCTGTGATTTGAACGAGGCATGTCCAAAAGATAATTTTCCAACCTCATTCATTGCCCAGATCATTGATGAATGTGCCGGTTGTGAAGCCTTTTCGTTCATGGATGGTTTTTCGGGATATAATCAAATCCAAATCAAACCTGAAGACCAACACAAAACGACATTCATTTGTCCATGGGGTACATTCGCCTATTGTAAGATGCCTTTTGGCCTTAAAAATGCTAGAGACACATTCCAGCGGGCCATGTCTTTTGCGTTTCATGACCTCAAACATATATTCGAGGCCTATATAGATGATTTAGCATCACGCTCTCGCAAGCGAAAGGATCATCCTACGCACCTCAGACTAATCTTCGAACACTGTCGTTACTTCAGGATTCGCTTGAATCCCAACAAGTGCATCTTTTGCGTCACGTCAGGACGTTTGTTAGGTTTCATCGTATCAACAACAGGGATCATGGTGGATCCTCTTAAGGTGGAGGCAATAATCCAGTTGCCCCCCCCCATGCACAATCTTACAACTTCAAAGTCTTCAAGGCAAGGCGAACTTCTTACGACGCTTCATCGCCAACTATGCCGAAATCACCAAGGGCTTTATGCGTTTACTGAAGAAAGATGTTCCCTTTTTTTGGGATGAAGCCGCTCAACGCTCTTTCGATGCATTAAAACATGCCCTCACAACCGCACCTCTGCTACGACCACCTAATTATAAAAAATATTTCTTATTATATTTGGCTGCCACAGAGTCAACCATAGGCATGGTTTTAGTTCAGGAAGATGATTCGTTTTCAGAATACGTGATCTATTGCCTGAGCCGAGGCCTCATAGGACCGGAACTTAATTATTCCCATCTCGAAAAACTTGCGTTGGCAGTAGTTCATGCTGTTCAACGGTTCCATCACTATGTTCTGTTTCGCAAGACCACCGTCGTTGCTGTCATGAATCCATTCCAGTACATGTTGACACGACGAGTTATTGGTGGAAAAATCAGTAGATGGATGGTCATCCTCCAAGAATTTGACTTAGACTTCGTTTCATCCAAGTCCAAGAAGTCATTGGTCTTCGCAGAACTTATTTCGGAGCTTCCGGTTGAGTCAAGTGATGTTGTGCCTGAGGAATTGCCTATCCAGGGGGATATGTTTTTGATTGAATCTTCAGACCCCTGGTACGAAGATATACTGATATATCTCTAGGCTTTGAAGTGCCCCACCTCTGCTTCTCGTGACGAGCATCGGTGGATACGCCATCAGGCTAAGAATTATCTCATACTCGATGATATGTTGTATTGGAGAAATGTAGACTGCATCTTGTGTCGATGTCTCACTCATGAGGAGGCCATCATAGTGCTCAACGATTGTCATACAGGAGCTTGTGGTGGTCACTTATCTGGGTTGGCAATAGCCCAAAACATTTTACGAGCAGGTTACTTTTGGCCCACACTTATCAAAGATTGTATCAAGTCGGTCAAGAAGTGCCATCCGTGCCAAATATTCTCTCGGAAGATGAGGGCACATCCAGCTCCCATGTTTCCTATCATCACAATTGGTCCCTTCACTAAGTGGGGGATTGATTACACTACATGCAACCCCCCATCAGCAAGGGGCACCGCTATATCATTGTAGCTGTTGACTACTTCACTAAGTGGGTCGAAGCTATGCCAATGTTTAAAGATGATGGAGAGACTGTGACTCTCTTCTTATTCAATCAGATTATAGCATGGTTCAGCATCCTGAGAGAGATTGTCACTGACCATGGCAGTCACTTTCAGAATCAAATGATGACCGAGTTAACATCAGATCTTGGGTTATGGTAGGAACATTCATCACCTTACTACCCCCAAGCCAATGGGTAGGTGGAAGCTGTAAACAAAACTCTTAAGATGATTCTACAATGAACTATCAACTCAACCAAGTCAAACTGGCATTTGATGTTATACTTGGCATTATGGGCTTACCGAACCTCAGTTAAGACTGCAACCAGTTTCTCACCTTTTAGACTCGTTTATGGGTTGGAGGCAGTCTTTCCCATCGAATGTCAAATCCCATCTCTGAAATTGGCAGTACAATTATTGCCAGACACTTCTACACTTTAAGAGCGGTTAGTACATCTTGAGTAGCTTGATGAGCAGCGTCGCGATGCGGCCCTGGCCAACAAGGCTCATAAACATAAGGTCAAGTGTCAATATGATAGGTCCGTTCATCCTCGGATTTTCTCTGAAGGCGACCTTGTCCTGGTTTATGACCAAGACAAGGACCCCCTGGGGGCAGGAAAGTTTAAACCCATGTAGTTCGGACCCTTCATTATCAAAGAGGTTTTAAAAAAGGGCGCTTATCGTTTGGTCAATTTTGAAGGGAATGCTTTGGCGGATCCTATAAATGGGCTCTACCTCAATAAGTATTACTCATAGACAGGTCACTGTGGGTAACTTTTTGTAACATATGTATAGTCTTTGTACTATTACTTTTTTACATTTATTTTAAAAAGTGTTATGGACGTGTCATTGATGTTGTCTTTTGTCAAAATGGCAGATGTAAAGTGAGTCTGAGGTGTTCATTGGGTATGCGGATGGTGCTAGTCGACACATGCAGAGGCTTGCCTCCGCAGCTTGGGTAATCTTTACACCACAGGGTCAGTTGTTATCTTTCGGAGGTATATGCTTAGGTGACACCACAAATAATGTTGTCGAGTATAGTGCAGTTATTGAGTTTCTTTGTGACTCATTGTCATTGGGTATCTCTCGTCTTCGAGTCTATCTAGACGCTCAACTGGTTGTGTCGCAGCTAAACAAAATATATCGGGTTCATGATTCAAATTTACACCGACGATTCCTTAGGGTATGTCTCTTAGAACGCAAATTTGATTATATTACATATTTTCATGTTCCTAGGAGATTAAACCAAATCACAGATACCCTAGCTAATCACATTTTAGATTGGCATCTTGCCCACATATAAAAATATTAGGGACATAAACATGTAAATACATTTTTGCACACATAATCCATAAGACACAAAAAGAGATAAAAACCATATATAAACATCATAAAATCCTCAAAGTACATAGATGGATGTAAGTGCCTCAAAAGTGGGAACAATAACGAGTCATCGGGCTTATGCCCTCAAAAAATATATACAACAAGGTGCTCATGGCACATAAAAATTCTAGAGTCTGTTCAGGGCCTATGGGCCCTGTTATAATCATCTACAGCGCGGGCTAAACGCCTAAACAATCGGACCCATGTCCGAGGTGCCCCCACAACATGAGTCTGCATGGACGATGACAGGTCCTCTATCTCTGCCATCGGGACTATGCAAGTGAGCGCAGTGAAGTTCCGCTCAATTCACCTAAGGACCCTCTCGGCCTCTCCTGCTGGGAGGTTCCCTGCTACTGCTGCTCCCCCAGCGGCGGAAGTTGCGGCTTCCAGTCGTGGGCGACGCCTGTTCCGTGCATAGTCGACAAGTCGCACGGGTCCCACATCTGCATACAATAAACGTTCACCCATCAAATACTCTGGCATACAAAAACATGATATATATATCAAAAAAGACATAAAAATTACATATGCAAACAAAAAAACTATACAGGTGGAGACTTACCCATCTCCCCTCGCTCCTCACCAGGAGGCACAGGTATCTCTGGATCTCTCAAAAAGTCTATCCCCGCATATGGGTAGTCCTCGATAGAATGGATCTGTCGTGACAACCAAGAAAAAAAGTTGTCGTCGAAGGCCTCAACAGTCCTTCCACCACCCTGTCGTGGCAGTAACACTTCCCATCTGCATACTGCGGGGAAAGTGGCCAGATGTCCTCGTACTACAAGCCGAGGACTGAAGCATAGAACTCTCTCGAAAAATAACGAACACAAGATAGTCCCGAATCCGAAGTTCCTCTATGTCTGATGTCGGCAATCTATCAATTGCCTCTTCATACACTCTAACAGTGTGGTACTCCAATAAAAAATTTGTGCATTCATGCACTGGATAGAACAGTTCATCTATGCGCGCGAAGCCTGATGCACGACTGTTGAGCCGGTAATCCGTCTAATAAGAAATAAGATAGTCTGTAGTGTGAGGTTGGTAATCTTGCTAATAGGTACCGAAGAACCTCTACGATCGGTCCCAACCTCACAGTACTTAGCTATCAGCTCCGAGACCCTGCTCGGCCCCACAGGAAAAGTCTGAAAGTTGACTGGTTCCCCTCTCCTTGAGAGGCCAGTCAGAAAGTAAATATCCTTGGTGGTGGGCACCAAGGATTGCCCCTCTAGCATAAACTCCTCTGCGTCAGGGTGCCAATAATCAATCAAGGCATTCAGTAGCCTTGGTTGCACACGCATGAACAGACATAAAAAGAATTTTAACAAACCGCATTGCATCAACACGGCCACAACATTCGGATCTGCAACAACTAACTCATTGGAGGCCTTGTGCTCCCTTTCCCTCCACTAGACATACATCATGCCAACACAACAAGGTAAAGGAGGGTCAATACTTTTTTCCATTTTCTTTTTCATCACGCGGGTGGGGTACACGCGGCCTGTAGAAGTGACAGTCGCATGTACACCCGTGCAGGCTTTGCTCTGCACCCGTGTACACGTGGGATGTCTCTGGACAGCCCGCGTGTACCTAGGGCCGACCTTTTTGAGGTCGACGCCCACCCAAAAAATAAGTTAAATGCTAAAATGGAAGTATTGAATAGCTAGATAAGGGAGTTTGTACTTACTCAGTCCAAGTAGAAGTCCGTTTCGTCCACTGTAGCTCCCGAAATCATGATCTTTGGCAAAGGGGGTCTTTTGGCTCCAGAGTCAATTTCCAAATCAGCAATGGTGATAATGAGTTGCCAGTTTCTATTTATAGACTTTTTGGCCTCTTTTTGTCACTTTTTTGTCCCCCTTATCAGTTTCTTTATACCAAAAACCATTTAGAGTGATATAGGAGTTATATGGGAGGGATTTGATCATGTATTGGAACAATTTTTTTTGAGTTTCGAAAAAATATTGACGGTCCATAAAAAAAAAAAAAAAAACATTTCAAAAATCAACTTGAGCATATAGGTTAGGATATCACCCCAACTTTTGCATCTCGTTGCCTTTTTCTTATGCTATAGGATTGATCCCATCTGGTTGTGACACAGAACCATCATATCTTCTCTAGAAGTGTTGCGACTTGGTGGTAGAGCTTACCAAAACATGGATGCCCTAGGTAGGTCCTGGTTGCATTATGGTGTCCATGTCGTTTCTAACAACACTGTAGGCTCGGGAGTCCGTATAGTATTTCTTGAATACGAGTTTGAGCCTCATTTGCATGGGTCTTTTTCACTCTTTGTCTTACCCTCCGGACTCCCAAAACATAACGGGTCTCCTTTTAAGCCCTTTTCAGACCCTCTAAACATGAAAAGATTGATGATCGATCTTGTGACCTTTCACGCTCGTTAAACTGAAATTTGAAGTCGCGTCTGTCTGGCAGTAGTTTACCCTTTTTCGGTCCAGATGGTCAACTGTACAAACAAAATAATACTCTATTGAATTTCCATTCTTGAGAAGAGTATCCGCAGGTATAATTTTATTCCTTTTTCGGGCCTGAGGGACTAAATTTACGAAAAAGAAACCCCCACGGAGTCCATAGTTAAGCTCTTTTCAGATTCCCTAAAATTGAAAATATCGTCGAGTGACCTTATTCTTTCAAACTCGTTAAAATGGTCCAGAAGAAAATTCCTGACAGAGTCCATAGTTAAGCTTTTTTCAGACTCCTTAAAAATGAAAAAATGGCTGAGTGATCTTGTCGTTGTCACACTCGTTAAAATGGTTTTGAATTGACGTTTAATCGGTGCTAGTTTATCCCTTTTTCGAACCGACTAGACTATTGTCGAAAAAGGTACCCCACTGGAGTCTCCTTTTATTCTTTTTCAGACTCTCTAAATATGAAAAACTATCGAGCTTACCTTCTCTGGGCTCGTTAAACTTACATCGAAGGACGTTACCATTGTGTGTTCTATCAACCGCATTTGCATACCTTACCCATCAGCCTTGTAACAGTTTGCTTCTACGTCTTAATACCTTTGGCCGCTGGAGGATTTTTCCCGAGTATCATTTCACTAGAACATCAGTCTTGTCCTTGTGCCTTGAGCTTGTATGTTTGCAGTACTCGTTCCTCCATTGTAACGTAAGATCCCTTTATTCTTTTTCAAAAATTATCAAAAAGAACAAAAAAATCAAATATACCCCAAAAAGAGGAAGGGAAAAGTATTTTCTTTATTGGCAGCATAATGAGTCGCCCTTGGATAAATCACATCTGTCAATTTGATTATCAGACTATGGGATGTAGTACGACCTTAGGAAGCTTTTTCTCGCTATAGAGTTGTGTCCTCCACCGTTTGGTTACTCTTCCAAACATATGGAGATTTTGCGTTGCCTCCTGCTTCGTAGACTTATGATTAACAAATATGTTGCCTGAGTCTTATCACTTGTCGTGCTATTATTCAAGGGAAGTTTGTCACTGAGCCTGAGTCGGCCCCTCTGCAATATGTCTCTTGTCCGCATACCCAGCCATCCTGAACGTCCAATCAAATCCTTGTTCGAAATCACTGAAGCCTTCAGTCCGATCATCAAGATTATCAAGTCCATAACTGACGAGCCATCGAAGACCTATGGGTAGTGCAGTCGTACACTCATATTACACTCCTACCCGAATTTTAGAAGATTTTGAATTTGTTGTTCAAGCTCTGAAGTACAGCCATCAGGCCAAATCAGCTTCTGGGAGATGGATACTCTATATGTATATCTTTCTGATTTCGAGATGTAGCTCCACTATGTATTATTCGCAGCTACTCTTTATAGTTATTTGACATGGATCTACAGTGTATTTGATTGGTAGCCATGGTTCTATTCTATCGTGAGCATGGGTATGCCTGCCTCGGTGAGACATTTGTTATTTTTTACATGACACCTCCTGGTTCCTGATCTCTGGGCTCACTCCTTCAGCATATCAGTAAAGGTTGGTAAAATATTGGTAATGTATTTCGGCCATCAGATTCTCTTCTTCCCTCACACATTAGGGGGCATCTATTATAACCCTAAATTGCACCACACATGCTTACTTGGCATCATGCCAACTCATATCCCTTCATTGCCAAAACATCTATTGAAGAACCTCTCTGAAAATCCTCTTGGGTCAAGTCCCACGCGCCCTAACCCATTACTGCGCATGTGTACATGCTGGAAATCCCACTACAACCCGCGTGTACCTAACAAAACACAAAAATAGGAAAGTTGTCGACGGGACAAAAAGCTATGGGTCAGTTAAATGAAACTCCCGGCCATGTATGGCCAAGAGTTCGTCCAAAACCCTAGCTCCTTATAGCCTATAAAAGAATGGGTAGGGGTACCATTTGGAGGGAGGAAAATTATAGCGAAGAAACTCTTCCCATTTTCCGAATCCATTGTCCCAACCCTTTATCCTTTCCTCAAGACAAAGGAGAATTAACGCAAAGTAGTTGGAGGACAAAAGAAGAGGAGGATCCCAGGATCAGGATCAAGGAGCGGTTGTCGGTCTCGAATTTGATTGTAAGTTGATTCATTGTTCAAATAATAAAAGAATACTTTTCCCGTCCCAATGCATGAGTTATCTATGATTTGTTTAATTTATTCTTGATTTCTAACCCTCAAGTAGAGAAGTAGCATGCATGCGTAGTGGTTTGTCTTGATTGCAGGATTATCTTTGGAAGGAGCAGAGCAAACAAGCGGGCAAAGCGCAACGGAGGATCTACACCAAACATCAGTAAAAAGGTTAGTAGTTCCTTTCCATGCATGTATTTTGAAAGAGGGGTTTAAGTTTTGGGTGGTAGGTTAAAAAGTAATTTCTTTACGGTCAAAATCTGCATGCAAGTCTGACCCTAGTTTTCTAGTCCGTAGGGTACTTTTCCCAACAACACTAAGGGAATCCTTACCTCGACCCCCTTCAACATTTATGCATCAAGGGAAACTAAATGCATACTTGCCTAGTTGTTACCAACCTACTTGTTGTTGTCTGACCAATTGGTATTTGTAGAAGCTCACAACTTTCCCCTTCATCATTTTGATCACCATTCCTGCCATCCTCATGGATCTTCACCTTGATGGAAATTATAAGCAACAACAACATCTACATATTTAATCCTGTTGTATCATTTTTCCTGAATACATAAACCATCCTTAGTCATACTCAAACATTATTTCATAATAAAAGACTGTTCTAAGTTCACCAACATGTTATATGAATATCCAAGCATGCACATATGAAAAATTACACATCTATATGCACCAAGAATTTACTGTCATCATGCCTATTAATGCATATGCAATTTAACTTCATTGTATGCTTCATGCACTCTAGTGCATTTCTATTTCAATTCACTTATTTATTTATCTATTTCTGTTGTAGTTGGTTGTCCTTGAATTCTTTTATATCCTTGATGCCTTGTGTGATCCCATTCTTCTCCCTTGCACCATGGGTCCCTAGGTCTGAACACTTTTCCAGACATGTTCTGTTGAAGGAAAATCTCCCTGCAGACAGGTATATCGCCTCTTGAGAGCTAGACTCTTAACTCTTAAGACAGAAGACTCTTAATGTGGACACTGACTTCCTTTCAGATCTATACAAACTAATGCATGAGGAGGAAGTAGAACATAAGTACCTTTTTACCGACGTTTGTCCCTGCATGCTCCGAGTTGAGCTCCGATATTTTTCTCCTCGATGAGCCTTGTAGACAAACAATAGTACAACCACTTCCTACTCTATTGATATTAGCTCGAAAATAGATCTATCTATCAACGATAAGTTCATGTAAGATCAAACGCGAACTAGAAATAAATAGGCCAAGCATGTCAAATTGATGACAACAATGACATAAGTAACTTACAACCGTGGATGCAAATGCAACAACTTCGTCAAGTCCCCTTTGTCTAACCCTTACTCAAAATATCCACGACCTGGATGATAGCAGCTTCACTGATTACTCTCCTCCAGTTCATTGTGTGTTTCCTATAAGATCATAGGTTTCATGCTTGCAATTCTTCCCCATTTTCACCATCATAGAGCCTGTTTACATAGGTTTAGAGAGGATTAACCTCTTGAGGTATCTTTAGGGTAGGTTGAGGAATTCCCTCCTTAGATCAGGGATCTTCTCCTAAGATCATGATTGAACTAGGAATTTGAATGCAACTTCCTTCCAAACTTGAAAGATCCTCCCCTTATTTTCCTCAACAGATCAACTACTGCCCAGATTAGACAACGCTCCCTCAAAAGGGGCATCAGGGCGCTATAACGCTACCTAGTAGGCTCAAGGGGAGCGCCAACGCTTCAAATATTAGTAGCGCTCATTCAAAGGGGTCGTTTAGTGTTATAATGCTCCCTATCACCTTATAGGGGAGCGCCAGCACTCCTAAGAGTGATGTAGGGGAGCGCTCCCTTCTAAAACTCTTGTTTCAGAGCTCCTTTTAGGTGGCAAGAGATACCTGACTTTAGTTAGCCATTCTCCTTCCTCCAAATCAAGTGTTTGAGATATTCTAAGTATCTCCTTGGTGTCTTCATCATGGCAGTATGATTTGTTTCATATTTGCAACACTTGTGAATAACATGCGACACTTGCGACAGTTGTGAGGGACATGCGACACTTGTGACACTTATCAAAGCGAGCAATGTTGATGTGTAACAGATTGCCCCCTAAAGCATGAAGTTAGAAGATGAGAACTAATAACTGAAATGATTTGTAGACTTTCAAGCAAGGGTATAGACTCAGAGAACTTGACGGAAGATGCACACAAACATCCAACAAATATTATGACATGTTTCAAAACCCAAGGCAGACATACCTATGCTTGTGTAATCAAGACTTGCAAGATGTGGCCGCCATAAAATACACTGCGGATCCATAATTGTATTGATAAAAAGGTATAACCACCGAAGATACAATGTGGATCTATACTCTAATGACTTGAACTAATCGTAACCACGAAGAATACACAGTGGATCTACGAGATGACAAGACATAGCCACAACCAATACAAAGTGGATCTATGTAACAGTGTATGTATCATTTGTCCAAGAGAAATTCCTTCGCAACCTGGGAAAAATACATATCAAAGTGATCACTCAACCCAGGGTCTTCTTACCGATCCCAATGTGGTACGAATCTAACCATGTGAATAGATGTCCTGATGTCGAACATGGCAGAAACCACTTGATTACTGGTCAATGGTGTAAACCGTTAACAAGTGCGAGGGAGATCACCATTAATTTCAATGATTCCCAAGGTACCCTAGTACATTCCAACGAATGTGAATGGATGAGATGGAGTCGAACATCCATGGAATCATCCAATCAGAGGTCAATGATGTAAACCTATTGTCGAATGTGAGGAGGCCTGCCATTGAGGCATGCAGGTCCCAAAGTACTAACTGGTTTCTAAGCCTAATTCCTGGATAATGTGTTGAGGTTGACAGGAATAGGCTCATCGAAGGAGGGCCTTGATGTATCCCCCATAAATGACACGAAACGAACATAGAGATGTAATTGGTAGATCAAATGAACATGGGCTGACACGGGTTTTGAGACAAGATATTTGTGATGGCTGACTTTAGAGGCAGATACTTCCCTTGAACACTGAGGCACAACAACAGAAATGTGACACGAACCAAAACTTGATGATGTAGTGGATGCTGTAACTTACGTCAGGTGACCCAAAGGAGTGAAAGAAACTCAAAGGATTGGCTCAGTGTAGCGATTCAGTGGATTATAATGCGTGCAAATGACAAAGTGTCGTGTTCAAGGGCAACTCTAAGAATTACTTGGTAATGTTCTCAAGAGACTGCTTCGCTTGCTTCTTTCAAATTTTCCCCCATCTAGATAGATGAGTACCTCTTTTTGAATTAATGAGCTCGAGGAGGATAACACATGCTCGATATAACTCACCTTCGGTAAGTTCCTCTTCCTTTGTTTAATGAACTGGAAGAAGTAAGGGTTCGATTCCGTATGGGCCTGTCGATGTGTGTTTTAGCGAGTCCAAAGATAGAAAACTCAAAGGTTTTTCATGATTATAGAGTTTGGAAAAACACTTAAAAGAGAACTCTCTCAGTTCTTTTTTCGTACAGTAGTCTGACGAGACCAAAAAAGAGATAAATTATCGCTCGAAAGACGCCCTTTCGAACCTTTTAATGAGTGTGAAAGGAAGCAAGGTCACTCGACAATATTTTTATATTTAGAGAGTCTGAAAAGAGTTTAAAGATGATTCCAGGGGGTTCCTTTTTCGTGTGTCCATGCGGGTCTGAAAAAGAGATAAAAGTCTACCCAGTGCGTTCTCATATTTTCGAGCTTGAAAATGAACTAAGGCTATGCTCATGGATGTGACAAGGTAAACAAATGATTATAAGTGCTTGGAAACCTGCGATGTCAAAACTGCAATCCAGTGGTTTAGTGAAGCCATTATATTGTCAGAGAAACCCATAAATAACTATACCTTATAAAAAATGGAAATTTATAAATAGTAATACAAGAAAAAACTTCATTTACCATTTCATTTTGCATAAGGATTTGTAGCAGTGGAGATTCTCACTTTGGAGGTGGATCTTGTTTCACTTGATACCGGAGCTACGATTGACCGTTTCTCTTGCCGTTTGGACCAGGTAGATCTTCATCTCGCCTTCTTTCAATTACATGGTTTGATATTCATTTTCATAGGAGTATTTAATTAAAAAAATGAAGCCCTACGCTGCCCCAAAAAACATCAAATCGACCTCTATTAAAAAAGATGGAAAAAAAGGCATTCTTTTTGCAAAATCGTTTTTGGAAAGTGATAACCAAGATTCCAACTCCTTGACACTTGAGGAGATGGGTCGTTTTTGTCAAAGAAGTCATAGAAAACTCAAAAATGCACCCACGCAGCCATTATGACAATTATCTTTATTTTAAAACATTTTGTTGCTGCGTGAAGATTTTTGAGTGATAAAAAGAGGGTGTGGTCTCTTTTGAATAATGTGGGCATTAGATTTCATGTTTTTAAATTGTTTTAAGAAATTGCCGAAATTGCCGAAAAATTGAATAATGAAATTCTTTGTTTTTCGTTTGTAGGTGATTTCGGTGACCATGATCGAGTGGAAAGAACGAGAGCATGATATTGATGACTTGGCTGCTTTGCAGAGTCCTCGCACGGGAGCCGCGTTGAGAGCTTGTGGCTTACTGAAATTTTTCAAGTTGCAAAAAATGAAGAAGGAGATTCTATTGCTTGAGCACATAATTAGCTTGTGGGATGTCACGGAGCAAGGGTTCCGGATCAGGACACATCTTCTAACCATCGAGTTGGAAGACATATATTTCTTGACCGGCCTCTCAAAAAGAGGGGTTCCTATATGTTTTTCCGGATAGAGGGCGCTTCCTGAACAAGTGGGCATGTATCTTGCACGTCATTGTGTCCCAGGAGCAAGACTCATGGGGGGTAGAATCCCTATCAAGGATATCTGAGAGATACCCCTCCAATCCATTTTGTTTTCCATCGCGAGTGTGACGAGAAGTACTAGCACACATCTAGCATCGAGATCGTAGGTAGCTTATGGCGTACAATATTTGGAGCCAACACTGTTTAACTGGAGCACAGGTTTCCTTCGAAATGTGAATGAACAGGTTTCGCGGTGTAGGATGGGGCAAAAATAGTTCGGATACGGCTCTTTTATGGTCTCATTTTTCTTAGAGCGCATCCCCCAGATGCAGCCTCAGATAGCACTGGCAGTGAAACCAGTGGAAGAACCACAGATGGAGAGGTGGACTAGTCTGTCTCCGAGGTTAGTAGCAGAGTCAGAGTTTCTTTTCACCGATGACTTCTTCGCTTGGCTGAGACAATAGTATCTTTGGATATAAGACTTCTCGTATGCTGAGGTGGATTTTCGTGGGAGCATGGATTTGATTCTACCCACGGGGGAAGATTGGGATGTGTCAGGTAAGAGACTGAGCAACACCTTGTCTAGTTTTTGTTTTTTAAGTTTTTAATGTATATATTTTTTTTTGGGGTATGTAGAAGAGTTTTTGAAAGATGTATTGTTTTCAACATGCAGACAAGGGAGCAGTGCGCCCGACTAAGATACCGATACCACGATGTCATGGGGGTGCTCCGGTTGCAGCAGATCCAGGGGTACTAGTGATAGGTCTCCGGGATTTTGAAAGAAACCTTCAAGGCCTCACGATGGGCATTCCTCCTTTACGAAGGGGAGAAGTGCATTTACATCTGCAGAGGCACACTGTGGGAGTGCCAGAGAACGTCAATTCTCTACTGAGACACATAGTGCGTGCAGTGATATGTTAGTCTCAGCACAATGTAGTGCAGGGAGATTAGAGTTTCTATGGTGATATTATTTTGTATGACTTGTCAGGAAATGTTGTATGGGTGTAAAGACCCAACATTTTGCTCCTTTAAATACTTTTTTGATGTAATCAAAACATTTCAGTCACGCTATGTATATATATACAGTTCTGAGTTTTTACAGTGATAGAAACTTTGTACATGATGATGCCTTTAATGTGATGTGTTTTAATTTACATGTGATGTACAATTTGCTTTCCTTTATGAAATCTTATCTATGGGAGAGATACCGATCCATGATGTAATTGGCTAACGAATCTGAAACATTGTTAAGTTCTCTTGGAATATGTTTGTATTCGATATAATCAAACATTCGTTCAAGACAACGAACTTGTAGGTGGAGACGTAGCAGGATAGGATTACGAATATCATAGATACGATTGAGTTGATATACCACGAGTTGGGAGTCTAGGTTAACAATGATACGAGAGATACCTAGGGAGGAGGCTTGGGTCAAGAGTCCGATGATAGCATGATATTCTGCCATGTTGTTAGTCACTGGTCCTAAGCAAATACCTCCTGAACTCACCACCTCGTCAAATTGGTGAATGAACCATGCTGCCGAAGCAATGTTCCGGGTGTGTCAACTAGCACCATCTGCAAACCTGACAAAGATAGGAAAGGAAGACGTCATCTGCGCATGAAAACACAAGCACAATTATGAGTGGCAAAGGTAAAGACTCGAGCACGTGAAAGAAATAGACACACCAAACTAAAATACAATAATGTACAATGTACACATGCTAGGTGATCTAGGCATAGTACTTTTTAAGGTAAAGCCCGTTCCGGGGATCCCCTAGGGAAATTCCATCATAATCGACTAACTCGTAGGCACCTCTGTGTAGAACACGTTTCACAATGTAAGGGCCATGCCACATAGGTTCTAACTTACCCATCCCCAATTTATCATGAGCCTGGTCATAGACGAGGACTAAGTCTCCTTCTGCAAAAGTATGAGGATGGATGGATTTGTCGTATTGATTTTTTATCCGTTTCTGATGTGCCTCGTTAACGAGAGTGACATCACGACATGTTTCGTCCAGTTTGGATAGATATAAAAGGTGCTCTTCTTCAACAGAAGTATGGAGTAGGAGTTCTACTTTAAGTTTCAGAGATGGAATCTCACACTCGATTGGTAAAATGACTTCGATGCCATACACCAACTGGAAAGGAGTAAATCCAGTTGTGGTTTTCACGGAAGTACGGTAAGCCCAGAGAGCGGAGAAAAGTTGTAGATGCCAGGATGTCTTGTTTTCCCCTACCATGCATTGAATCATGGTCTTGAGAACTTTGTTGATGGCCTCAACTTGTCCGTTGGCCTGAGGATAGTATGGGGATGAGTTTTCATGGCGAAAACCCAACTTGACATGCAATTCACTCATCATCTGGTTCTTAAAGTGTGCACCGTGATCAGTGAAAATGGCGCGTGGTACACCAAAATGAGTTATGATGTGGTTAAAAAGAAACAAAGTTGTGGTACGACCATCGTTCAGAAAGGTAGGCATAGCCTCAACCCATTTGGTAAAGTAGTCGACAACGACGATTATATAACCGTGCCCCCCGGCTGAGGTAGGCTTAGAGTGCATGAAATCGATACCCCACTTGGAAAATGGGCCGATGGCGATAATGGGGTGTAGCATAGTAGGGTGGGTTCGTGCCCTGTTGGTAAAAACTTGGCAGGGTGGGCATTTTTTGACTGCCTCGATACAATCTTTGAAAATTGAGGGACAAAAATATCCAGCACATAGGATTTTTTGGGCTGTGGCCATCCCAGAAAGGTGACCACCACAGGCGCCTAGGTGATAATCGTTCAAAACGCGTTCAACCTTTGCATGAATAAAACATCATCGAAGGATAGTATCAATACCACGGTGATATAGGGTGTCACCGACGATAAGGTAACGACAAGAATGGTGGCGAATACGTCGACGCTCTTCATGAGAAGTGTTAGGCTGAAAATGTTGGGTTTGGAGGTAAAGGAGGATGTCTCTGTACCAAGGATCAGAGGTGTTGATGAGGAAAAGAGTTTCATCGGGGAGAGAATCTCTAGGTTCGATGTCTTCATCAACACAAGGGAGATCACAGATAAGCTCCGTAAACACCAGGGACATTTGGCTTTGGACTTCGTAAATTCAAGATCGAATTCCTGAAGGATGACGATCCATTTAGAGTATTTTCCCCCGAGCACTTGATGTGTCAAGACGTGGTACATGGGGTTTGAGTCCGTAATCAATGTGGTGGTGCAGAATAAGATGTAATGGCGGAATATCTGGACAGCGATGACAGCTGTCAGAGCCAGTTTCTCTACATGTGAATATCAGAGTTCGGGTCCAGATAGACTCTTGCTCAGGTAATAGATCACATGTTCCTCACTGTTGGGGTCCTCCTGAACTAACACCATTGCAATAGTGGAAGTGGAGGCAACTAAGTAAAGGATGTAGTCCTTTGTATACTTCGGAGGGCGCAACAAAGGTGCATGGGTCAAGGCATGCTTGAGAGCATCAAATGACTGTTGAGCGATGTCATCCTAGATGAAAGGGGTGTTTTTTTGCAGCAACCGCATGAATCCTTTAGTAATCTCAGCGTAGTTACAAATGAAACAGCGAAGGAAGTTTTCTTTTCCTTGCAAACTTTAGAGTTGGGTTAAATTGCTAGGTGGGGGTAAGGCCAGAATATCCTTAATCTTTAAAGGATCCACCCTAATCCCATCTTTAGAGACAATAAAACCGAGGAGTCGACCAGATTCAACAACAAAAATGCACTTATGTGGGTTTAAGTGGATACGGTAGAACCGACATCGGAGAAAAATAGCCAGTAAGTGATCAACGTGATCGGATCGAGTGGATGAGTGGGTAGGTAAGTCGTCGAGGTAAAGTTATGCGATATGCTTGATATCATGGAAAGCGTACGACATGGCCCGCTGGAAAGTAGCACCAACATTTTTAAGACCAAAAGGTAGCTTTCGATAGGCGAAAGTTCCCCATGGGAAGATAAAGGCTATCTTATGTTGATCAACAGGTAAAATTTCAATTTGGTTATACCCGGAGAAGCCATCCATGAAAGAGAAGATTACGCTCCCAGCGCAATTATCAATGATTTAATCGATGAAGGGAATAGGGTAGTTGTCCTTTGGACAAGCCTTATTGAGATCCCGATAGTCAACACAGACACGGATGGTCCCTTGTTTTTTGGCAACCGGAACAAGGTTGGAGACCCATTCTGTCAAAGGGACAGGATAGATAAAGCCATATTTTGAAAGTTTCTCAACTTCTGCCTTTATAGTTGCGATTTTCTTGGGATGAACTGGGAGAAGTTTCTGTCGAACAGGTTTTGCACCAGGGTAAGTCTTGATTTTGTGCACGACGATTGAAGGGTCGATCCCTGGCATTTCCTCGTAGCTCCAAGTGAATACATCATGAAATTATTTAAACAAAGCAGTGTAAGAGACCACTTCTTCAGGTGTGCAATTATCACCAAGGTTAATTTTTCCACAATGCCTTCTTTGATCGAAATATCAATAATGATCGTAGTAGAGATGTTACCCATATTCCCCTCAGAAAGAATATCTTGTGTGGGGACGGGAGATTGTTGAGCATTGGTAACATCAGGGGGGAAGACAGAGTGTATCTCTTTGTGGATTTCTTCTAGAGGCGGAAGAAAAGAGGATCGATGATGGTTATCATCCCAAGGTACATCGTCAATACTAAGCATTTCTATTATAGATTCGTTAGAAGGGAAAATTTGGGAAATGTAATCGATTGCAGATGATAGGGAATCCAACCATGAAGGAATCGAGTAGGCATCAGGTGTCAATAAATGTGGGTTGTCCGGAGTGGGAGAGGCAGATTGAATAGCTACGTATCCGGCCTCGTCTGGGCTAAGTGGCATGGTGTCACTGAGCACATCGAATTCCATAGGACTAGGCAGAATCCAAAGATTAGATGATTCCAAAGATTGATAAGGCATAGTCAAAATCATATTGACGTGGCAATATGATGTGTGGTGGGTGGAAGTGGTGTAGGGAAGGTACCCATAAGGATAGAATCTTTCAACAAGCCAACACCAATGCTTTCATACGTAACTGGGTGGTCTCCCAAAAAAGGAATGTTGTTGGTGACAGGGGCACGAACGTCGGGTGTACAGAAATCCAGTTGATCGATAGTGACAATTTTGCCTTCATGGGGGAATTGTACACATCGAAACACCGACGAGGTGACGACAGTCATAGCATAGAACCAACTTCTTCCAAGTAGTAGGTTGTAATCGAGGGGGGCATCGACCACCTCGACATCAATGGTAACAGTTTTTCCGCCCAACTGAACGGCTAAGGATTGTAATAGTCTGTGAGGATGAAAACCTCATCCATCGAAAGTGCGTAACATCGTAGGGGATTTGTTAAGGGTGGGTGATTTTAAGCCTTTCCAACAAGCTAAAGACATGACACAAGTAGAGGCTCCCTCATCCAAGATAGTTCGGTGGATTTGTTGATTGTGAACAACAACATCGATCTGAAAAGCTAGTTGGTGGGAGAGTCGGGGTTGATGATCATCCATATTAAACATGAGTTTATTTGATGACTCAGGATCGAAAGCGCTGATGGCAGCTAAGAGCGTTCTACATTGGCTGGGACAATGTTGTAGAACCTCTAAAGCAGACATAGCACACGGTGCTTGAGCCAAATCTTCAACAATGTTGTAGTTTTGGGCAGCCCGTGAACTAGGATTAAAGGTAGACTTCCGGATAGTGCTCTTAGGAGGGTGTAAAATGGAGTCAAACGAAGGTTTCTCGATCTGGAGTGGTCCATACGGAGGGCTAGTAGACGGAGGACTAACGAAAGATGGTAATGAGTCCGGTAAGGAACTGTTAGTAGTCTTCAGCTTATTAGGTTTAACCGGTGTGTCATATGTCGCAGTGTGAGTGATCAGATTAATCCCGTTAAACATGTAAATGTGGGCACTTGTCGAGGCCTCATCATGGGATTGGTTGGAACTGCCCCCTGCAGTGGGGGTTTGAGCAACCAAAGATTGTTGCTGTGGAAAAGACTGAGTAAGCATAGCGGGTTGTGAATTTCCCTTAAAACGTTTGGCCACTTCATCGCGATGTGGATAGTCTCGAGTGTAGTGATCATCACCACAAATGAGACAAGGGAAATTCAGTTTTTGTTGTGGTTGTTTTCCGACAGCAGGGGTTTGCGGTTGATTTTTTGCATGTTCGTTGTTGTTGTTTTTCTTTGGTTTATTTCTTTCTTTCTTCTTTCCCCCAGGTTGTTGTGAAGGGGTCGATTGGACCTCATTCACCTCAGATACTTGATTTTGAGGGGGTGTAGATGAGGGTGCATTCAGACTGGGAGCAGTCGTCGAAGCAGGCTGCTGGGTTGGTCCAGTCGACTGGGAAGTAGATTGGGTTTTGACGGAGCCAATAACTCCATCCACGTGTGAGGTAGACAATGGTTTGGATGGATCATTAGTGGCACGGGTAGCATTCGGTATCAAATCGTACAGAGTACCATACTGCGAATAAACCAATTCTAAGTATTGAGCTCGAGAAATAGCTTCTTCCTCGGTGACTACACCACCCATGGCAACATCACGAGCGATTTGGGGTAACAATGATTTAGTGAACCATTCCACTAATTATTGGTTAGGGATGACCGCTTTGATTAGCCTTCGTTGTCGTCTCCGTTTCTTGAATATGATCAGAGATATGTACGGAGGTTGTCTGACGAAGGGTGGTCAATAGTTCAGTACCCGTCTCGTATCGAATGGGTAGTTGGAAGTGTGTGAGGAAGGACATGGCAGGGGATTTGAAATCGTGAAAAGAAGCGTGTGGTAGTTCAATGTACCACTTTGCTACAGAACCCGTAAGCGTTTGTTGGAAAAGATGCAAACGTATAGAATCGTCCATGTGGGAGTTGAATGAACACCACAAATGGAAAGTCATCACGTGGTTGTTTGGGTCTTCTCCGGACTTTCCATCGAATTTTGGAATATCGGAAGGAAGTTTAGCTGGAATAGCTGGCCAAATTGAAGAATGAAAAATAGGATCATTCGTTAACCGAGACAAGTCTGGAAGGTCCAGAGTTGCGAGGAAAGGTAGTTTTCGGTTAACTTGGGGGTAATAATGGTGTGGAATAGGGACACCAGTAGGACCATACACTGGGTTATGCGGATAATTGTAACCAGTGGGCCCTCTTGTATAAGGTTGGTGTTGACCAGGGTACACAGGATTTGAGGTGTTTTGAGAAACATGTGCGAGTGGAGGATAATCAGATGGGTTTTGAGGATTATAAGCTAGATTTGGCATTTGTCCATAAGGAGGTTGTTGTGGAGCTTGAGAATTGTGTCGCCCCGAGAACTGTGGGTTTCCTGGAAAAGGGATATTCCATGGATTAGGTGTGGTAGACACATTTTTTCCATATGGTTGATGGTAAGCTCTGGATTGAGGCTACCCCCCAGCATGAGGGTGCCCTCTGAATGGAAGTTGTCCTCCGGTGGGAGGATGCCCCCCAACTTGAGGTAGAGTTCCCAGAATATGAGAACTAGATGTAAATGACTGACTGGTACCGCTGAACGGATTAAGACCACCAAGACCAGTCCCTCTGGGTTGTTGGATAGGTATGGAACTTCCCGACATAAGTTAGGTAGTAGTGGTAGCAGAAGAATTCAGTGCTCTGTACCCAAAAGGGAGTGATGATGAAGGTCTAGGTGTTACTGGTGTGCCAATTATAGCTTGGCTAACCACCGCATTACTGGCAGGAATAGTCAGGATGTGAGGGACCATTGTGGAATGGGCCATCTGGAGAGAAAAAGTAGACCTTGGGCCAACAGACGATGTGCTCGAAGCAACGGACGGTGTGGCTGAAAAAATGGTAGTACCAGTAAAATGGTTTAAAGGTACGGTGTAGGTGATAGGTGCATCGACACCTACTCCTATTCCATAAAGATCCTGCACCATGCGCGGTGGACTTTGATCAATGTCTGTGGTCCAAAAGGGGTCATCGACTAAAGGGTTTGAATGGGACCTAGTCAGAATGTCAGAAGGATTGACGATGACAAATTCACCAACTGAATTCAGTTGGAGAACACATCGCTCATATCCCTCCGGAATGCAGAAAGCTTCTGGAGACTCTGAAACAATTTGAAAATTATTTAAAGGAGTGGGAACTTCTTCTTGGGAGGTTGTAGTGTCTTGAACCTCGCTCTATTGAGGAGATTCCTCCATAGAATGAGGGGGTAAAGGGGTGTTCCCTTCCATATTTTCTAGAGGAAGTCCCTGTAGCCTCCGCGAACGGCGTGGAGGGTTGATGTTGGTGAAAAAGAGTCGGCGAAAAATATCTATGGGCAACTACCGAAAAGAAACAACATATGCTAAATAGAATCTAAGAATCACAACCAAGAAAACAATACCTTCTCTCGATGACCGTACGAGTTGGTGATGAAATCGAATGTCGCGTGATCAAGTCAAGAAGGGGTGGGGATATGGTGGAACAGTTACAATGGTGACCTACTTAACGGACTTTCACCCTGGTGCAAGATTCCACGCAGTAATTGTGGATTTACCCTCGAAGGAGCCCGACTGATTTTGACCAATGTCTGCTCCAGGTACAGTGAGACTTCCCTTCACTGTCACCTTGTGTAAGACCCTAAAGATTATGGCCATTAAGGTTACCAATTCCTAGTCAGCCCCTGGGCGGGTACAGTCGACAGTCCATTCCGAACATATGGGCAGGGTATCTAGCCCGAAATCAACTTGAAAGGCTTCCACTCAACATTGTGGGTATACCTTTAGGCGATCCCCATAATACGAGCTGACCACTACAATCAGTCAAACCACGGAGGGATAATCTCCGTAGCTTTCCTGAATGCGACCTCGTGCGTAACCCCTGTGTGAGAGGTGGATCCCAGGTAGACTTATACGACAATTGGATTTGACTCTCCCTAGCTCAGGATGCTAATGTTTGTTTTGGAGACTTTGGAGAGTTGTGCTCACAGCCTAATCCAAAGTACTAGTCCTAGGCTACTATTGGTGGAGGATCCTAGAAAAGAAAATGTTCTAGATAGTTTTTAATTAGCATTCATTTTATAGCCGTTCTTTACTCAAAAGGGGTGCATGGAAGTGAAACGGATGGAATGACGACTCAGTCCCCAAAAATGCATCAAAGATGATAATAAGGCATTTATTTTCGATGAACATCTATTTAAGGGAGAGAGAGAGAGTTCTTTTCACTAACAAGCACTAATAAGGAGTGTCCTCAAACAAATTTTCTTCAATCAAATCCGATGTGGTGCTAAAACTTTTGGGAAATACCTTCTAATATGAAAAATCAATCCTAAAGATGTCTCTTTATTGTTTGTATGTGAACAATGATCAATTCAAAACAACACTTTTCCTACCAATTATCCTTTTGGATCAAAGAAACTCAGACAAACACAAGTAGGTTTCGTACAAACAATACACCCTCTCGTTGTGATAAAAAACAAGAAGAAAAAGAAAAAGAAAAACAAAGAAAATCAAGAACTTCACACCAAAATAAATGTCAAAGAACAATGACCTCAACTAAAACCAAATGGAGAGATTTGTAGGCTTCTGATGTCCTTCACGAGAGTTTCTCGCTCAGTAAAAACGGAGAGAAAGACAGTGCATTGGTTTCAAACTCCAAACAACAGAAAAACTCAAGAATAATGAAGAAGGCTACAAAATCTAAACAGCAAGGTATTTGTTCCTTAGAAGGAAGGATGTAAAAGTTTAAAGGGAAGAAGCATTGACTCACAGAGAGACTCAGCAAGTGGAATGCAGAGGCTAGACCCTGAAAAAGGCAATTCTGGAAGGGTTTTTGGCCAAAAGAGGGCTGGCGTTCTGGTGTAAAGGGAACCAAGCATTATAGCTCTTTGTGTAAGACAGTCAGGGAGCACTGGCGCTCTGTTAACACAGCCACAGGGGCGCCAGGTTCAAAAATCTCCTAAAAATGTCAAAAAATACAAAAATTGCAGTCTAGTCTTGTCAATCAAGCTGAGTGTGATGGGGAAGGGAGTCAATCATCTCATGAAATCAATCAAAAAATGGGTGAACCAGATCTAAAAACAATCAAAGGGATAAGACAAGGTCTATGAGGAGAAATCAAAACAAAAAGGTTTCGATTTGAGGCTCCCCAGTGGAGTCACCAGTTTCTGTTGAAGGAAAATCTCCCTGCGGACAGGTAGATCTCCTCTTGAGAGCTAGACTCTTAACTCTTAATATAGAAGACGCTTAACGTGGACACTGACTTCCTTTCAGATCTATACAAACTAATGCATGAGGAGGAAGGAGAACAAAAGTACCTTTTTACCGACGTTTGTCCCTGCAGGCTCCAAGTTGAGCTCCGATCTTTCGCTCCTCGATGAGCCTTGTAGACAAACAATAGTACAAGAACTTCCTACTCTATTGATATTAGCTTGAAAATAGATCTATCTATCAACGATAAGTTCATGTAAGATCAAATGTGAACTAGAAAGAAACAGGCCAAGCGTGTCATATTAATGAGAACAATGACAGAAGTAACTTACAACCGTGGATGTGAATCTGACAGCTTCATCAAGTCCCCTTTGTCTAACCCTTGCTCAAAAGATCCACAACCTAGATGATAACAACTTCATTGATTACTCTCCTCCAGTTCACTGTGTGTTTCCTATGAGATCATAGGTTTCATGCTTGCAATTCTTCCCCTTTTTCACCATCATAGAGCCTGTTTATATAGGTTTAGAGAGGCTTAACCTTTTGAGGTATCTTTAGGGTAGGTTGAGGAATTCCCTCCTTAGATCAGGGATATTTTCCTAAGATCATGATTGAAACAGGAATTCGAATGCAACCATCTTCCAAACTTGAAATATCCTCCCCTTATTCTCCTCAATAGATCAACTGCTGCCCAGATTAGACAACGCTCCCTCAAAAGGGGCATCAGGGTGCTATAACGCTACCTAGTAGGCTCAAGGGGAGCGCCATTGCTTCAAATATTAGTAGCGCTCCTTCAGAGGGGTGGTTTAGTGTTATAACGCTCCCTAGCACCTTATAGGGGAGCACCAACGCTCCTAAGGGTGATGTAGGGGAACACTCCCTTCTAAAACTCTAGTTTGAGAGCTCCTTTTAGGTGGCAAGAGATACCTGACTTTAGTTAGCCATTCTCCTTCCTCCAAATCAAGTGTTTGAGATATTCTAAGTATCTCCTTGGTGTCGTATGACCAGATGCGCAAAACCACATGCTTATTGATTTGAGCATTCCCTCTTCTTTTCCATTTGTTTCTTAATGTAGATCCCATTCTCCTAAGGTTGTGTGACCTCTCAGTCAAGGTTCTTTAAGCCCGAGCTGAATTGGCTCTCTGAAACCTTGATGGTTTCATTCTATATTTAAACATAGGCCCTTCCGGATTTCTGGCGTAGGTTCGATGGCCCCTGCGACCTTCTCCTTCGCCCTTGCGGAAAATATCAGAGTTGGTGCTATCTCCTTTTTCTCTTCACCCCTCCTTATATGTTACCTTAGGTAGTGACCACACACAGACACCATTTGCAGCCATGCTCAAAGGTGGTTTGGAACCAAACTACTTTTCGCACCGCAATTCACCTTGAGCCACTACGTGTCCTTTTGCCAAAATGGTTTTCTCGATTGCGGCCCACCCTCGTCTTCATAAAGCCCAAGCACCTCTCGTCCCTGCAATGCAAGGTGACCATTGAACTTCTGATCTTGATGGTGCTTCGAAATGGATGATCGAGATCTACTTCTTGGGAACCAACAATTCATATTTACCTCTCCCAGATCGACAGTTGTGGTCATTTCGAAATTCTAGACTTCGAAATTCTCAAATCTAAAACTTTTCTTCCCTCGAGATACACAAGATTCTGCCACGCATCCTTTTGAATCAGATAGTGGGGAATTACTTTCGACAATCTGAAAATCGACGTTTACTTCGGGTCCTTACCCAAAATCTACAACTTCACGCCACCTGTTCTCCTGATCTGACGGTTCAGGTCTACTTCGGACGATCTAAAAGTCAACGTTTACTTTGAGTCCTTACTCAGAATCCATGGCTTCATGCCACTTGTTCTCCTAATCTAATGGTTCAGGTCTACTTTGGATGATCCGACAGTCGACGTTTACTTCGGGTCTCCGAAACTCCAGGCTTAGGGAGTTTCAAATTTCAACTGAAAACTCTCGGAGTAATTTCTCTGGAGTCCACAATCCATTGCCACGTAGAGAAATAATGTAAGCAGACACGTGGTCCAATCAGGTAGGTGACATGTGTCATGTCCTATCTAACATTTCAATCATCTGCATGCTCAAAACTTACTGACATGTGGCGCACATCCCATGTGTCCATGTCATCCCCGGTGATGTCCGCAAGCCACGTCACTTTGGAAATTCGAAGGTCCACATCACCTCCCAGTGATGTCATCATGCCCCACCACTTCGGCTCTTCGGGCTTCAGGACTTTGGGAGTTTCCACACTATCACACTTCCAATTCTCTTGAAATCTGATTTCCCAAACCAACCAAACTGCTGCCATGTGTCTCCCTTCTCGGACGACCCATATTAACCATAGACTTTGGGACTTCGGAAGTTACTGCTGCAAGGATCAACGACTACAATTCCTTCGGGCCTTCAGACTTTTGAAAACTCAAACTTCAACTTTTTTCTAAAATGTGTTTATCCAAAGCTCACGATCTACTGACGTGTGTTTCCCACAGATCGATGGCTACGATTTCTTCAGGTCTTCATACTTTGGAGAACTCAATTCTCAACCTTCACTTTTCCCCGAAGTGTGTAAATTTTTGCCACATGTCCTCCTGGATCAGACGGCTACAATTCACTTCGGATCTCCGGGTTTCGGAAATCTCAATTCTCAACTTCTCCTTACTCACCTTTTCCCAGATTTCTTTCACCCGAAGCACACGATCGATTGATATGTGTCCTCCTACAAATCAACGGTCCCCGACTACTTCTTCTCTTCGCAGGTTCATCTCTCAAGTACTAACATGTCACATCACTGCATGCCTTTCAATTTGTGAGGGAATGCAACGATGGTTTGGAGTAACCCTCTTTTCTCCCCACAATTCTCCTAATTCTAACACGTAACCCCTTGGTGAAATCGTGGTTTGGATTGCGGGACCGCCCTAGGAAATTATCTCTCATGAAACCTGGTTCCCCGCAATGCCTCATGTTCATTGATCTCTCTCTCCCATATGATCTGATGGTTGTGATCTTAACCCCTTCTTCCTTTACATTAGACAACCCTTGTTCACCTGTCCTCCGATCCAACGATCCTGTATCTCTCCTAATCCTACAGTGGTGATCGCTCCCGATTTTGAAGGGGGATGGTCACGATCCTTTGAACCCCTCACAACTGATCTTTGATGATCTAAATCCTATGTAGATTTTGCAACACCATTCCTCCTGAGATTTTCAACTTCACGGTCAGAATTTGATCTCAACCATGAGACTCTGACCAACAGACCTGGCCCATACTGGCCCGATGTTTCAACCAGAAGCTCGGATACCAATCTGTAACATACCGAACCACCCTCAAGCCTAGCCTTGGACTTCTTTCTCTTACCAATACCTTTTTAAAATTTAAGGATGCATAAAAGAAAAGACTTTAACGACATACACAATAGTAGTCAACAAGCATGCATAGTCTAAAGATTCAATTAAACGATAATTAAATATACAACGGAATACATTAAACATAAAACATAGAGAGCACTTATCTTTGCAAGTAAACGTTCACCAACTGGATGCAGACCAAGGACGTACCTCCCAACCATACACATTGTTATTCTTTTACTCTCAACAGAAGGTCAACCCCGAGCCAGGGATATGAATCCACAAGGAGGGGTCCTGGGCCAAGTCTAAATACACAGTAGTTGGATAAGTATCTCTCAGGTTTCTCAACCTCACAACAATCCTAATTTCCATCTCTCTTTCCCGCTGAGCCTACACAACCCCAAAAAATGAACACCTTTCTATGCCATGCAGTCCCTGAGGCTATTCCATTTCTCTCTAGGGATCAAATGCTACTGGTTAGGAAATCTCCCTACTAGAAATTCCAAGGACTCTTAGTTGTGGATAGTTCCATCCAAAATTCCATCGAGTTCATGCACACATGCATCCATTCCCTTCGGGCATTATCAGTAAATCATTACAACCATTCAACGATGGATCTCCTCTTCCTGCCATTTGTTTCCATGCCCAACCCAAGAGAACACGAACTAGTAATAGTGAGTGAAGAGGAAGAAGAACGAATGAACCATTGAGAAGAGGACGAACCAACGGAAGAACAACCCCAAAAAATCCCCCAAGGGATGTTTAAATAATTACATGAATACAAGAGTCGCATGGCCTCCCTCCCAAGAATCTCATGTAACCCCCTCTTCTCCATAAAATCAATTATGGGTAAATAAAATAATAATAACAAGACCTAGCCCCTCAAGCTCCCTCTCTCGTGGAATCATAGCCCCCTATCTCTTTTTTCCTTGTTGGTCTTGCATCCAATGGTGTATTTTATTTATGTATAGGAAGTGTTACATTTCCTAGGAACTCTGGCCCCTTTTAAAATTTACCAACTCACCAACCTAAACCATATTTGCATAATACATTATAGTTTATAAGGGTTATAACCGATATGTTACATCCACAAAACCACCGGGATGATATATCAGGGCTCGATTACCTAACTAGTGAATTCCTAAGAAAAATAGTGAATATTTTAGCTATCAAATGACTGAAACCACTTTTTGAAGTGTGCCCCTATCCTCCAATTCGTCCAATGCATATAGTAAATCAAATGGCACAAAAAACTCCTCTGGAGTGATCTATAAATGATGGTCAAGGCCCTGCAAGAAAACCCTAGGTGCTAGAATCTCTAGAGACCCTTCCAATCTCTTGGATCAAACTTCCCTCAATGGATGGTGTGCCCCTCTTGCTGGAAACCCCCAATGGTGAGCCCTCTCTCCTCTTGTACCTGCAACTGGTGTAGAACTCTCCTACAACTGAGTAGATCTGAAGTAGAATGGTTCAGGTGGAGTATTGCATCCCCAATACCAAGATTGGAACAAGGTAGGTGGAATATTTCACCACTGAATTTTCCTCTAGGGTTTGTTAAGTCAAAACCCTCAAAACCCCCAAGGCATGGGCTCACTAGCTAGAAGCCAGATATCAAAATTGGTAATCACGTGAATGAAAGAATAGAGGCCATTACCTCTCTTTTATCCTTCTTGCTCACCTTGTCCCTCCAAAGTGACTTTTGTTTTATTAAGTATTATTTAATTAATTAAATCACTTTAATTAATTAATTAACTCTTTTACCTCTAAAAAGCACCCTATCTCTCCTTGTGGCTTCCCTGGCCACTAAAAGTCACTTTTCATCATTCTATCCTTTAGTGTGGTTCCTCTCGGTTCAAATGAGATATTACTCTAAGAGGTTCCTCCAAGTATTATGCCCAATATGACCTCCTTAGTGCATTTAATTAACTTATAGCCCAAAATAACTGAAAATCTAGGAAATTGTCAAAATGAAACGAAACCAAAGCCAAGTTGTGCAGAGTGGATCATAATGATGAAATAAGATGATTAATGCAAGAAAGACCCCAAAATACACCTCAATAGCTCATGTACTCTCTATAATATCCATATGGATACTTTGGTCATCATAACACTATGTGATACCTTGATGTCCCAAAGTGGGGACATTACAATCCTCCTTGCCAGAATATTGCTTGTCCTCAAGAAATAAATGAACCCATCTAAATATAATACCAGGGTCCCATGTCCACTTGTGGGACACACAATAGGTCCCATCCAGAGATGAACTATCATACAATCCACCCCCTAGGTCAATATCAGGACCTGAACTGCATTATTTTGTGAAGCATAATCCTGAAAATATACCAACTCCGTGAATCTCTTGCACATGATGCATGGCCTCATCCCAGAATTAATCCATCCTCCAAGTACATACTAATATCAACAAAACCTCCATCAACTGCACATTTTGATTCCAGAGTGAGGTACTACAAGACCTTTGTGAGGCATCCTCAAGTGATCTATTCTCCTCAACACTGAAGCTCAATGGAAAGTCAAAACAAATTTCCCCTGCAAAGGTCCGCTCACCCTAGTGAGTCAACAAAATACTCAACTCTGTAATACCTATGTCCCATGCTAGTATCTATCGAATATCGCCATGCTGGCGCTACACTACTCTGACCATGCCTGTTTTCTCTCTGTATATATAATGGATCACCCACTCTTGGATCCTCGTGCTGGAATACCTGTGGCAACTGGACATGATGTCCATAAGTTTCATCTGTAAGAGAACCTCTATGGAAATAGTATCTACCCAATCATATCCATGCTCGATCATGAGGATCAAAAGGGATAAATTGTCTCACTCCATAGGACAATTCCCTGCATGCCCACTCAAAACCAACCCACAGTAAAATATGTGGGTCTATGGCGCAACCTAGGTCATCATAAGGTGAAACAACCTACCCACAAAATGGACTCTTGGATCCCATGGAAAAATTGGAAGTTTATCACTTCCAATGACCGCTAACTTCTCCTGTGTCAAACTGATCACTGTCGAAATCCCTCCATGCTCATCCTCACAAGTATATGTATCTGTTGTGCCCTCTGAGTTGTCTGCTATCACCTGGACCATGATGCTCATCATCACGCACAAGGTCTCAATTGTCTGCCTATGATGGTCCGCCTATGTCCTGTTGTATGCCATAAAATCACTCATGTCAGGTGGTCTTGGTCTAACAACGCTCCATGTCCTCTTCCACTGTCCATCTCTCCTCATGTTTCTGTCTATGATAAAAATGTCGGGAAATGCTAACAAAAACATATGTAGCTGACTTTAGGACTAGAATATATCAAATGCTTTTGTCAATCCCAAGGATTAGACTAGAATATTGTCCATCAATATCCATGATAAATACACGCCTATAGTCATCAATGAATGCAAATCATCCAATACAAATGGAAGTAATTCCTCCAATTGTTGGTCAACCACCCTCCAT
The DNA here is from genome assembly GCA_009831015.1 of Picea engelmannii. Taxonomy (NCBI): domain Eukaryota; kingdom Viridiplantae; phylum Streptophyta; class Pinopsida; order Pinales; family Pinaceae; genus Picea; species Picea engelmannii. The sequence continues at coordinate 925,572 of ML777238.1, forward strand.
CTCTCATCTCCCATGCAATTGTTGATGCTGTGAAGTTGATCTTTCATAACTATGTTCTTCTACAAAGGAGAGACATTTACATGCTCCCCTAAGTGTGTCTCCTCCCTGCAAGGTAATACACCCCTATGAATCCCACTGTACATCTCGACATGTCTCTTTGAGCTATCACTCACCATTGTATGCTCTTGCATACTCATATCATCTCCCATATACTCATGAATTATCATAGATCTTGGGTGTACTACTGGATCAACCCCTACATGAAGGTCAACTGCTCTCAGAACAAAAATGGGAGTGTCCTCAAAACTTTCCCTGGCTCTAGAGTCCCCATGCATATGTTAGTGCTCAATTGTCTCAAAGATCATCGTGGAGGGTAGCTCCTGTGCCTCCAGGTCATAACTCCCCATACTCATCAGTGATCCCGGGCACTCCTCATGCTCCTCCATCATCTGGTGCTCCTCTGCTAAGCCATCAACATCCTCTAGCAGTGTGACTGAAGAGTATATCTGACTCTCCACTAAAATAGATGTAGTGGGTCTTGGTCAAATATCCTCAAGAATCTCCCCTGCTCTGGACTCTGATTCTTGAAGGTCTATATATGTGCCTCTCAATAATCCTCAGGTTCTCTTCAACTCATGAGTGATTTGTTGGACACACCTACCACACTTAGAGGGGGGGTGAATGAGTGTGGGGCTCTTTTTCCCAAAACTTCCCTCTTGCACAAAAACTCATCAATTAGCATTCAACATTTATTCATTACCCATTTTTGTCATTTATAACCAGTTACATGTGAGCACATATCAGCAACATATATCAACAATATATCATCAACAAGTCATCACCACAATGAACACAAAGAACACAAGATGTATGTACAATTTTCTTTTTATTATGGACTACAATCCTTGGGGTTTATCAGCAACAACTGAATAGAGTACAAATCTACAAGAGCACCAGCTCTATATGCAAGACTCATCTTACATTCTCAGCACCAACTAATATGCGGCAACAATCCTCAACAGATATCAATCTGTACCATAAACAAGAGCATCAACCATACACCAAATCGTGCCAAACAACCTGTAATCAACCTGTACCATAAACAAGTGCATCCAACCATGTACCAAGTATATACCAATCATGTGTCAACTACTCATCAATATGTACCAACATCATCAACTATACACCTCATGTATGTGCCAACTCATCCACTATTTGTCTCAACCATGACTAGTTTTGGATTAGTCAATAACCCTAACTTGAAATAATCATAACTTTGTACCTGTACTGAATAAAGATATGAAACTGATACACAATTTTCTTTAGTCTGTTTTATGCTGTTTCTCCAAGTTTCCCTAATTGGAACCTCTCAGAAAAGGATTTATAGCAAAAATGGCATACCTTGTTGAATTATGTCGTATTCTAGAGAGAGACCTTGTAGAGCGTAACCCACAAAAAATATTTAATGAATTGATATGAAACTATTATAGAGAATACTAAAGACTATAATATAACCAAAACAATTGGTCTTACTGGATTTGGATCTGTTATGAAGAAGTTATGACATTTTTACCCGAAACACCTCATTTTGACTAGTTTCAGGACTAGCCACAAACCCTATTTTCCAAGGAGTGTAACTCCCAAACTACAACGACCAACAAGATGAATTTTTAACCACAAATACTTGGCTATGTTTTCTCCCTTTCATAGCAATTTCAGGATCTGAATCATTATATAAAAACAATTATAGTGAAAATGGTGAGATGACCTGTAAATAACATACCTTAGAAAGCACCATCAAAAGAATTTATCCTTCCTTACATTTCGGCCTTCTTTTCTTCACTTTCCTCAGCATTTCGGCTTAGATATCCTTGTTTACCTTCGTCACCTATAGATCTTCAATATCCTCAAGTGTTACACACCAAAAATTCTCAAGACGCTCTCACAAGAAGCTCTCCATCAATACTCCAAAATATATTCCCACAAGAAGCTCTCCATTGATCCACAAAAAGGATGATCTACAAGAGACCATTGCTATCTTATTTATACTTTCATCCTTTAGGTCACTTAACC
>ML777238.1:931148-956239 GCA_009831015.1 Picea engelmannii
GACAACTCATTGATCCATCTTCATCTATGCATTCTCATCAAGGACACTACATATTATATTACATAAATCATTAGTCAATCAATCCTTTGACATCAATCAATCACTTGACATCAATCAATGACATCAATCAATCAAACCATTGGAATCAATGAAAAAATGATCCAACATGAGTCTTGTTACATGGATGTCTAGAGAGATGATAGACGTGTCATAGACATCATAGAAAGCTCGTCAGGTCTATGTTATAATACATGTGAATTCCCACTAGTGTCACCATTCTTTTGAGGTGTAAGGTCATTAAAAGTATGTGATATGACTATTCAAACATAGGTGTTATCATCTTGTCCATCCCACTGTTCCTCCAATGCGCAAGGGTCACTATCCTCCTCAAGAATGCAAGACTCACTAGTCTCTGAGCAAGAGTCACTACCATCCTCAGACTAGTCCAAATAGGCATCTATCGATGCATCCTCACACACCTCATCATCACTGTCATAGTGCACCTCAATAATATGTTTCTTACCCTTTCCCCTACATCTATGATCTGGTTCCTAAGGCACTTTGAAACTCTAGCGAAGTTGTCTGCTCCTAATGGGTGTGGGGTTACTCTGTTCTTCCCTCCATCTAGTTGCTTTGGCTCTGACACCCTCTACTATATTGGTCCAATGTGTAACCTCATATTTTCTCCACCTAGGATTTTTCATGGATATAAATTGTTGGAGGGTTACTTCAACCTTACATATCTCACTAAGGGTGTGATATTCCCTTTCACAACTTACCACCTCTCTAATGAAATATGTAAACTCCATCCCTATTGTATTTCAGTGTGCACTAATCCCCATTGGCTGGGAAGATAAAAAATATGATACCAGTGTAATGTTCCCAAGCCAATATGCTAGGAACATCACGTTTTTGGATGAATTTTAAACTATTTTTGGTTGTGGCATTTCGCCAAACACTTTGCTTATTATGGTCCTTTAGGTGGATCTAGGGTTATACTGATTGTTTTAATGTTTGTTTGCAACAATAATCAATAAGATACAACAATGAAAGATACATCAACTCGATTCATTGTCAACACTACAAGAGATAACTCAAAATACCTTAGATCTGATCTTTATTCATAATAATAGAAGGACTGATACGATAGATCTGCAGATCTGGTACAATATAGCATAAGAGAGCATAACAAAATGAGAATGGCCCTCAATCAAGATCACGAGATGAGATACAAACCTCCAAAGGCCATCAGACTACCATACATGATGCAACGGGATGAGATCTTGGTCCTATACAGTGCCAAACCCCCAAGCTGGATGATGTTATGCCCTGCTAGACATTGAAGACCTTCAATAATTCGGCCCTACTCTCAAAGACCTCCAAATTCTCCTAAGAAGGTGCCAAACTGTAGATCGTCCCAATACAAGACCTTGGTAAAGTCTCAGGTGGATCAATGAAGAGATGATCCAACAAATGAATAACCCTCTATTGGACTTGTGCCCCACTGGATGACTGAAACCCTAGATAATTCAACCTCTCTCTTAGAGGCCTCCCAATGCTCCACAGAACCACTAAAACGATAGATCGGGGCCCATTTACCTTACTGGTGAATTCCCAAGAGAAATAGTGAATATATGAGCTATCAAATGACTGAAACCACTTTATGAAGTGCGCCCCTCTCCTCCAATTTGTCCAATGCATATAGTAAATCAAATGGAACATAAAACTCCACTGAATGATCTAGAAATGATGGTCAAGGCCCTACAAGAAAAACCAGGTGCTAGAATCTCCAAAGACCCTTTCAATATCTTGGATCAAACTTCCCTCAATGGATGGTGTGCCCCCCTTGCTGGAAACCCCCAATGGTGTGCAGTCTCTCCTCCTGTACCTGCAACTGGTATAGAACTCTCCTGCAACTGAGTAGATCTGAAGTAGAATGGTGTGGGTGGAGTATTGCATCCCTGAGACCAAGATTGGAACAAGGTAGGTGGAATCTTTCACCACCGAATTTTCCTCTAGGTTTTGTTAAGTCAAAACCCTCAAAACACCCAAGGCATGGGCTCACTAGCTAGAAGCCAGATATCAAAATTGATAATCACATGAATGAGAGAACATAGGCCCCTACCTCTCTTTTATCCTTCCTTCTCACCTTGTCCCTCCAAAGTGACTTTTGTTTTATTAATTATTAATTAATTAATTAAATCACTTTAATTAAATAATTAGCTATTTTACCTCTGAAAAACACCTTATTTCTCCTTGTGGCTTCCCTAGTCACTGGAAGTCACTATTCATCATTCTATCCTATAGTGTGGTTCCTCCCGATTCCAATGAGCTATTACACTAAGAGGTTCCTCCAAGTATTATTCCCAATATGACCTCCTTAGTGCATTTAATTAACTTATAGCCCAAAATAACCCAAAATCATGGAAATGCAACAGAACCAAAGCCAAATTGTGTGGAATGGATCATAATGATGAAATAAGATGAGCGATGCAAGCTGGACCCATAAATACCCATCAATAGCTCTTGTACTCGCTATAATCTCCATCTAGGCACTCTGGTCATCATAAAACTCTGTGATACCCTGATGTCCCAAAGTGGGGACATTACAAGTTATCAAGTTTCTCAGCATTAACTTCACCATCATACATAAGAAAACCAAATTTTACATGAAGTTTAAGTAATGGTATATCAGTCTTATGTTTATAAGAATGTTTTCTTGCAGTAGAATTTGAACTTGTACTTGAAGAAGAAGAAGATGGAGATGAAGGAGGTGAAGGATGGTATTTTGGAGGGTCCTCTACTTCTTCACTTTTGGCTTGCTTTGAAGATTCCCCTTGAAAAGGTTTCTTTCGTTCCAAGTAATCATCATACAATGCCTTTACCATCTACAACATGGAAAGGAAAGTCTTTTGAAACTCTTTTTCATTTTGAGAAAGTCTTTCTTCTAATGCCATCTTCTCACTTTCGGATGTCCTCTTTCTTGATCCAATCTCTCAATCTCCTTATACAAGCTCTACTTCACCACGACTTAGTTTTTCCCTGGTGATCATGCAAACTCAAATAACCAGCTCTCAACGTTCTCTTATACCACTTGATTCATAATTAATCTTTTAAAGGCTTTAGTTAAGTTTATGCATGAGCTGATTTACCAGTTAGGAATTAAGAGAAGAAGCTTAATGAAAAACATTTCAGCCATATAATAAGTAAAAACAACAAAACCATAACACCAATATTGATAACAGATTTCGGCACATGTTTTCCTACATATTCATTCCTTTGTCTCAGTGGGGAAAGATTCTTATTAATCTCTAATTATTTAAGAATGCAAAAGAAAAGCTTACATAACAACTCATGAAATCACCTTTCAAATATGCAAATTTTGGACAGAAACATACATCACCATTGGCTGGAATAGGAAATTCTGAGACTTTTGAGTATGAAGTTAGCTATGCTTGGATCGATACCTTGGGATCTAGAAGAAATTTTCTTTTTGGCTACTCAGATGAAAAAACATAAGCCATATTTAGACTCCCCTTGAAATTCTGCAACATTTGAGTATAAAGTTGACCTGCTTTTGAGAAATCCCTTGGGACCTCCCCTCGACATGAATCCCAATGTTGTGCCTTGTAAAATCCATATAGTACGTACATTATTGATTTGCATGCAAAAAAAACTCTCTTTTCCCGATTTTTATCGCCGACTAAATAATCCAGACTACACCAAATTTAACGAAAGTTATCCAAATTTAGTGATATTTCACGAGATTTGGAGGATCTCCGCCATATTTGGTGGAACTGCCAAACTACTTTGACTTTCCAAAAAGTTCCATGTGGTGCTTCCTCATTGGGCCATGTGTCAACTTGTCATCGGTACAAGCCACGTCACTACTTCATAGTCAACTACCACTTGTCATCTGTACGACCACCACAACCTACCCATTCAACTCCCATGTGTCATCCGTACAACTACCACGTCATCATATGAACTACCACGTCATCATTCGTATAGTGCCACATCATCGTCCCTACAGTGTCAGTGTTCGTATAGTGCCATGTCAATATTTGTACAACCATGTCTCACTGTGCCACGTCACTTCCATACTGCCATGTCAACATTCATACTACCACGTGTCACCCTGTCACGTGAGCATCCTTACTGCCACATGTCATTCACACGTTCTATCAACTCAACTAAAAAATGCCAAATTTGAATGACACATGTCAGCTCCTGGTGCTGCCACATCATCCTACTGACATCATGCCGACGCCATCGTGATGTACTATTGATGTCATCAGTTGGTGTTGATGTCATTAGTTGACTTTCACCTGTTCACTTTGACTTTGACTTTGACTTTTTTTCTTGGTTGACATGAACTTTAGATCGCGATAACTTCCGCATATGGTGTCCATTTTCAGAAAAAAAAATATCTTGTCGGAATTGACACGACAAGCCCTACGTAATGGCATTGGTTTCGTCTGGTTATAAGACTGTTTATTTTTAGTTCGTCCTGGATCCATTTTGGATCAAGAATACAAACTAGAATTGTAATAATGTAGCTCAACATGGAGATATGTGCATTACACTGTTGGTATCATAGTAATTTATGTGTAATTTCATTTTGTAGGATGGTTGGGTGATTATATTTTGGTATCAAAGTACAATTTTTGAAAAATTAAAAAAATAAAAAGTACCCCATACTCTCAACAATGAACAAAGGGTATTAGGTGTGTCACAATGTAGTATCAGAGTGATGGTTATAACACTTAGGTTGTATGGAATGGAATTTAGTACATAGAGGAAAAATCTACAAGTTGCATACAAAGTGTTTGATGGAATGCCTCCATGGCATAATTGAAAATTTTGGGTATCTATAAAATTCCTAAAGAGCGAAAAAAGAAAAAAAAAATGGGTTGAATTTCCCATATATTCTGAAAAAAAAAATGATAATATGTAATGGGAACCTATGAATTTTATAAAAACGTAGTTGTATAGTTTCCCTATGTAAATTTGAAGGAGAAATTTTCGAATTCGGTAAAATCCCCAAATTATGGGTGCAATATAGAATGTCATAGAATCAAGAACGTCAATTTGGAGGGTATGTGTGTCAAATTGATTTTTGTAGGGTCGATTTTAGTGAAGTATACAAGTAAATACATAGTTGAGGTAGCAAATTTCATGGAATATAGAAAAAAATGTAAAAATAGACATTTTTGACAAATTATAAATTTGTGAAAATTATGAAAAAACGGGAATTTTGGGGTTTCCCTATGATGTGGATGAGTGGATGATGTAGAGGCATCAGGGGGAACCAAGTTGAAAAATGGTGGACACATGTCATCTCGAGATTTACTTCAAGAGAGATTTTGTCTTTGATGGGCGAGCACTTTCAGTCCTGAATTAGATCTCGATCATTCAATCATATTAGCTTCCACCGTTGGATTGTTTCAAGTGCAAGTTACTTATTATCAACTGAGAAAATTCATATCCAAACAAGAATAATACCATTGAATCATATAAATCTCCATTGTTGAATGTATCAGGTGGAAAAGAGCTCTTTAAGGGTAAAGAATCTTTGGACCTGAGACCTAATTCATGTCGTTGATTGTGATGAAGGTAAGTATTGGATGCTTTGGGAAGAACATACCTCTTAAGTGTTGATCACCATTGAATATGAAACCTAATCTCTATCTGTATTCACAAAAAATTATGGACATTGGATATTTCAGATCGGAGGAATTCCTTAACATCCAATTACTTCTCTCTTTGAAACAAATGTGAAATGTCCAATCAGATTAATTTGCACCATTCATTTTTTTGGATGCATCTTTCCTCATTATCGGTCAAACACTTCTCATTCCAAAATAATATTTTGACCATCTGATTTCCTTGAATTCATAGGATTATTCAATGTGGTGAAAAAGGAAAAAGGTGTAGGTAGGGACACAAATTTGATAAAATAAAGTGGAGAGAGAAAGAGGAAAGAAGAGATAAGAAAGAATGAAAAGGAAAATAAAGAAGCTCAGAGGGTGAAAGGGCACCTAGGTGGCTAGGAAGATTACATGGGACCCGACCACTACATCAACATGCACATGTGATTCCATGTCAACAAGGACGTCAGATTAGCAAATGATGTCCTATGTTTAAAAACATATTTTAGAAAAACCAAGTCTAAAGTGAAAAAATTCTTTTGGCCATAATAGGAGAAGAATAAATCCAAAGAAGGTGAAAATTTGAGGTTAAGTCTATAGTGTAAAGATCTATAGAAATTCTACTGAGGGTTGTTGGTAATTTCTGCTCCAATTTTCCAAAAAAAGGAATATTAGTTTTTTTTAAGAAGAAGGGCTTGTAGCCTAATAAACAAACAAAATTACATTTATGTATAAATCTAACAAAAATGGTTGCTTGCACTTTATTTTATATATTTTGGGTACATGCATATTAGATAAAGTTTAGTATGAAGACCAAATGTGTGGAGCATGCATAAGGAACCTACAACCATGAAGAAGAAGTGAAAGTCCTTAATATCAACTTAGGCAATGGAGAGATAGCATCCAATGTGCATAGAAGTAGAATAGATTTCATATAGATGGTTGAAACTATGAATATTTTGAGGATGGAAGTGCAAATTTATAGAGATAATAATGAAAGGATCATAAGCAACCAAGAAGAGAATAACCACATCAACAATCAACTATTGTAGAGTTTGAACAATATGTAGAAGCAAATCAATAAGGAATGTAATACAATGTATGAAGTAGATCATGGAACTCATGATAGGAGGGATGAACACATAGGATCAATTTTCTTTAGAAGTGATAGTAGGAATTATCATTCACCTAAACATTTAACTAGGAGAGAACATGCATTCGTATATTTAGAAAGAAACCCAAGTATATCTCCTATCAAACATCAAAGAAGAAGGTCTGAGTTGGACTATTTGCAAGGAGAAAACGAGAAGTTTAAGCCACCAACATTTGATGAAGAGTAAAGGAAAGGTGAGGATGTTTAATAATGGTTAATGGGTATGAGAAAATATTTTCATCTTCATAATTACTCTTCAAACCTTTAATTAATAATTGTTACCTATCATCTTCAAGGGAAAGCATCCACATGGTGGGATTAGTTGAAGCAACTTAATCATTTGGATGAGAAAAGAGCCTCTTGGAAGCAATTCAAGAAGTACTTTTAGTAGAAACACTTTTTAGAGAATTACCACGACAAGAATATGCAAGAGTTCTTTGAATACAAACTTGCAAACATGACCATGGAAGAGTATGAAAATAAGTTTTTAGAACTTTTGAGGTATGCAGGTTTCATGAAGGATGAAAAGGTGGAAATTTAGATATTCTTAAGTGGAATTCCATAGTTTTACATGAATAAGATTCAATTTGATGAGCCCAAGACCTGGAAGGAATCCATAAGTGAATATAACAAAGGAATACCATCTTTTATAAAAACTTAGGATGATAAGAAGGGAAATATGGAGTAAAGAAAGAAGTGATTGAAGCCATAATTTTTCAAGAACAACTCACAATCATATCAGCCAAGTTAGTAAGATCAATGTGAAAAAAATATGTCATATTCTTTGGGGAAAAGGCCAAGGTAGAAACCAATAAAGTGTTGGGGTTGTGAAGGAGATAACTTGTACAATAATTGTCCACACAAGGGGAAGGACATTATGGATATTCACAATATCCAAAAAGATCTATGTAGCATTGGACAACATATAGGAAGATTGTCAATATCACATGATTGAAGTACAAGGTAAATAATAATTATCCCATAGTTATTTTGATTGATTCAAGAGCTATTCATAGCTATACTGATCCTAAGCTAGTTGAAAGGTTTAAATTTAATAAATGTGATTGTTAAAAGTATATGTTGGTTAATCTAGCCATTGGAACCAAGAGAAGAAACAATAAGCTTGTCAGAGATTGTCATGTAGATACGAATGGATTTAACACAAAAATATATTTCAACATAATACCACTTGGTTCATATGATTATTTGAATGGTATGGTTTTATTTGGAAAACATCATTCTATCCTAGATTTCTACAACAAGGATTTCATATACATTAATGAGGAAGGGAACTTGAGAACAATTCAGGGTATTCTAAGGGTATTATTAGTGAGAGAAATTTCATCCTTGCAGCTGGAAATAATCTTTAAGAAAGGATGTCAAATATAGGAAACTCATATGGAAGAGGTAGCCAAAGATAAGGTGCCAAATCTTGGGGATTATTTAGTCTCGTGAGAATTTTATGTGAGATACTAGGTTTTCCACCTAAGAGAGACATTGATTTCTCTATTGACCTAATTCCTGGAGTCACCCTAGTGTCCAAGATGCCTTACATGATGAGAACATCATAGATAAAGGAATTGAAAAATTACTTTGAATAGCTTTTGAATAAGGGGTTAGCATTCCCAAGTGTCTCACCTTGGGGTTCCTCGATGATCTTTTTGAAGAATAAGGATGGAAACCTAAGGCAATGTATTGATTTTTGGGAGTGAAATAAGGTTACCATAAATAACAAATATCCTTTTCCAAGAACTGGTGATCTTTTTTATTAGCTAAAAGGTGAAAAATTACTTTCCAAGGTTGACCTGAGGTCAAGATATCACGAGGTAAGAAAAAAAGAAGAATATATTAGCAAGAAAACATTTAGGACAAGGTATGGCCATTACGAGTTTGTAGTGTTGTGATTTGGGTTTTCAAATGTACTAGATATGTTTGTGTTCTTGATGAATGGAGTGTTCAAAGAGTATATGAATAATTTTTTTATTGTTTTCTTGGATGATATCCTTATATAATCCAAGACAGAGGTGGAACATGAAAAACACTTTATATTAGTGCTACATGTATTGAGGGAGTATAAGTTGTATGCAATGTTGATCAAGTATTTTATCAGAAACAAATCCAATATTTGGGCCACATTATCTCATAGGAGGGCATATAAATGGACCTAGAAAATATTAATACAATCAAAGAATGGCCAACATCAAGAAATTTTAAAGAGGTTAGATCATTTATGGGACTTTTAGTTTATTACAAAATATTTATTGAGTTATTTTGAAAGATTGCACATCCAATCACCTCTTTGCAAAAGAAAGGTATAAAATTTGAATGTGAAGAAATCTTTTACCATTTGAATTTATTTTTGACAAGTGCAACCATACTAAGGATTGTTGACCCAAATGAAGACTTTCTGGTGTCCATGAATGCTTGTAAAGGACTTGGTGGAGTTGATACCCAAAATGGACATGCTATTTTCTATGAGTGTAGGCATCTTAAATAAAATGAAAGGAACTATTCCACTCATGACTTAGAGGTGGAATCTATTGGTCATGCATTAAAAACATGGAGATATTATCTTATGGGAATAAATTTTGAACTGAGGATAGACCATAGTGGTATGAAATATTTTTTTGGATAAGCAACACTAAATGCCAAACATGTTAGATGGATGTAATTTCTCAGTGATTATGACCTTGACATAAAGAATATCAAAGGAAAATAGAACAAAGTGGTTTATGAACTCAACAAGATGCTGCATGAGATGCATTCTATATCCATAAGAATGTATAGTTTAAATTTAAAAATAAGAATTTTAGAGGCTGTAAATTCATATCAACATTATTTGAAAGTCAAGGAAAGCTTACTACAAGATAATTTACAAAAGAAAAATAAATATTACGAGCCAGAAGAGGATGGGATTCTCTTGTATAGGAAAAAAATACATCTTCCTAATTATCAAGAATTGAAAAAGTTTTTGTTACAAGAAATCTGCAATGTTCTTTATGATAGACATCTACGATACTAGAAACCATTACAATTGTAAGAGGCTAGTATGCTTGGTATGGAATGAAGAAAGATGTGGATGATTACATCGCCAAGTGTATGGATTCTCATAAGTTAAATATTGAGCATAAACATCTGGTTGGATTGATACAACCATTTTCCATTCCTAAGTGGAAACAGGAGGTTGTAACAATAGATTTTATTACCAAGATACCCAAAACAATGAAGCAAAATGATTCCATTATGGTAGTGATGGAAAAGATCACAAAGGATGCACATTTTATTCGAGTGAAACTCACACATAAGGAAACCAACATTGTAGAAATTTACATGAAGTAAGTATCGAAGATACAAGGTGTGACTAAAGCAATAGTGTCTTACAGAGGTATTAGGTTCACTTCCAAATTCTAGAAATGACTATTTAAGGGTGTTGGGACAAATTTAAATTTTAGTGTGACATATTATCTAAAGTTAGATGGGTAGATTGAGAGAATAAATCAGGTGATTAAAGATATGTTGAGGATGTATGTTATGGAAAAGTCTTCTTGATGGTAATATTATCTTCATTTGGTTGAGATTGCATATAATAATAGGTATCATACATATTTAAATATGATCCCATTTCAAGCATTGTATGGAAGAAAGTGAAACACAATAGTGAGTTGGCACAAACCAATAGATAGAGCAATTGTTGGGCCAGATTTTCTCAAAGAAATGGAAGATAAAATTGTAAAGATAAATAAAAATGTAAAGGGGGCATAGGACAAGAAGAAAATTTATCCAGAAAAAGGCAGAGCACACAAATAATTTCAAGCGGGTGATCATGTATATTCACTAAAGTTGGGAAATTGCTCAAAGTTGGCAGCATGATGTCGTGGAACATTTGATATCCTAGGAAGGATTAGGCTTGTTTCATATATGCTAGTTTTTCCTACATCCATGCGTGTGCATAATGTGTTTCATGTGTCTTTTCTTAAAAAGTATGTTCCTAGTCCTAAGCAAGTAATTAATTGGACTGTGATCCAAGTGGAACACGAGGGTTAGTTATAGGCCCATTTTATGTGAATATTGGATATGGAAATTAAGGTTCTTTGTAATCAATTATTCATCTTGGTAAATTCTTAATGGACCTGCTATGTTGTTGAATATGCTATGTAGGAGTAGTACCCACAACTATTTGAGTAATTTTGATTGTACATTTGTATATAATGCAGTGAGGATAGTGCAAAAATAATGGGGAGAAAAATGTAATACCCCCAATTTGACACCAAATTGTAATTGTATATGTGTACATTTTATCTTTTTGGATGTGGAGCTAGCATATTTTGGGCTAGAGTTCCTATGATGATCAAGGTTGGAGAGCATGTATTGTAATATGTACATAAAAAATGGTTGATAAAATACATCATGGATGTATACCAAAGGATGAAAGATTATGGGTGGCTATGACTCCATGAGAGGGAAAGGTCGGGGTGATATTAATCCTCAAAAGGTTTTGATGTGAAAATAATGATATAATATTGCAAGAAAAAGTTACATGGGAATTTTATCCTTAGCTTGGAAAAAGGTTTGAAAGTGGTTCTTGGAGTGTCTCATGGAAAGTTAAGGCCATGGATACTTAAATATTGTTTTCAAAGGATAATCATTCAATTCCATTATGATTCTAGTATGACACTAGTCTGATCCATTCTGATTCTACACTTTACCATTCCTAGCCATTATGGCTTGTGCTTGTGGAATTCATGCTGGAGGGTGAGTGAGGAAAGTTCTATAACTTTGTTTCATCTATGAATCTATAGAATTGTAGGTGGGTTCTATCATTGATTCAATGAAAAATTATCATTGGATTTCCTTGAAGAAGGTTCGAGTCCCGAAGTGAGAAATTTTTGGGTGGTTGTCGAAGGTATGTCTCCTGGAGGGTGCTTGGAGACTCTTAAGTGAAAATGGAATTCCTAGAGCCACAATGCTATGAGACTTCATATATGGCTTGTGTTGGACCCATCGAAGGGAAGTGGGATATCCCAAGGGACCATGTTGCAAATAAGTGGGTGCACTTCCTTGGATTGTGTAGATTGATGGGGAATGAGAGGCTATGTGTTGGAATTGATAGTAGAGTTTGGTGCCTTGGCTAGAGAAAACCTACACTATATGCGAGACCATAGATGGATTTAGGTAAGAATTTTCCTTGGTGGAGCCATAGCCCTACCTTGGGGGTGACTTGTTGCTGAGAAAACCAGAGTAACATAGTCTGTGGCTAGGAGGTACGTCGAGTTGGTGCCATTTACACAAGATGGGTATTAGGAGGTTTTATGTGCTTAATGTTATGTTTTATCTTCTATAAATATGTTTTTTATGATTTATATATAATTATGCATGTTTATATTGTTTTTATTACCATGTTATATATTTGATTTTATGCTAGTGTGCATATGTATTCATAACATGGAATAATTATGGTATAATGGGTACCTTATTGAGAAATTATACCTAGTAAAAAAGTGAAAACATATAACTAATGGTATCAAATTTATTAAATTATGGTAAATACAAGATATGTTTAACAAAAATGAGAATGTACAGAGAATGTAGACAAGAATTGTAGTAACGTGGCTCAAATTGGAGATGTGTGGATTACATTATTGGTATCATATTAGTTTATGTGCAATATTAGCTTGTAGGATGGATGTGTGATTATATTTTGGTATCAGAGTACAACTTCTGAAAAAATTTCAAAAATCTAGAAGTACCCCATAATCTCAACAATGAACATAGGGTATTGGGTATGTTACACACATACCTAAGAAATTATGAGACGTTGTTGTGTAGTTTAATACAACATAAGGTATTTTTTCATGAATCTTACCTATAGAGCCTATGAGTAATGATAGTTGTAGACAAATAACGAACCCCAATCTCCAAATAATAATGTCGACCTACTTTTGGTTCACAAGTTCATGGCTTACACAATATAATGTAATGTATGTGAAGAAGATACAATGGGTTATGGGTATATAAAGAGTTTTCTTATGAACCAAGTCTAGGTTTAGGGTTTCGATCTCCATTAATTATATTTTTTTTTAGAAATGTAGACAACATCAAAATTGAGTTGGTTAGCTCGAGTGGTTGAGTGCTATAAATTACAAGCAATAGGTCACGGGGTCAAGTCCTCGAACATATATATTAAAGAAGATGGTATTTAACACAAGTTTAATATTAAGTTGTTTGACCATTTAATACTAATTTGTTTAAGAGATGCCTAGTACTTTTCATTAGCTAAAAATAACTACTACAAAGAATTTACCACAACACAAGAGCTTCCAAAATAGGAAACCAACTTTGGCCTCTAAGTTGAGATTACAAAAAATAACGTCTGTTTGTTCATAGTTGGCTATATATCTAAGCATCCTATATCTAATACAAAAAAGAACTAAATATGTTGAATAAGAGAGAGTCTTTATCATAGCTATAAAATTCTTATTCACATGGTACAGTGTCATCACCGTAGTTTGTAGGTGGTGCGTGCCAATCCAGGACAATGATGTTATTCTACTTTTCTAGGAGCTGATTGGAAGGAGCATTTATCCTAGCTTCCATTTATCTTGGTGAAATCTCATGTCTGCGATATCTTGGCGAATCTCAAAGATTGATTGGAGATGACTAGTAGAGAAGAAAGTGGGAGGGTCACTTGTGATTTGGAGGGGAGGAGTCCTCTCTTCCTAAATTTCCATGCCAGTTCTCATTTGCTCCATATTCTCAGCCTCAACCTCTCAATTTTCACCGACATTATTTTCCTGATCGTCTGGATATTCTTCATAAGGTGGAGGAATCTCTTCCTCAACAATGACAGGACCCCAATATTATTCACTCCCGACAGAGCTTGAGTCACTCACTTCCTAGTGTGTAGCAGAGGAATGTCGTTCCTCATTTAGAATGGCCCACATAAATTTATCTGAATACTCGTCGAGGAGGAGAATGGAATGTGTCTCCTAAGAGAATACCCTTGAGAGGAACTACTACTCCTTTTGGAGTTTTCCCTCTCCCTAGTGATGAAAACATCAGGGGAGATTCTCTCTACAATATTGGACCTATAATTTCAGTTTCTCAAAGGTCAGAGCTCGAAACCAAAACAATGTAAATGGTTCACACTGCTCATGAATGAGGGGTGAAAATGTTGAACTTAGCTTGGATGCCTATATTTATAAACAAGATCAAGAATCAACGTCATCAAATCTTCCATAAATTCTATGACAAATCCTTCCATAGTTGCATTGTTAATCATATTTTTTTTATTCTCAGTAAATAATATACAAAAATTATTAAATTTTATAAAAAATAAAAAAATAGTAATTAATATAAAACTATTATTAAATTTTATTAAAATAAAAATAGATCTACACTTTCTCATTGAATTTAGATTGGTTGGTTGGGGAATTATTGTTATTGTGCCTTCTTGAATTCAATTATTGCAAAGTATTGTAATGTTTTCAAGCCAAATAACATTTTTTAAATGCAATATAACCCTTATTTTTATAGAATCACCTATGTATAAATATTAACTATACATTATTAGTATTTTATTAAAAATATATAATGTATTATATATTCTATATATATATATCCACAACATTTATATTATCTGAAGGGAGATTGTACAAAAACTATGTTGTTGGCTTGTCCTTTGGGAAACTAGACCAATAACAATGTGGTAGTTTGTCTAGCTTAACAAGCTTGGGAAACCATTGAATATTAAGACTATACAATAGATAACAAAAAAATTATAAACAATTGATAAAAGTTTTATATGAGTTTTCCTATCATATTGATAACTCAAAGGAGGTGGGGCTAAGCTCCCAATCCTCTGAAAATGAAAAAAAGAAGATAAAATAGATTGAAAAACATGAGAATATTAAGCTAAAGAAGGATGGTCATCTACCATAGGAACCTAGGTTTGTGGATAATCTAGCTTGGTCAAGTCCATCCCAACTATATTCTTGGCTAGAAATTTGATCTTTTGATCCACGAGCTTCACTTGTAGTTTCACATCGTCCAACTGGAGGAGAATTTCCTGGTGGGATTCATGCATTTCTACCAGAACTTTTCCCATTAGCATATTGAGATGTTGGTAGAGATCAATGGTCTTGAAATATTGGGTCTCTCTAGCTCGTATGGAACTTACATCAGGGACCCATGAATGAGTGTTGTTCATGACCTACTCATTGGATATGAATTGTCTGAGAACCATGACATCAACTTCAATAAGGTCAATTCCCACTTGAATTTCAGGAGGGGTGTGGGCATGATAAGCGGATGTTGTGTCCTTCATTGCAAAGGTGAGTCGAGATCTCCAAGCCCTGTGACATATTCTCTTCAAGCGATCATGGGAGCGACTGCAAGCCATATGAGCAGGAGGATTGGGAAGGTGACATAGAAGATAGAGAAAGGGACAGTAGAGGAGTCTGAAAGGGTTGAGAGTGCAACAATGAACATAAGGATGAGAGAAAAGGGACAAGCCGATAGATAAAACTACCATGGAGGGAGGTGAAATAACCCATCCAAGTGCACAAGGGCAGGACTAAGCTAGAGAAATATCAAAAACTAGGCCATAGAGGCCACAACTACTAATGAATTTGTCTAGAGCACAAGGAGCATGGGGAGGACGAATGAGGAGATCAGTTTGCATAGGAAGGATGTCATCGAGTTGGAGCATGAATTGAGAAGATAAGAAGGAGGGGAAGCCAAGTGGTAATCAAAAAAACATGTGGTGATAGGTAGAGACACTCCTCAGGGAGTGGTCCCACTGTTGGATCCCGTCCTTGTCACCCGATCCAAAAAAAGTTCATATTATATTAATATTAATTTATATATCCCTTAGTTTTATAGGAGCACCTATGTATAACTCTTAACTATAAATGATTAATATTTTATTAAAAATAATAATGTTTTATCTATTGTTGGCCCTTGACCAAGTTTTGAAGATCCTCAGTAACTTTTGACCCCTTTTTGGGACTTCGATAGGATGTCGAAGGTGGAGTGTAAGTTGAAGCAGAGATCATGGGATTTCGGCCCCTTGTTTAGGGATTTTTGGGTTTTGGGCTTATGTAACAGGTATAGGGATGTTGTCCCACAGGTTTACCCATGCTTAGGCCTCTTTTGTAATGTATAAATAGATGTCTAGGCGATGTAAGAAGAGACAATATGTGCATATGTGTGATGTTGTGCTAAGTACAAGTGATAGTTGTAAATTCTTTCTGCATGATGTGTGAGGATTCACAAGGCTAAGTGAAAGTGACTATAAGGGATTGTGTAAAGTCTTTGTGCTATAACCTAGCTTGGGGAAGAAGGATCTGGCAGAGTGCGCGCAGATCTCTTGTCCTATGCGGAGTAGGATCCTGTATTGGCCCTGTGCATGTAGATGATTGACAGAAGACAATAAAGAGAAGAAGAGTTGGTGGACGTAGCCCCAGGCTGGGGGTGAACCACATATATCTTTTGTTGTGGTTTCTTTGTGCATTATGGTTGTTTTATTGTTCATATGATTTATTCTTAGTGTAGTAATGTATGTCTATATGTATCTGATGCGATAGCTTAGTGCTTGGTGATGTAAATAAGTACCAGATATGATCTATTTTTATGTTCTTAGTGATTGAATGTGTTGGATCTTGTTGAATACTGATCTCCTCTATAATTAGGGTTTGGATCTATGATGTGAATAATAGTTAATTAATGACGAATGTTAACTGCTAAGTGATTTTTTAGAGTATTGTAATCACAGATCTATGTCCTAGCTAAGGTTGCAGAAATTGGAGTCCTGCAACCACCCCTACCTCTACCTAGAGTGAGAGTTCATTTGCTTCGCAGGTGTTGTCGAAAGGGCTGATAGTTAGGGTTTTGTTGGTGCATTTTTGAAGATTTGAACCCTGTGTCTGCCCCTGTGCCAACAAATGGTTCTGTTGCCAGGACCTGAAACTATGATTGCTGGGAACTGAGGAAAAGAAAGAAATCTTTGTGTGTAGATCTGTTGGTTTAAGTGTGCAATATTATACTTGACTTGCGAAGATCTATTCTAAGAAAGGAATCATATCTAAAGAAAAAGAGGTAAGATCAGTGAAATTTTTTGTCAAAAAGTGGTAAGATCTTGAAGCTTTGTGCTCTGAGAAAGGTAAGATAAGTGAACATTTTTATTTCGAAAGAATGGATCTAGGTATGTTTAATAGATTTGATCCTAATCTAAGAACTAGGGTACAATTAGAATAAAGAAGGCTTGATATGAGTAGATCTGATAGAAATAATGAAAGATATGTTATTCCTATGCATAGAAAGAATGTTTGGACTAACAAATGGATGCAGGATCCTAGGAAGAATTTTCTACAGGTTAGCTACCATGATCCTAGTGCGCAGTACAAGAAAGGTTGGAGATCATTTAAGAGAAAGAGAGGAGTAAGTATTTGTTATAGTTTCAGAAGACCGAGACACCTTGCTAAGGAATGCCTTGGTAGAAGACCTAGTTGTCTTTGTTGTAAATCTATGGACTATGAAGTTATGGATTTCCCTAGAATGATTGCTAAGGTTGAAAGAATGAATATGAGACAAGAAAAACATGAGGAAGACCAAGAAACTGAGACCATGGAAGAACACTAGAAAGAATTAGAGACTTTATTACTACAAATGAAAGAAGCCCTAAATGACCACAAAGATATCAACTTATCAGATATTTTCAAAGAGAAAGAGTGCATAGAAACAAGAATAGGAGACTTTGACATAGATTGTGTTCTAGTTGAGGAAACACAAGTGAATATCATGATAGAAAGAACATGAGAAATTTTGGGAAAGCCTGCTATGATTCCTTCATTGGGAGGAATAGGATTATTTAGAGGAAAGATGATAACCCTATGTGGAAGAATTACCTAGAGAACTATGAGTGCTCATGGCACTTTGACAGAAGAAGAATTTGAGATCGCTAATTTTGTTAAGAACAACGCCCCATTTGCTATACTACTAGGAAAAACCTGGATTGAGAAAGATCAAACCTGAAGAAAACAGGAGGAATCTCTAGAACAGAAAAAGCAAGAACTAAGAGACTTCATGGCTAAGAGAATAGCACACTTACTGGAAGAACAAGAAAACTAGTTGAAGCTACTAAAGACCAGAAATCTAGATGTCAAAGTTGAAATAACACAAGAAGATTTGAAACATTTGTCTGTACAAGAGAGTAGAGTACCTACCTGAGACAAAGAAGAAGTATTTCCCTTGACACTTAGGAAATACCACCAACAGTGCGAAGTTACTATTCCAAGAGGAGATAAGAATCAAAATGGAAAGAGGAATACCGAGACGTAAATCATAGGGAAGAAGGCTAGAAAGCTCAGCAAGAAGAAAGAAAAGTTGGAGAAATTACAGGAAGTTCCAGAGAAGACTTCGGAGAAGCAAGGTCTCCAGAATTTGAACCTCGCCGGAATATCAGATCATCTTAGATTGGAACTTTACCATGGTGGAGAGATATGACCATTGGAGGCATTATAACCATTAGATTGATGTTCTCGAACGGTTAGAACAACAGTTATGATCAGAAAGCTCGTCATCGAACCATTGGGACCACGCCGCAACAGACAAAACTGTATTGATGAAGGCTTCTTGTGCATTGAAGGGATCCATTACATCATTGTCTATTTATTCTGTCGACTATTGCATCAAGAACACTTTTGTGAATTGTATCCAAGAGAACTCATTATTTTCGTGATGTGTTTACTGAGACTTCGCCACCTGTTCCATTGCATTGAGCATTTTTTAATCAACCTGAGTTTTTCGATCTCAAGCGTGTATGTCGGATGAACTCGGTGCCATAGAAAAGTCAGTCGAAGAAGTTCTAATCAAAATTATGGCTGAGAAGGTGATGTCCATAGAAATTCAAGCTTCATCAATGAGAGGAATGCAAGCCTCCCCATCGACTACTCGTGGATACGAACCATCCCAATTTGCGGCTGAGAAAAGAACTAGGCATAGAGATGATTTGGAAAATGTGAAGTTAGTCCCATCCATCATGCCCGACTACATCCCACCTCTAGCCAGCATGATGAATTGTGACAGTGTCCCCAGGGACTTCAGCTACACCTTGGTTACTACATACCTCCCGAAGGGGATACACATAGGAAAACCACAACTGGATAAGACCATGAAATTAAAGATCAACAACTTCAACTTGGGAGACCGCAAGAACTTCAACATGCTCTCCCCTCATAGGTATTTAGCTAGGACAAAGGGAAAGAAGTCAAGGATAATCCCCCAACCATGGACTATGGACCTCGTGCAGTCCACCATCCTGAACGTAGTGAAGATACCCCATTTTGGAAGGCACCAGGAGGTTAACATGTGCATTAAGCTCCTACTATTGAGCTTCCATGGCAGTTATTTATGGCTAGACAGATGTATCACCATTGATCTGGCACTGATCCATTGGACCACCGAATTGAGCATGCAAGGACCATACCTGCAAGAATTTTACCCAGGAAATGTTGTAGACTGCACCCTGGTGCAGAAGATTAAAGATACCTACGACTATGTGGAGAAGGGGAAGCGAGGCTATAAGTTATCCTCCATCCAGAATGGTGCAGTGTGCCTCGCATTCCAGTTGATTCTAGGTAAGCTAGTAAGAAAGAGCAAACCCATGCAGGTCATGAGATTTGTTGTTGACCTCACAAGAAAATGCGTGGAGGGGCTACAAATGAACTGGGAAAAGTACTTATTTAACCAGTTAGATCAAGACTTTCGCGAAGCTCAGGATCAGGGCTATGAGTTCCATTTTAGCTTATTGTTGATCCTCATCACGTTCATATCTTGGGAGATGTCGGAAGGTGTGACCTTCCCTGAAATAGATCCATCTGAACCCTTAGCCGCGAAGTTCACCACACTCTAGTATTCGAGCGATATGGGAAAACAATGGCAGTCAAAACCGGTCTTCCACACCTACTACCTACAATTAAATAGGGATATTGAGGTTGTCCGTTGTATGACGTCGAACACCCTACACAGGTTTAGGCCATTTGTGAAGTTCCATGCAGACAAACATTTTATCTGTATAACTGCGTGTAGAAACGAACACAAAGAAGTAATACAGATTTATCATAAACTTACAGAGGAGGACCTAGAAGAAATAACTAAGGAATGGCCTGCAAAGCTCCTTATCCCTGCTGAACCTGCAAAACTGTCCAACCCCGAACTAATCAGAATCCCGGTGGTCACTCACAAAGGGTACGATACACCTAGAAGTAGCAGAAGGAAGAATACATAAGAGGTACGGAAGTTGAATAGTGCATCTGAGGATAATGCTTCAGAATCACCTAGCGGAGGAGGTGATTATGAAGTAGACAAAGAAGAGAACAATGGAAAAGAAGATCACAAAAAGCAAGGCGAAGTAACACCACCACATAATCCCCCTGATGACGCAGAGCCATCTAAAAAAATAAAGGTTTCTCCCATGAAACCCACATCGCAGAAGAATTCCAAATCTAGTAAGACCATGCTGCAGACTGTGCTCATGCGCAATGACTTCGAACTCATCATCATAGTTGTATCGGATGCCTCAAAAGATATTTTGCAGAGAAATGAAGCTAAGAAAGATACCATGTATGAAATAATTGAAGCGAAACTGTGATGGGTACAACAAGCCCTTCACTCCATCTGCGCAATGTCCAGTACACCCCTGCCATCAAAAGAAACATAGTTGGGAGATGAGCCTACCCAACTCCATAGACTAGTCGATGCGACCGAAGCTCACCTTTGTCATGCACAGGAAGAAACAGAACATGCCACAGTGGCCTTGAAGCAATCATAAGAGGAAGTGATAGAGCAATGACGAGTTGCACAACAGGAAAAGGATGACCTACAAACAAAGTTTGAAGAGGAGAGAGTGTAGATCCAGTAAGAGAAGGAAAAGATACTCGTAGAGAAGGTGGGAGTAAATGAAGTAGTCAGCAGAGCACTTCTCTCTGTGAAGGGATTAGAGCAAAAGGAGGAAGACCGAGTGGAGCATCAAGTAGTGAATCTTGCTGAAGCCATCCAACAACTTCAACAAAGAATAGTAGATCTAGAGATACAAAAAGTACCAAGTACTCCACAGGACGTGCAAAACCAAAGAGAAGCCACTACCTGGAGTGCAGTTGAGAGGATCAGAGAATTAAATTTGGAATGTAAACAACTTATTAGTAGAAGTGTGCATATTTACAAGCAACTTACTGAGAACCCTAAACTGAAGACAAAAGTCACAGCTCCAGGAGGAAAATCAGCAAGCGGCGACAGTATGGGTACAATTGAAGATCCTATCAATAGTTGAGAGAATGAAAAGATCCCAGGAACAACGCATTGCTCAGCAGTAGGTACATACCATACAGAGAAAATTCATGGAAGTGACTCAGATGCTCCAACCAGTCCAGGACGAAGCTTTCCAATTGTTTGAGGAGATTGAAGGTCAAGGAGAAGAGTTGGAAAAAGTAGTCACTTCAGTAGAATAACGCTTAGAAAGACTTGTGAACGAGGCATTTATTCAAAAGTTCATCAAGCAAGAGGCCTTGACAAAGCAATAGGTCGAAGCAGCTCGAGTCAGGCTCAAGGCATTTGAGGCAGAATAACCTAGAGCAGAGTGACTCGGGATGAGTCACAGTTGAGTGTTGGGGGCTTGTTGGCCCTTGACCAAGTTTTGAAGATCCTTGGTCACTTTTGACCCCTTTTTGGGACTTTGACAAGCTGTCGAAGGTGGAGCACAAGTCGAAGAAGATATCACAAGATCTCGGCCCCTTGTTTAGGGATTTTCAGGTTTTTGGCTTATGTAACAGGTATGGGGATGTTGGCCCATGGGTTTACCCATTCTTAGGCCTCTTTTGTAATATATAAATAGATGATTAGGTGATGTAAGAAGAGACAATATGTGCATATGTGTGATGTTGTGATAAGTGCAAGTGATAGTTGTAAATGCTTTGTGCATTCTGTGTGAGGCTTTGCAAGGGTAAGTGCAAGTGACTATAAGAGTCTATGTAAAGGATTTGTGTTGTAACCTAGCTCGGGGAAGGAGGATATGGCGGAGTGCGCACAAATATCATGTCCTATGCGGAGTAGGATCATGTGGCCCTATGCATGTAGATGATTGAAAGAAGACAGTAAAGAGAAGAAGAGTTGGTGGATGTAGCCCCATGTTGGGGGTGAACCACGTATATCCTGTGTTGTGGTTTCTTTGTGCATTATGGTTGTTTTATTGTTCATATGATTTATGCTTAGTGTAGTAATGTATGTTTAGATGTATCTGATACGATATCTTAGTTCTTGGTGATGTAAATAAGTACTATATCTGATCTATTTTGATGTGATTAGTGCTCGAATGTGTTGGATCTTGTTGAATACTACGTTGCTCTGTAATTAGGGTTTGAATTTGTGATGTGAATAAGGGCTAATTACTAACGAATGTTAACTGCTAAGTACTTTATTAGAGTATTTTAATCACAGATTTGTGTCCTAGCTAAGGTTGTAGACACTGGAGTCCTACAACCACCCCTGCCTCTACCTCGGGTGAAGCTTCATATGCTTTGCAGGTGTTTCCAAAAGGGTCAGTAGTTAGGGTTTTGTTGGTGCATTGAACCCTGGGTTTGCCCCTGTGCCAACATCTATTCTAATGACTTTTTTTTGTAAGTAAGTATAAATTCTTGTATTACTAAAAGAATTTATGATACAAAGAGGGGGGACTCCCTGGTATGCCAAAGAAAGGAGACCAGACCAGGGGTTCCGGAGTTGTGTTTTATAAGATAGAAGAGGGGTATGGTTCAACCGTCACCTTGGGAAACCGGTCCAGTCCTACCATATCCAGTTTTGAAAAGATAAACAAAAACATATATGTAAAAAGAGACAACACATAAAAGGATGTTGACCCTACGTTGTGCAACATCACTGGACCAATGGCTAAACAGGCACTAGTCCATGATGATGAGCTATTTTTTACCTTCATCCTCCCTATCCTTGTTCTCATCCCCCTGGACCACCATATGAGTCTTTCTGATACATGATGGTGCCCCTTTCCCATTCGCTGGCGTGATGTCCATGTGATGGATGTAGCGCAAGTATAGGTGGAATTGGGCCACCATTTGCTCCATCTTCTCCTTCTGGTCCCTCTGGTCCTCAACTATCCATTTTGTACTGGCTTCCAGGTTGATGAGGCAACTCAGAATCTCTGTAAGCAGTTTTTTGTGGTCCCTGTTATCCTTCTAGCTGGCATCTTTCCTTTCAGAGCTCATATTGCCTATTAACATCTTTTTTCACCATGCCTCCTCCACAATTTTGTGGTAGAGGGTTACTCTGGGTGACGTGGCCCCTGGGTCCCTTATCCGGTCTGCTTCCTGAACTAGTTCCTTCCAAGATTTCCCCTTGTGTTTAATATTGATTTCTTTCTCCCACCTGGTGATAATCGCTTTTCATTTTGGTTCGACTAGCAAATGAAAGGCTCCCTTGGCATCTCTGGCTGTTTGTTCCATCCTTGTAATCCTCTGGGGGATTTTTAGAGGTTATTTCCCCTCGGGGATTCTCTTACTATGATTTTTCTTCATACATACCATCTCGGTTGGTTTTTGGTAGTTTTTTCCTTGGATTCTCCTCCTGTTCCTATCTACACAACCCTTTTTTTGTGGTAGCTCCTGCAGTTGCGCTTTTCCTGTATTTATCTTTTCCTGGTTATTCTCCTCTTATGGGATTTCCCTAGTTACAGGCTCATCCTAGCATTCATGGTATTCCTATAGAGGTGAACCTTCCTGTCCTTTTTCCTTGTCTCGGTTTGTGTGCTCATGTTGACTTGACCGTAAACCTTGCACCAACCCTTGCCTCTGATCGTTGTACAACCAACTATGCTACTCCCTGTACCTGTACTTGGGTGAGGTGTGTCCATACTTGTCCATGGTAACACCTTTTTACCTTCATCATTTGTAACTTGTTGATTACCTTCTCTTCTTTCCCATGAACTACCCCTGCACTTCTTCATTTTGACAAGACCTTGGTGTCGTACCCCTGTCTGTTGTGCAGTAAGAGTCTGCATTGTAACTTGTGGTTGAGTGATGGGAAATCAGATTTTTCTTAGATCCTTCATGCCCGCCAGGTGGCTTTGCATCTCCTTCCTCAGTGTGGTCGTCCGTACTTAGACTATCATCACAATATTTTGTCTCTGGTTGGATGTAGTTTGTTCTGAACTGACCATTCAAGATGTTACTCCAGGTACTATCTAGTTCTAGTCCTTCCTTTCTAACCCCCTCATTAGTGATTATGTCCGCCATTCCATTCGCTGACCTGCGTACCTAGTGCAACTCCACTATGTTCATCGTTTGCAGATGCTCCTAGATTTTTTGCAGGGATTGTGCCAAGTGCCAGTTCCTTTGAATTTTGCCCACTCTGGTGCCATTTTGGAGTGTCTTCACTATGTTGATAACTAGCGTGGAGTCACCTTCCACGATGGTGTTTATCATCCTTTCATGGCTTAGAATCTCAACACCGGTTTCCAGGGCTATGAATTTTGCAGCATTATTGGTTGAGTTTCCCATACTCCAAGCATACAGTTGGATTATGTTTTCGTCACTATCCCTGATTACCTCTCCCATTTATGTCATACCTGGGTTTCCTTTTGACGCCCCATCAAAATTCAACTTGAGGGACCCTGTTGGAGGGGGATTCGAATTGCACTCACCTATTTGGAGTTGCAGTAGTTTTTATACTTGAGTGTGGTTGCACCCATATTTTAGGTGAAAAGATTCTAGGACTCAATAGTCCTGGCCTACGAGTTGCACTGTTCCCTTCTAGCAGTTGCGGCTTTGCATCATTTCTTTTATTAGGGATATTATTGTTTCCTTGAGTTTCCCTTCCAACCATCTTTCATTCCTAAAGATGTATTGGTTCCTTTTCTTTCCATATTGCCCATATGATCATCCCTAGAATGAGAGTCCAACAGAGGTTCAACTCTTCATTTTCGCTGTAATTTTCATTCCAGGTATCGATGGTTGTGCAAATGTTACCTCAGATCCTATTGGAATGTCGTAAGATACCTTTCACCTAGCTCCAGATCTATTTTGTGTATTTACATTCATCGAGGAGATGATTCGTTGTGTCTTCCTTATCTTGACAGAGGTGGTGTTAAGAACCAAATATCAATATAGCATAGAAAAACCTCAGAAAAAGTACTCAACGCCTTGAAAAAGAGATAATTTCAGATAATAAGCCTCTTCGAGGGGGCAACCTCCTTTTACCCCACTTAAATTTTCAAGTACAAGATG
>ML777238.1:973597-986502 GCA_009831015.1 Picea engelmannii
AGAACTTGGCTCCACAAGTTGACCTTCTCCTCGTGTGAGTTTCAACCTTGTGAGCATCAGAAACAAAACTTGCAAAACAATCAAGTCTTCAAAACCAGTGCTCTGATACCAACTTGATCTAAAATTGAAGAAGACTTGAAAAAAACTTGAATAAATATTGCAAGTGAAATGTTATGTGTTTAAAGCAACCGGATCAATTTGCAACACATAATTAAGGATTACTTATGTATAAATACACATATACAGCAGCATAAAAACATTGAACATCAGACATAAACACAACAACTTGGTAAAGCAGTTCACCCCACTCCGGGCTACATCTCCTGGTCCAGCTTCCAATGGATCATTATTATTAAATTGCTCAAAGTGCTCAAAAACATGCCTTACAATTCTCAAAATGACAAACCGACTGCTCCACTGGCTCCGTAGCGTCCCAAAACCCCCGTCTGGGCTCTTTCGGCACCTGAAACGGTTGAAAAATGAAGAAGATAGCCTTCTTGAAATCTCCCTCTTCAACTTTGTTGTCTCTGGTTCTACAAATCGCACCCTTGTGCTTCAAACCTGGCACACACGCTCATTTAAGCGTAAAAACTTGGCACCGGGCGCAACCGCGCCAACGGTGCAAACCGTAGGACCGTTAGGGCGCCTCCAGCCCCCAACCGCCTCGGCACTCGGGCATATGGCCATAGGACCAAAGGCTAGGCGTAAAAGTGGTTAATCCGTTTTAAAACTCCTGCGTGGTTATTACACCGACCAAACCACGGGTTATATCCACACATTAACCAAAGGTCATACCCCGCGCACATTTTAAATATAATATGGAATACATATATATGCAATGTAATACATTGCAACCCAAAACAATTAAACCGCGCACGTGCGCCAACAATCCCGGCCAATATATATATGCGGTCATGTGTATTGTAATGAAACCATGGGTTGGGGCTTAAGCCCCGGCCTGCGCCCTTTTTCATATAACACATAATGCAAACATAAATGTAATGTGGCCCGCCGTTCTAACAAGGGACAAGTGGCGGTATGTTGGTTAGCGGAGTAATATAAAGTCTTTACAAGAGGGGAGGTCCGGGGGTCGAACCCCACGGACTCCCAATAAACTTTTATATATGAAAATAATGACCAACGAATGAGCGACACGTGGCGCCCTCGGGTTGGGCCACGTGTTCTCATATTATTCGCCCAAATGGACATGTGTCATCATGCTACTCGCCAACGAACAACCAACCAAAATGCGCCACGTCACCCGCCTGCCACGTCATCATGATGGTAAGGCCCTGCCACGTGGCCATACAGACTGTACGGACAGGTACAGTTAGCATCCCAAATTTTTGCCTATTTGGCTTGGCGGACAGATCGCGATATCTCCTCCATACGGACTCCGTTTGCGAAAGTAAATATACCGCTGGAATCAGGAAGACGAGACGGACGCAATGGCACTGTTTTTGTCGCATTCCGAGCACTTTGAAAATTGAGCAAAATTTGATCCCCTGATCAATTGTCGAGGAAATTCCATGGTCGGGTGACTACAGCCCCACCAGCCATGCTATGCAGGCAACGTTCGAGGAAGAAACCTGGGACAAAGCTAGAGCCGAAGATAACGCAGACGAGAACAGCCCAGCGAGGAAGGAGGAAGCGGCTGGTGTAGAACTGAAGGAGCTCGAAACCGGAGATGGAGCGACCGTGGAAATGAGGGACGTAATCCTCGACGACGCGGGTAATGGCTTGCATGGTAGTTTCCTCCGTGCAGAACATCTGGCTCTATTATTCGAACTCCGAGGCCACATGGCAGACCTGGAGCACAAAGCCCTTCTCATGGGCCAGCGTCTGGACCTGCTCCTTGATACGTACTCCAATGCTCCAGCAAAGAGGAAATGCCCTTTCTGTGCACATGCATTCGCCATCCCAGCGGGGTCCACGTGGCAGACAAGCAAGGGTGACGGGTCACCGGGTATCTAGGTCTTCTATGTTATTTCGTTTATTTTTTTTATCTTGCTACTGTTACATGTTCACTTGGACTATAGCCATCTGTCCTGGTTTCCTACGAGCAGGACAGAGGGAAAAACAGTTCTCCAAACCATGCTGGTTTCCGGTAAAACGACAACATTTTTGGTGGCTTAGACCTATATCTCTGTANTAAAAAAAAAAAAAAAACCAAGTTAAATTCATTTTAATTCTGGATAGTTTTGAGAGAAATAAATCTTTCGAAGTGAAAATATCTTTTAGAGTGTAAAACTTAAATAAAAGTTTCCACCTCAAAAGATTTGATCTTCTCCACCCTCTATAAATCTAATAATAATAACATTCTTATTAAAAAAATATCGATCTAATAATTAAATGATATCAATTTTAAATGCGTCAAAATGATGTTATTAACATTAATTCTATGCACTAATAAGAAGGGAGGGTTTCGTAGAAGTTATATTCGAAAATATTGAAAGGGTTCCCCTTTCAAAAATATTATATTACTTTTCACACTCTTTCTTTTTTTCCTTAACATAGCGCTAATGCCACTTGTATATTGATAATAGGGTTTAAAATATGGACTACCCTCACCGCTCCACGTGTGATAATTTTTTTTAAATTACATGATTGTGCTCTTAAAGTTTTTTTAAATTACATGACTGTGCTCTTGAATTTTATGTCCTAAACTAATTTTAGGATCGAAATTCCAATAGTGGGATTGCATCATACAATTTAACAAAACTCGCTAAATAGAACCTTCAATTATCCACGAAATATAACCTCCTATTATCTAGTTAGATTGATAGACTTAATGTGAAATCAATGAGTTGGATTGGTTGTATTAATGTGAAATGAAATCAAAATGGACTTATTCTTGTAAATTCGTAAAATATATTTTACTTGTAAATTTTTTTATTTTATTTTAAAGAGTATTTGTATTTTTTTTAATGTAAATATTTTTATTATTATGTATTTGAAAACATCATAAAAAAAATAATAATAAATATAGTTATATATAATTTTAAAAGGTTTTTTTTATTTAATTTTGAATATAAATGAAACTGTTTTTGTTTTTAAAAATAAAAATAAAAAAAACATCTCAAAAGGAAATATAGTTATATGTGATTTTTTTATTTTATTTAATTTTAAATATAAATGAAACTGTTTTTGTTTTTTAAGAGAAAAAGAAAAAAAATTCTCAAAATCATGTGAAGTGAAAGAGTTAAATTGATATTCAAAATTGAATTAAAAAAAAACTTTGAAATGAAAAAGTTACATTTGTATATAATAATGATGATTAATATAATATACATTTATAATATTAATAAATTAAATTGAAAAAATATTTTAAAATTATAAAAATTATATATTAAAATAAATTTATTTTATTTTTTAAATAATTATAATTTATGTTTTGAATATTAATTTTAAATACAGTAAAAGAGTTACATTTATATAATATAATATATATATTCATAAAATTAATAAATTAAATTGAAAAAAATGTTTTAAAATTATAAAAATTATAATATTAAAATAAAATTATTTTATTTTATAAATAATTGCAATTTATATTTTGAATATTGATTTTTTTATTAATTGAAAATATATCTATAATAATAAATAGAAATATGATGACTTTATTTATCTTTCACCTATTTTATTTTATTATTATTTTTCTATCTCTCTTTTTCAATTGTATTCCTCTAGCTTCAAACGTAGATGAGATAGATAATCAATGTACTTTGTCTATTAATAAGTTGGAGGATGTCTCATATAGATTGGCATATGATTTCCTCAAAACGAGATTTTTTTTTTTTTGGACTATTTAATTTTACGGAATTTTAATTATTTATTAAATCAATTAAATTTTAGTTTAATATCAAGAAGAGGTATTTAGACTTTGCAACTCTTTATTTTATGAATATTGTTTTGGACACTTACATTTTTAAATGTGTAGAATCTTTTTCTTTTTTAAAGTTTCATCTTAATCTTAAATCTATCAAACTCCAAGAGGGATCAAATCTCTTAAGATGAAAACCTTTTTTAGAGTGCAAAAGTTGAAGAAAGGTTAAAAGTTTGCACCTTGAGAGACTTGATTCCTCTCGATGCTTGATAGATCAAGGGTTAAGATGGATCTATGCTAGTTCACACAAAATTTGTAGATCAATACAAATATGTATATCTATATGTCGAAGATTAGTTCGATCATTTGAAATTTACATAGTTAATGAGTTACATGAGGAACATGCTTAATATAAAAAAGGTAACAATGTAGAATGATGAAGAGTGTGATAATAATAAGTATTCAATAAATTACAAATATTTATAGAGTGATGAATCTCAATCTTTCTTTCTTTTTCTACTTCTTTTAATATTATAATTTTTTTAATGTGCAAATACTAATAGATAAATCACATATAACCAAACAATGTACATGTCTTCAACTTATAATATATGTTTTGAAATTTGTTTTCAGTACATTATTTTTAAATTCATTTCACTTGATGATTTGTTGTATCTCACAGATGAAATCAATATAGACGATTAATTTCTTTCGTATCATTTCTTCAATTATGAATCATTTTTCTTAGTATTATCACTAAAATCAATGCACCCTATTGTTTTTTGTTATATCATTATCACTTAAATAAATGCACCCTATTCTTTTATGTTATATTATTGTTAAAATTAATACAACTACTTGATTCGAAATTAGTTTTTATTGTATCATCACTTAAATCGATGCATATTTTTTTACATTAAATCATTACAACTAATTTCTCCAAATCAGAGAGAATGGTTAAGATAGTTCCCTTAAAACTTTCTCCAAGAATATCCCACTGAGCATATCTATGGTAATTCGCTTAATATTTAATGTTATTGTTTTCAGCCCATAAGTTTTTATTTGCTCAATATTATATTATTTTTTAAGGAGGTACACTTGTCAACTCCACACTGAGAACATTTTTTCACATTTTATATATCACACATAACCAAAACAAAGTACATGTCTTCAACTTATAATATTTGTTTTGAAATTTGTTTTCACTAAGCTATCTAAATTCATTTCACTTGATGATTTGTTGTATCTCAAAGTTGAAATCAATATAGAGGATTAATTTCCTTCCTATCATTTCTTAGTATTATTTTCTTTGTCTTATGTTATATCATTATGAGTGAAATCAATGCACCATATTGTTTTATGTTATATCATTGTTAAAATGAATGTAACTATTTGATTATGCTAAATAATTTATTATTCTATCATCACTTAAATCGATGTATTTTTTTTTTTGCATTAAATCAATGCAACTAATTGTTCTAAATGAGAGAACACAACTAAGATAGTTCCCTGAAAACTTTCTCCAAGAAAGAGCAATAAGATAGTTCACTTAATATTTAATGTAATTGTTTTCAACATAGTTTTTTATTTACTCAATATTATATTATTCTTTTAGGAGGGACACATGTCAACTCTAGGTTGAGCATGCTTTTCATATTCTATATAGCTCAATATTGTAATTGTTTTAATGTGCAAATAGTAATAGATAAATCACACATAACCAAACAAAGTACATGAATTCAACTTATAATATTTGTTTTGAGTTTTTTTTTCACTATGTTTGATCTAGATTGGATCATTATATTATTTGTCATCTATATCACTACTTTTGGTTGGAAAAAATGGAGGAGTCAACTTGCGGGGCCATTTCGGTGGCTGGTCCAAACTTAGAAATTTGGGTAAAAAAAAAAGGCATGAATTTTCCGAAGCCATTTTGAGGCATGAATCGAACTTTTTTTGTCCAAAACTTACTACGAAGGAAGATTCTAAATTATACACATTGATACCTTTCCAATGGTGTAGATTGTTCGTCAATCAGAGTTCATATGGGAAATTTATGTCTCCAACATGTTAACCTACCATACTGATCACCATGGTGTGAGTGGATGCCATTTCATCCTCCATTACTTAGACACGTGGGGTTGGCCACGTAGTGTATTTTCTAAGAACATTCTAGAAGGTCCAAAAACTTATCACAATTGAAGTTTGAGGAAGTAAAAATCCTATCTGTGGATGGCTATCAAGCTATGTTAAAAATTGGGCCACTAGGAGGAGAAGGGGTTCCATTCTTTTGCATTGTATCTTGTTCTATAGGTTATAATAAAATATGAGAGTGGTATTTTGTGAGAATAATAGAGGAGGACAGATTCTGTAGCATCCATACATGCCACCGTTCAAAGAAAACTCCACAAAGAGTTCCCCAAGTTATTTGTACTTCCATTATTTATTTACCAAAGAAAAGAGAGAAGAGTAGCCTCACCTTCTAGCTGGGTTTTCTCTCATATTGTGTTTCCCAGGTCATATCTTGTGTTTATTTGTGCATGGTGTGAATTTGTTTTACTCTTATATAATTTTTGTGTGTTTAATCTATTTTATCATTAACTAAATATTCTGGAGATCTAAAGAAAATTAACCTTAATAGTAAATATTTCAGTATTTTATTTGATCTGGTGTGACGAATTGTTCCAGTGAAATATCTATGACAACTTACATATCATATTGGTATCGGAGTAGGTTTTTCTTTTGGGTAAGTTGCAAGATCTAGGAATCGACTTAAGAAGAAGTTGCAGAAAACCCTCGCCATGGTAGAAGATTATGTTCACAATAATCCTTGAGATCTAGTAGGAGAGATATTTGAGCAGTTAGAAGTGCAAGTCGATGACATTAGTAACAATATGAACCTTCTCATGGTGGCTCTATAAAATAATCTCGTATCATTTATAGATGATGGAGGATCTAACTCAAAGAACATATAAGAGGGAAAATCAAAATATCAAGAATACTTGGGAAATGAGTCACAAAAACAATATGAGAAAGAACAACCAAATTCGAGTGCCATGAATCCTTCAAAATCTCTATTCAATATGGAATCGAAAGTGGACATAAATCCATACCAAGGTGAGATCAATGACTTAAAACTGAATCATTGGTTGCAACAACTAGAAGTTTATTTCCTCGTTCACCATATAGAGGAAGAGCATAATATTCCATTTTCTATATTGAAGTTAGAGGGCCATGATTTAACTTGGTGGTAAAGACACACAAAAACACTAAGGTTGGAGGGTGTTCTTCCAGTAACTAGATGGGAGGACTTCAAAACTCTCATCACATTCCAATTATATCATATCGGGTATGTAGAGGACCAATGTATTTGGTGGCACTACTTCAGGAAGAGGCAAGGGAAGAGTGTATAGGACTATACCAATAAGTTTATAAATATGCCCATCATGCTGGGTATCTTTCCAAAGAACCCATATGTACTTTTCAACTATCATGGGGGTTTACATAGTCAACTATGAAAGTAGGCACAATGCTCTTCAAGCCAAGGACAATGGATGAGGCTTGTGTACAAGAACAATACCTAGAAAACATAAGCTAAAATAAGGGGTAACCGGGTGGTTTGAGGTAGAAAGAACACCAGGAAGCTTCCAAGGAGGGGAAAAAGAAGCGGAAAGGGGGAAAATATAGAAAGACAACATCCATTGCACAACAAAGTAAATATTCCAACAACCATTTCAATCATTGCAACATTGATGGTCACATCGAGGAAATTTTTTGGAAACTACATCTAGAGATGAACCCAAAGAATATCAAGAAGGATGGAAAGAAAAAGAACCTTCTAGCCAAAGATTCAAGAAATCAAGTTGAAAGTAGCTCAGATGTTGATTACAAGTTTGTCTACACATCTATGCAAAAGGAGGTGAATCTGAGTAGCCTTCATCACTAGGAAGAGAAGGACATGACCAATATCTTCCACATCAAGATTCAGGTCAAGAAGATCAAGATAGATGCTATGTTAGAATTTGGTTCACAATCTGATACCATAGCAATAGATCTAGTCAACAAGCTTGGATTGGAGGTTCACAATCATTCTATCCCCTATACGTTGGGTTGGGTAAACAAGGATGTAGAGATAAAGGTAATGAAACAGTGTGAGATTAAATTTTCTATAAGTGTTGATTTTATTGATCAACTATAATTCGATGTAGTGCCCCTTGATGTATATGGAGTAGTGTTTAGAATCCTTTACATGTATATGAGGGATGAAATATCCATACAGAGATCCAAAAAATACTGACTTATCAAATATCAGAAGTCCTACATCATCAATGCGCATAAATGAAAGTCAAAGATCTCACTAGTAAGTGGAAAACAAGCAAAGAAGTTTATTAGTCTTAGTAAGAAATATGTCTTACTTTTATTAAGAGAAAATCAGTTTGATGATGAGTTGATGAGAGTGAAGACACCCCTAGAGGGGTGTACTAAATATAATAAAAAAAAATAGCAATCTGTTATGGAAGAAAATGAACTGAAGAAGCAAATGTAGCAGTTGTTGGACCATGGTGTAATTCGACCAAGTACCTCGCCTTGTGGGTCACCCATCATAATTGTTCCCAAGAAGCATGGGACTTGGATAATTTTTATTGATTATAGAGCATTGAACAATATTTCACTGGAGAATTGCTACCCCATGCCAAGGATCGATGATCTATTGGACCAGTTGCAGAATGACAAGTATTTCACTAAAATGGATTTGAAATCGGGATATCACCAGGTATGAGTCAAAGAAGAAGATACATGGAAGAATTCTTTCAAGAAAAGGAAAGGGTTGTATGATTGTTTTTTTATTCCATTTGGTTTATGCAATGCACTGGATACATTTATGAGACTAATGAATGATGTTTTACGCCCTTTTCTAGATTCATTTGTTATTGTTTATTTGGATGATATACTATTTTATATCCCTACCTAGGAGGAGCACATCTCACATCTTATGCAGGTGTTAGAGACTTTGAAAAAACACGAATTGTTATCCAATCTCAAGAAATGAAAGTTTTCTTAACAATATTTGGTGTATTTGGGGTATGTGATCGGTGGATGGGAGCTCAAGATATATCCCGCAAATATGGAGGCCATCATGAAATGGTTAGTTCCTACAAATTTCATTGAAGTTAGGAGATTTTTAGGGCGACACAATACTTGCGGAAGTTTATAGCTTCATTTTCAATAGTAGCTGCACCACTTCATGACATAACAACTAGTGGTAAGAGTTTCATGTGGGGGAAGAATAAAGAAAAGGCCTTTAATGAGATAAAAATAAATATCGTTCAAGCACTAGTGATCACACTACCAAACTTGCATAATATTTTCAAAGTGGAGATAGATGCAAGTGGGTATGCCATGGGAGCAGTCGAGGAAGCCTATTTTCTATCATTATGACGTATTTCATGGGTTAGTTCTCAAATACCCTACTTATGACAAGGATATATATTCCTTGGTACACGCTGTCAAAAATTTGAAACACTATATGATGGGAAAGGATACCATCATCCACACAGATCACCAAGCCACTATAGTATTTGCATTCCATGAGTAAGCTAAAAAAGACTATACATTATAAGAGGATGGGGTTCTTACAACAATTTCATTTGGTAATAAAGTATAAGAAAGGTAGCACAAAAAATTTGGTAGACATTCTTTCATGACCAACCACATCTAATATTACAACTTTGGGAACTTTAATGCACATGCAAAATTTTACCCATGATCCATACAAAGAGGCATACATAGAAGATGAGGAATTCAAGGAGGTGTTTTAGCAACTACAATGACAAATTCATAGATAAGAAGTTGATAGCAAAGATGAATATCATTTCCATAATGGGTTACTCTACAAAACTGAAAATATTTGTGCTCCTAAAGGTGAACGATTGCATCTTATCAGAGAGGCTCACACCTCCAAGGTTGTAGGACATTTTGGTGTTGGGAATATTGTCGCCAACTTAAAGGGGTATGTGCATTGGCTCAAAATGAAAGAATATGTAGAAAAATATATTAGAGGATGTATACTTTTTTGTACCAATAATCCCAAAAATAGGAAGAAAGGTCTATACCATCCCTTA
Organism: Picea engelmannii; assembly: GCA_009831015.1. Classification (NCBI taxonomy): domain Eukaryota; kingdom Viridiplantae; phylum Streptophyta; class Pinopsida; order Pinales; family Pinaceae; genus Picea; species Picea engelmannii. The sequence continues at coordinate 983,546 of ML777238.1, forward strand.
CTTGTACCCACCTGACCATGGGAAAGAATTTACATGGATTTTGTGGGAGGTTTACCAACAACCAGGAAGGGACATGATTATTTATTTGTGGTAGTTGACAGGTTCAACAAAATGTGCATTCTCATTCTTTGTAAAAATACCGTCAATAAACAAGAAGCAACAAATAATCTCTTTGAACATGTATGGGTGCACTTTTGGATACCAAGGATCATCATTGCATATAGGGATACCATATTTTTGAGTGAATTTTGGACCACATTGTGGGAGAATATGGACACTAAGTTGAAGAGGTCTATATCATTCCATCGATAGACAGATGGGAGGACAAAATGATGTAGACTGCCCCCCTCTCTCCTTGGGGTTGTGTGACCTCTCGGTCAAGGATCTTCAATTCACTCAGCTGAATCCTCTCTTCGGGCATCTGCTAGACCCATAATTTGATTCACACAGGCCCTCTTTGGTTACCAACGTAGGATTCATTCCCCCGGACCCGCTTTCTCTTGTGCTTCTGGTAAATATGAGTGGCAAGCTCTAGCTCCTATGTTAGTCCCTTCTTCCTTATATCCATGAGCTATAACCTCATCCTCATCCCCTTCGCGGCTTCATTCTTCACCTATTTCGAGTGCATATGACTCTTCATCCTCTAAACTCCGAACTAGTGAAATGGCCCGAAAAAAAATCTACAACCCACGCTTCTCCGATAGCCAATGACTTTGATTTAATTCAAGACTCTGAATTCAAGAGTTCCAAGAGTTACAACCACCTTTTTCCCCAAACTGACTTGTAATCAAAGTTATGGATCGAGCACCATGTGCTCACCTCTATCGATGGTTGAAATGTGTCCTTTGTTCCTTCTTCAGACGACTTCCAGTCAACGCTCCTCTGCTTCTCTTTCTCTCGGAGTGTCAATCCTTTGGAGTAAATCTCCACTTTCCATGTGTCCCTCTGTTTATCAATGACTCATGTTGACTCTGACCTTCATGACTTATGACCTTCGGGAATTTGTTCTTCAATTTACCCCTCTCTTTTCCATATTACACACCTCTGGATCCCATGATATGATGACGCATGTCCTTATCAGATCGACGGACATGATTGACTCTAGTAGTTCGGTTTTGATAATTTTTGTTCCTCCTCTCTTGCTTTCCTCCGAAGCACACAGATCTCTGCCACGTGTCCTTCTTGGATCCAACAGTCCAAATTTCTTCTGCCTTCTTCAGGACTTCAATGATCCCGCTCCTCGAACACTTCCAAACCTCCAAATACATGGAGTGCTGAAGGACTCTAAGAATATCCTCCATGAAAATTTCTGAGATCTCATGGTCTGTAAAGATCCTGATTCCTCTGAATGGATCTTTCTCATTGGTTGGGGAATTTTTAGTGGGATCCTTTCTACTAAAGAATTTCCATCCGCTACCTCTTCTGATCTTGTTCCTCCTCAAAACTTTAATCTTCTTAGAATGTTTCTTCTTGCACCTCTCAAAATGACTTCTTCGACACTTAGCTAAAAGTCAACCCTGTGCACACCTCAAAATAGGTTTCTTTCAACTTAACCCCTTTGTGGGAGATTATTCACTCCTTACAACAGTTCTTACATGACTCAATTGTTCCTCATGAATAATATGATGTTGAGTGTGTTTCTACCTATGCACACTTTGTGTGGTCCTCTTCATTCTTGTGAAAATGAAGCTTCATGTTATCCCTCCTGAGCTTCTGAGTCAAAATAGACTCTATCAATGCACACTTTGCGGAAACTATGCACTCCTTGCAAATAAAGCTCCACGTTATCTGTCCTGAGCTTTTGAGTCAAACTAGACTCTGTAAACGCATGCCTTGGGGATACTATTCACTCCTTGCATGAGCTCGTAGAAGAGAAACAATTGAAGATTATCTAATCCTCACGGATCCATACATTCAACCATGTAATGCATTCATAACATAAGAACATGTAATAACATAGAATACAATTAAACAAAAATCCTACCATTCATTCAGATAGATATAGTAACAGAAATACCCAACATTTTGGATCAAGGCTTCTCTATTATATTCATTCAAATGGTATGTACTTGGGCTCATAGAGTTGTAGTAATCTTCAGCATCCTCGACAATAACAACTTCAATAACTTTCAATAGCCTCCCTTGGGCATACAATACATATATATTATACAAGAAGGACTCATAAGGATTTTTCCCTCCGACTACCTTAGTTATATCTTATCAAAGTAAAATATTTCAACCACTAAGTCTTTATTACAATAAAGGATGGGTACAGACAGATAAGAGTGAATGCTTCAAATATGTACTACTATTATTTACATTAAAGAAAATACAATCTCCAGTGATATAACGCGATGGTTCAACCACTTATCATTTAAGAACTTTAATTACAATCCCTTCGAGATATTTGTATGATATGCCATCCTTAAAATTTAAAATCACTTCAAAATATGCGCTAGGGCCCTGAGTTGTCCTCCACTTGCATGTTGATGACGATGCTCCTGCATCATACTCCTCTAGAAAAAAATTCATGGACTCCTGTCAATGAGCTCTTGCATTGACCTTCCATGCTTCAGAATATTCTCTTCATTTACCCAATTGGCATATTCTATTGGTTGTCCTTTCCACTTTACCAAATACTCAAAGTAAGTCTTCCTCCTAGTCTTGTTACCAATCCTTTGATCTATTATTTCCTCCATATGCAGCTTTTCTGCTATAGGCATTTGCTTCTCCCACCGGATCTCTTTTTGATCTTTTGATCCTTTTGTGTCATCCTCCATGTAAGGGTATGGGTCTAAAATTTTGAATATGGGTGATATAACCACATCCTCTGGCATCTCTATCTCATAAGAATTTGCATCAAATTTCCTTAGGATCTTGCACGATCCTATTTTCTTCATTTTCAGTTTGCTATATGTTCCCCTTCGAAACCTTTCTTTCCTGAGATGTGCCAGAAC
>ML777238.1:986552-1003510 GCA_009831015.1 Picea engelmannii
AAATCGATGTTTTTTTTTTTTTTTTGCATTAAATCAATGCAACGAATTGTTCTAAATGAGATAACACAACTAAGATAGTTCCCTTAAAACTTTCTCCAAGAAAGAGCAATAACATAGTTCACTTAATATTTAATGTTATTGTTTTCGACATAGTTTTTTATTTACTCAATATTATATTATTCTTTTAGGAGGGACACATGTCAACTCTAGGTTGAGCATGCTTTTCATATTCTATATAGCGCAATATTGTAATTGTTTTAATGTGCAAATAGTAATAGATAAATCACACATAACCAAACAAAGTACATGAATTCAACTTATAATATTTGTTTTGATTTTTTTTTCACTATGTTTGATCTAGATTGGATCATTATATTATTTGTCATCTATATCACTACTTTTGGTTGGAAAAATTGGAGGAGTCAGCTTGCGGGGCCATTTCAGTGGCTGGTCCAAACTTACAAATTTGGGTCCAAAAAAAAGGCATGAATTTTCCGAAGCCATTTTGAGGCATCAATCGAACTTTTTTTGTCCAAAACTTACTACAAAGGAAGATTCTAAATTATACACATTGATACCTTTCCAATGGTGTAGATTGTTCATCAATCAGAGTTCATATGGGAAATTTATGTCTCCAACATGTTAACCTACCATACTGATCACCATGGTGCGAGTGGATGCCATTTCATCCTCCATTACTTAGACACATGGGGTTGGCCACATAGTGTATTTTCTAAGAACATTCTAGAAGGTCCAAAAACTTATCACATTGAAGTTTGAGGAAGTAAAAATCCTATCTGTGGATGGCTATCAAGCTATGTTAAAAATTGGGCCACTAGGAGGAGAAGGGGTTCCATTCTTTTGCATTGTATCTTGTTCTATAGGTTATAAGAAAATATGAGAGTGGTATTTTATGAGCATAATAGAGGAGGACAGATTCTGTAGCATCCATACATGCCACGGTTCAAAGGAAACTCCACAAAGAGTTTCCCTTTATTTGTACTTCCATCATTTATTTACCAGAGAAAAGAGAGAAGAGTAGCCTCACCTTCTAGCTAGGTTTTATCTCATATTGTGTTTCCCAGGTCATATCTTGTGTTTATTTGTGCATGGTGTGAATTTGTTTTACTCTTATATAATTTTTGTGTGTTTAATCTATTTTATCATTAACTAAATATTCTGGAGATCTAAAGGAAATTAACCTTAATATTAAATATTTCAGTATTTTATTTGATCTGGTGTGACGAATTGTTCTAGTGAAATATCTATGACAACTTACATATCATATTGGTATCAGAGTAGGTTTTTCTTTTGGGTATTTTTGGGAAGTTGCAAGATCTAGGAATCGACTTAAGAAGAAGTTGCAGAAAACCCTCGCCATGGTAGAAGATTATGTTCACAATAATCCTTGAGATCTAGTAGGAGACATATTTGAGCAGTTAGAAGTGCAAGTCGATGACATCAGTAACAATATGAACCTTCTCATGGCGGCTCTATAAAATAATCTCGTATCATTTATAGATGATGGAGGATCTAACTCAGAGAACATATAAGAGGGAAAATCAAAATATCAAGAATACTTGGGAAATGAGTCACAAAAACAATATGAGAAAGAACAACCAAATTTGAGTGCCATGAATCCTTCACAATCTCTATTCAATATGGAATCGAAAGTGGACACAAAGCCATACCAAAGTGAGATCAATGCCTTAAAACTGAATCATTGGTTGCAACAACTAGAAGTTTATTTCCTCGTTCACCATATAGAGGAAGAGCATAATATTCCATTTTCTATATTGAAGTTAAAGAGCCATGATTTAACTTGCTGGGAAAGACACACAAAAACACTAAGGTTGGAGGGTGATCTTCCAGTAACTAGATGGGAGGACTTCAAAACTCTCATCACGTTCCAATTATATCATATCGGGTATGTAGAGGACCAATGTATTTGGTGGCACTACTTCAGGAAGAGGCAAGGGAAGAGTGTACAGGACTATACCACTAAGTTTATAAATATGCCCATCATGCTGGGTATCTTTCCAAAGAACCCATATGTACTTTTCAACTATCATGGGGGTTTACATAGTCAGCTATGAAAGTAGGCACAATGCTTGTCAAGCCAAGGACAATGGATGAGGCTTGTGTACAAGAACAATACCTAGAAAACATAAGCTAAAATAAGGGGTAACCGGGTGGTTCGAAGTAGAAAGAACACCAGGAAGCTTCCAAGGAGGGGAAAAAGAAGTGGAAAGGGGGAAAATATAAAAAGACAAAATCCATTGCATAACAAAGTAAATATTCCAACAACCATTTCAATCATTGCAACATTGATGGTCACATCGAGGAATTTTTTTGGAAACTACATCTAGAGATGAACCCAAAGAATATCAAGAAGGATGGAAAGAAAAAGAACCTTCTAGCCAAAGATTCAAGAAATCAAGTTGAAAGTAGCTCAGATGTTGATTACAAGATTGTCTACACATTTATGCAAAAGGAGGTGAATCTGAGTAGCCTTCATCACCAGGAAGAGAAGGAGATGACCAATATCTTCCACATCAAGATTCAGGTCATGAAGATCAAGATAGATGCTATGTTAGACTTTGGTTCACAATTTGATACCATAGCAATAGATCTAGCCAACAAGCTTGGATTGGAGGTTCACAATCATTCTATCCCCTATACATTGGGTTGGGTAAACAAGGATGTAGAGATAAAGGTAATGAAACAGTGTGAGATTAAATTTTCTATAAGTGTTGATTTTATTGATCAACTGTAATTCGATGTAGTACCCCTTGATGTATATGGAGTAGTGTTTGGAATCCCTTACATGTATATGAGGGATGAAATATCCATACAGAGATCCAACAAATACTGACTTATCAAATATCATAAGTCCTACATCATCAATGCAAAATAAATGAAAGTCAAAGATCTCACTAGTAAGTGGAAATCAAGCAAATAAGTTTATTAGTCTTAGTAAGAAATATGTCTTACTTTTATTAAGAGAAAATCGGTTTGATGATGAGTTGATGAGAGTGAAGACACCCCTGGAGGGGTGTACTAAATATAATAAAAAAAAATAGCAATCTGTTATGGAAGAAAATGAACTGAAGAAGCAAATGTAGCAGTTGTTGGACCATGGTGTAATTCAACCAAGTACCTCACCTTATGGGTCACCCATCATAATTGTTCCCAAGAAGCATGGGACTTGGATAATTTTTATTGATTATAGGGCATTGAACAATATTTCACTGGAGAATTTCTACCCCATGCCAAGGATCAATGATCTATTGGATCAGTTGCAGAATGACAAGTATTTCACTAAAATGGATTTGAAATCGGGATATCACCAGGTATGAGTCAAAGAAGAAGATACATGGAAGACTTCCTTCAAGAAAAGGAAAGGGTTGTATGATTGTTTTTTTATGCCATTTAGTTTATGCAATGCACTGGATACATTTATGAGACTAATGAATGATGTTTTACGCCCTTTTCTAGATTCATTTGTTATTGTTTATTTGGATGATATACTATTTTATATCGCTACCTAGGAGGAGCACATCTCACATCGTATGCAGGTGTTAGAGACTTTGAAAAAACACCAATTTTTATCCAATCTCAAGAAATGAAAGTTTTCTTAACAATATTTGGTGTATTTGGGGTATGTGATCGATGGATGGGAGCTCAAGATATATCCCGCAAATATGGAGGCCATCATGAAATGGTTAGTTCCTACAAATTTCATTGAAGTTAGGAGTTTTTTTAGGGTGACACAATATTTGAGGAATTTTATAGCTTCATTTTCAACAGTAGCTGCACCACTTCATGCCATAACAACTAGTGGTAAGAGTTTCATGTGGGGGAAGAATAAAGAAAAGGCCTTTAATGAGATAAAAATAAATATCATTCAAGCACTAGTGATCACACTACCAAACATGCAAAATATTTTCAAAGTGGAGATAAATGCAAGTGGGTATGCCATGGGAGCAGTAGAGGAAGCCCATTTTCTATCATTATGACGTATTTCATGGGTTAGTTCTCAAATACCCTACTTATGACAAGGAGATATATTCCTTGGTACACACTGTCAAAAATTTGAAACACTATATGATGGGAAAGGATACCATCATCCACACAGATCACCAAGCCACTATAGTATTTGCATTCCATGAGTAAGCTACAAAAAACTATACATTATAAGAGGATGGGGTTCTTACAACAATTTCATTTGGTAATAAAGTATAAGAAAGGTAGCACAAACAAGTTGGTAGACATTCTTTCATGACCAACCACATCCAATATTACAACTTTGGCAACTTTAATGCACATGCAAAATTTTACCCATGATCCATACAAAGAGGAATACATAGAAGATGAGGAATTCAAGGAGGTGTTTTAGCAACTACAAGGACAAATTCATAGATAAGAAGTTGATAGCAAAGATGAATATCATTTCCATAATGGGTTACTCTACAAAACTGAAAATCTTTGTGCTCCTAAAGGTGAACGATTGCATCTTATCAGAGAGGCTCACACCTCCAAGGTTGTAGGACATTTTGGTGTTGGGAATATTGTCGCCAACTTAAAGGGGTATGTGCATTGGCTCAGAATGAAAGAATATGTAGAAACATATATTAGAGGATGTATACTTTTTTGTACCAATAATCCCAAAAATAGGAAGAAAGGTCTATACCATCCTTTACTTGTACCCACCTGACCATGGGAAAGAATTTACATGGATTTTGTGGGAGGTTTACCAACAACCAGGAAGGGACATGATTATTTATTTGTGGTAGTTGACAGGTTAAAAAAAATGTGTATTCTCATTCTTTGTAAAAATACCATCAATAAACAAGAAGCAACAAATAATATCTTTGAACATGTATGGGTGCACTTTTGGATACCAAGGATCATCATTGCAGATAGGGATACCATATTTTTGAGTGAATTTAGACCACATTGTGGGAGAATATGGACGCTAAGTTGAAGAGGCCTATATCATTCCATCCATAGACAGATGGGAGGACAAAATGATGTAGACTGCCCCCCTCTCTCCTTGGGGTTGCGTGACCTCTCGGTCAAGGATCTTCAATTCACTCAGTTGAATCTTCTCTTCGGGCATCTGCTAGACCCATAATTTGATTCACACAGGCCCTCTTTGGTTACCAACACATGATTCATTCCCCCGGACCCACTTTCTCTTGTGCTTCTGGTAAATATGAGTGGCAAGCTCTAGCTCCTATGTTGGTCCCTTCTTCCTTATGTCCATGAGCTATAACCTCATCCTTGTCCCCTTCGTGACTTCATGCTTCACCTGTTTCGAGTGCAGATGACTCTTCATCCTCTGAACTCCAGACTAGTGAAATGGACCGAACAAAAATCTACAGCCCACACTTCTCCGAAAACCAATGACTTTGATTTACTTCAAGACTCTGAATTCAAGAGTTCCAAGAGTTACAACCACCTTTTTCCCCGAAGTGACTTGTAATCGGGGTTACGGATCGAGCACCACATGCTCACCTCTATCGATGGTTGAAATGCGTCCTTTGTTCCTGCTTTAGATGATTTCCAATCAACGCTCCTCTACTTCTCATTCTCTCGAAGTGTCAATCCTTTGGAGTAAATCTCCACTCTTCATGTGTCCCTCTATTTATCAATGACTCATGTTGACTCTGACCTTCATGACTTATGACCTTCGGGAATTTGTTCTTCAATTTCCCCCTCTCTTTTCCAGATTACACACCTCTGGATCCCATGATATGATGACGCATGTCCTTATTAGATCGACGGACATGATTGACTCTAGTAGTTCATCTTTGATAGTTTTTGTTCCTCCTCTCTCGCTTTCTTCTAAAGCACACAGATCTCTGCCACGTGTCCTTCCTGGATCCAATGGTCCAAATTTCTTCTGCCTTCTTCAGGACTTCAACGATCCCGCTCCTCGAACACTTCCAAACCTCCAAATACATGGAGTGCTGAAGGACTCTAAGAATACCCTCCATGCAAATTTCCCAGATCTCATGGTCTGGAAAGATCTCGATTACTCTGAATGGATCTTTCTCATTGGTTGGGGAATTTTTAGTGGGATCCTCTCTACTAAATAATTTCCATCCGCTACCTCTTCTGATCTTGTTCCCCCTCAAAACTTTAATCTTCTTAGAATGTTTCTTCTTGCACCTCTCAAAATGACTTCTTCAACACTTAGCCAAAAGTCAACCCTATGCACACCTCACAATAGGTTTCTTTCAACTTAACCCCTTTGTGGGAGACTATGCACTCCTTGCAACAGTTCTTACATGACTCAATTGTTCCTCCTGAATAATATGATGTTGAGTGTGTTTCTACCTATGCACACCTTGTGTAGTCCTCTTCATTCTTGTGCAAATGAAGCTTCATGTTATCCCTCCTAAGCTTATGAGTCAAAATAGACTCTGTCAATGCACGCTTTGCGGAAACTATGCACTCCTTGCAAATAAAGCTCCACGTTATCTGTCCTGAGATTCTGAGTCAAACTAGACTCTGTAAATGCATGCCTTGGGGATACTATTAACTCCTTGCATGAGCTTGTAGAAGAGAAACAATTGAAGATTATCTAATCCTCACAGATCCATACATTCAACCATGTAATGCATTCATAACATAAGAACATGTAATAATAGAGAATACAATTAAACAAAAATCCTACCATTCATTCAGATAGACACAGTAACAGAAATACCCAACATTTTGGATCAACGCTTCTCTGTTATATTCATTCAAATGGTATGTACATGGGCTCATAGAACTGTAGTAATCTTCAACATCCTCGACAATAATAACTTCAATAACTTTCAATAGCCTCCCTTGGGCATACAATACATATATATTATACAAGAATGACTCATAAGGATTTTTCCCTCCGACTACCTTAGTTATATCTTATCAAAGTAAAATATTTCAACCACTAAGTCTTTATTACAATAAAGGATGGGTATAGACAAATAAGAGTGAATGCTTCAAATCTGTACTGCTATTATTTACATTAAATAAAATACAATCTCCATCGATATAACGCGATGGTTCAACCACTTATCATTTAAGAACTTTAATTACAATCCCTTCAAGATATTTGTATGATATGCCATCCTTAAAATTTAAAATCACTTCAAAATCTGCGCTAGGGCCCTGAGTTGTCCTCCACTCGCATGTTGATGACGATGCTCCTGCATCATACTCCTCTGGAAAAATATTCATGGACTCCTGTCGATGAGGTCTTGCATTGACCTTCCATGCTTCAGAATATTCTCTTCATTTACCCAATTGGCATATTCTATTGGTTGTCCTTTCCACTTTACCAAATACTCAAAGTAAGTCTTCCTCCCAGTCTTGTTACCAATCCTTTGATCTATGATTTCCTCCATCTACGGCTTTTCTACCATAGGCATTTGCTTCTCCCACTGGATCTCTTTTTGATCTTCTAATCCTTTTGTGTCATCCTCCATGTAAGGGTATGGGTCTAAAATGTTGAATATGGGCGATATAACCACATCCTCTGGCATCTCTATCTCATAAGAATTTGCATCAAATTTCCTTAGGATCTTGCACGATCCTATTTTCTTCATTTTCAGTTTGCTATATGTTCCCCTTCGAAACCTTTCTTTCCTGAGATGTGCCAGAACTTGATATCCCACTCCAAATTGAATTTCTCTCCTATGTTTATCAACTCTAATTTTATATTCTCTGTTGTTGTTCTGCAAATGCTCTTCGATCTAATTATGAAGATTCTTTTTTTCTGCAACGAAGTCTTCTGCTCCAACACTTATGAATTCATTATGCTCCAAATCTCTCAACTATGATACTCCTGTTGGATTCATCCCATAGACTATTTGTAATGGAATCTTTCCTATACTCTTGTTTGGTGAGTCATTGTATGCAAACTATGCTTGTGACAGAATCTGATCCCACTAGTTATGATGTTCAATGACTAGACCCCTCAGCAAATTTCCTAAAATCCGATTTACCACCTCAGTATGTCCATCTGTTTGAGGGTGATATGCTGAACTGAATGAAATTTTCATCCCCATCTTCTTCCACAATGTACTCCAAAAATGACCAACAAATTTAGTGTTTCTATCTAAGACAATACTCTTGGTCAACCCGCAAAGCCCTACAACTTCCTTGAAAAAACAATTTTCAATGTGTGTTGCATCATTAGATTTTTTGCATGGGATAAAGTGTGTCATCTTTTAGAATCTATCAACTACAACAAATATGGACTCGCTTCCCCTTTTTGTTCTTGGCAATCCCAACATGAAATCCATACTTATTGCATACCAAGGCCTATCTGGAATAGGAAATGGTTGATATAACCCAGTGTTCTATTGCTTTCCTTTTGCATATTGGCAAATCTTACATTTGTTTACAAATTTCTTCACTTCTTCCCTCATACTTGGACAATAGTATGAGTTGTTCAACTGTGAAAATGTCTTTTCATGCCCAAAATTCCCTACTAGACCTCCACTATGTTTTTCCTTCAACAGATTATCTCTCATCGACTACTTTGGTATGCATAACTGGCTACCTTTAAATAACAATCCATCTTGAATTAGATACTCTTCCCACTGAATTATGTTTCTAAGCACATGATTTTCACATGCTTCATACACCTCTTTAAAATATGGATCATCACAATACATTTCCTTAAGGTGTTCAAACCCTGAGGTTTTCACTCGAAATTCCTGTAGAATCAGACATCTCCTACTCAATGCATCAACAACTTTGTTAGCATTACCAGAAATATGTTTAATGACAAAAGTGAAATTTTATATAAAATCTATCGACTTGGAATGTCTTTGATTTAACTTTTTTTGTCTGGTTATGAATGGTAAAGCTCGATTATCGATGTACAAAACAAATTCTTTTGGAACAAGGTAGTGCCTCAATTTATTTAAGGCTTGAATTACTGCATAAAATTCTTTATTATATGTGGAGTACTTCCTCTTGGTGTCATTCAACTTCTCGCTGAAATATGCAACAGGCCTATTGTCTTGGCTCAAGACTGCTCCAATTGATACTCCACTAGCATCACATCGTACTTGAAATGTCTTCCCGAAATATGGAAAGACCAAAATCGGTTGTTCGGTTATATTCTTCTTTAATATCCTGAAACTTTTCTTAGCTTATTTTGTCCACTTAAAATATTTATCTCTCTTATTCACTGTATCTAATATTTGTGTACAAATACCATTGAAATTTCTAATGAACTTCCGATAGAAACTTGCTAACCCATGGAAGCTTCTCACCTCGAATATGGTCCTTGGCGATGGCCATTCTCTGATTTCTCTCACCATCTCTGGGTCCATCTTCAATTCATTTAAAAATATTACAAAACCCAAGTAAATGAGTTATGTCTTCATAAAAGAGGATTTCTTTATATTTATCAGTATCTTCTCTCACTGCAATCTTCTCATTACTAATGTTAAGTGCCTCAAATTTTCTTCTTCATTTTTACTGAAGACTAATATATCATCCAGATATACAATTACAAACTCACTAATAAAATCTTTTAATACCTCATTCATCAAACTCATAAAAGTACTTAGGGAATTTTTCAAGCCAAATGGCATACCAAGCCACTCATACAACCCTTCGTTCATTTTTAAGGTTGTTTTCCACTTATCACCTTCTCTCATCCTTATCTGGTGATATCCACTTTTCAGGTCTACTTTTGAAAAATAATTTTCTCTGCTCAAACAATCCATTAAGTCATCCATCCTGGGTAAAGGAAATTTGTACTTGATGGTGATTTTGTTTATGGCTCTTGAGTTTGTACACATTCTCCATCCTCCATCCTTTTCCGTACTCAACACAGTTGGTACTGCACATGGACTCCATCATTCTCTAACCAAACCCTTTTCCATCAAATCTTGGACTTGTTTCTTTACCTCCTCATTCTCTTGAGGTGACAATCTGTACGTTTCTTTGTTCAATAGACTTGCTCTTGGTATGATATCAATGTGATGGTTGATACACCTGATGGGTGGCAATGAGTGAGGTAACTCATCCACTACTATGTCAGAAAAAATTTCTAACAGATCCTAAATTTATTTAGGTAGATAATCCATATAATTACTTGTAAGGATGACTCTGGGCTTCCTCACCACAACAAATTGCATCTTATGTTCCTTCTTGAATTCGCTTAAGAGTTCCTTCCCACTCATGAGAAGTATACTTGTGTTGGCTTCTTCCTTTACTTTCTTATCCTCTATTGGTAGTAGCATGTGTGTTCTACCATTTTTCTCCAGGGTAGAACTATTTTTTATCCCATGATGAATGAAATTTTTGTCAAACTGCCATGGTCTCCCCAACAAGACATGACATACATCCATGGGAATCACATCACACAAAATCTCATCTCTATATCCTCCTATCTTAATTTCAACTTGGCATTGTTTAGTTACCATTACCTGGTGTCCTTCCTGCAACCATGAGACTCTATACAAATTTGGATGTGTAGTTGTCTCCGACTCCAATTTCACCACCATTTCTATGGATACCAAGTTATTAGTGCTCCCACTATCAATTATCACCTTGCATACCCTGTCTTTGGTCTTGCAAGAAGTTCTGACAAACTGTTCCTCTACACTGGTTTAAACACTTCTATTTCTGGCTTCAAGAGAAACTTCTTCATCATCAAAGATCTCCCATGTTTTGCACCTTCTTCCTCAAAATTTCGCCTCTGCTCTTCTGAAATGTGAGCTTCACCTCCTCCTTATTTCTTTGTCTTGGGGCATTCCCAAGACATGTGTCTTGTTTTTCCACAGGCATAACACTTCACCTCTCCTCCTCTGCCTCTTCCTCTTCCTCGAGAAAAAAAAATCCTTCCACCATACTGTCTCCCTCGAGAACTTCCTCCTCTTTTTGTATGGATGTGCAGTTTTCTGGTCTCAACCTTGTGCTTCTGTGCCTTGTCATGGAAAATTCCCTTACCCCTATTTAAAATTTCCCCTCTGCTTTGTTGGCTCTCTTTCTTGGCCAATCTATCCTCTACCTTCAGTGCAATCTGATAACAATCCTCCACTGTCCTCACTTTTATCATGTTTATTTCATCCTATATTTCAAATATCAGGCCATTAATATACCTGGAAAACTTTTCATCATATTTTTATCTCTATCCATCCTTGATGTTCAACTTATAAAATTCCTCTATGTATTGTTTTGCTGTCAATCCTTTATGTCTCAGGTTCTGTAATATATTGAACATATTTATATGATAGTCTTGGGGTATGAATTTAGCCTTCTGCTTGGCTACCATTCTATCCCAATTCTTGATCTTTCGCTTTCCTTTACATCCTTTGTCAGCCCATAGTTTATCCGAACAGAATGTTGTGTATCCCTTCAATCCAGTGACAACATGTTTTACTTTCTTCTCATCATAAACTTCTTCATAGTCAAAGTATTTGTCCATGGCTCTTATCCAATCCAATAATTCTTCAACATCTAAGTTTCCTTAGTACATTAGGACTTATATTTTTTCTTTGGCTCCCAATTTGACAAAATCTTTTAGCAAGCATTCTTCTGCAACATATTATCATACAACTCCTTCACTTTCCACTTCTTCTCTCTCCACATCACTGACGTCTCCAACATCAGGTTCTCTTCTTTGTTCTTTCTCCATAGAATGTAATCTTGTGTGGAGTTCTCTCATCTCCCTTTCCACAACTGGATTTTCTACAGGTCGCTCTACACGTCTTCTAGGTGGCATGGTGCTGATATTTCTCCACACACAACATAATTCGAGGCTCTTATACCACTTTATGCATAAACCCCCCCTCTCTCCTTGGGGCTGTGGGACTTCCTGGTCAAGGATCTTCAATTCACTGAGTCGAATCAACTCTTCAGGCCTCTTCTAGACCCAAAATGTGATTCACATAGTCCTTCTTTGGTTACCAATGCAGGCTTGATTACCCCGCACCTGCTTTCTCTTATGCTTCTGGTAACTCTTAGTGGCAAGCGCTAGATCCTCTACTGGGCCATTCTTCCTTATGTCCACGGGATATAAACTCAGCCTCATCCCCTTCATGACTTCAAGATTCAGTTTTTTCAAGTGAGGCTGACTCTTAATACTCTAAACTCTAGACTCCCGAAATGACCCGAAAAAAAATCTATGACCCACACTTCTTCAACAACCAATGACCGTGATTCACTTCAAGACTCCGGCTTCGAGAGTTCTGAGAGTTCCAACCACCTTTTCCCCCAAAATGACTTGTAATCAGAGTTACGAATCGAGCGCCACATGTTCACATCGATCGACGGTTGAAATGCGTCCTTTGTTTCTACTTCAGACGACTTCCAGTCAATGCTCCTCTGCTTCTCTTTCTCCCGGAGTGTCAATCCTCTGGAGTAAATATCCACTCTCCACATTTCCCTCCATTTATAAATGGATCTTGTTGACTATAGCCTTCGAGAGTTATGACCTTCGAGAATTTGTTCTTCAATTTCCCCCTCTCTTTTCCAGAGTACACACTTTCAGATCCCATGATCTGATGACGCATCTCCTTCTCAGATTGATGAACACGGTTGACTCTGGTAGTTAAGCATCGAGAGTTTTTATTCCTCCACTCTTTATTTCCTCCAAAGAACTCTTCTTCCAAAACACACATATCTTCACCATGTGTCCTTCCCGGATTCAACTGTCCAGATTTATTCAGACTTCTTTGGTACTTTGACGATCCCACTCCTTGAACACTTCCAAACCTCTGAATACATGGAGTGACGAAGGACTCTAAGACTATCTTATGTACAACTTTCCCAGATCTCACAGTTTAGAAAGATCATGATTCCTCTGAAGGGATATTTCTCGTTGGTCGGGGAATTTTCAATGGGATCCTCCCTACTGAAGAATTTTCTTCCGCTACCTCTTCTCAGCTTGTTCGTCCTCGAAAATTTAATCTTCTTAGAAATTTTTTCTTGCACACTCCTTGCACCTCTCAAAACGATTTCTTAGACACTTAGCCAAAATTTGACCATGTGCACACCTCACAATAGGTTTCTTTCAACTTACCTCTTTGTGGGCGATTGTGCACTCCTTGCAACAGTTCTTACACGAATCAATTGTTCCTCCTCAAAAATATGATGTTGAGTCTGTTTCTGCCTATGTACACCTTGTGTGGTCCTCTGCACTCCTATGCAAATGAAGCTTCACTTTATCCCTCCTGAGCTTCTGATTCAAAATAGACTTTTCCAATGCATGCCTTGCAAAAGCTATGCACTCCTTGGAATAAAGATTCACGTTATCTCTCCTGAGCTTTTGAGTCAAACTATACTCTATCAACGCATGCCTTGGAGACACTATGCACTCCTTACACGAGATCGTAGAAGAGAAACAATTGAAACTTATCTAATCCTCACATATTCATACATTAAAGCATGTAATGCATTCATAACATAAGAACAATTAATAACATAGAATACAATTAAACATAATTCCTACCATTCATTCAGATAGACACAATAACAACAATACCCAACATTTTGGATCAATGCTTCTCTGTTATATTCATTCAAATGGTATTTACATGGGGTCATAGAACTCCAATAATCTTCAGCAGCCTTGACAATAACAACTTCAATAACTTTCAGCAGCCTCCCTTGGGCATACAATACATATATATTATACAAGAAGGGCTCATAGAGATTTTTCCCTCTGACTACATTAGTGATATCTTATCAAAGTAAAATCTTTCAACCACTAAGTCTTTATTACAATAAAGGATGGTTACAGACAGATAAGAGTGAATTCTTCAAATATGTACTACTATTATCTACATTAAAGAAAATAAAATCTCCATCGATCTCACACGATGGTTCAACCACTTATCATTTAAGAACTTTAATTACAACCCCTTAGATATATTTATATGATACTGCATCCTTAAAATTTAAAATCACTTCAAAATGCGCACTAGGGCACTGAATTGTCCTCCACTCGCATGTTTATGATGATGCTCCTGCATCACAAAAGTAGTTATTAGGAATTTGGTGCAACTTTTGAGGGGTTACAATTATAAGAATCCAAATACTTGGGATGAAAATTTGATCTATATACAACACTCTTATAATAGAGCAGTCCAAACTTATACTCATACGTAACATTTTCAAACTTGCTTTGGGTGTTTTCCGCCTTCACCCTTAGATGTTGTATATGGACAACAAGGAGGAGTTAGGGAGGACCTCACAGAAGATGCATTAAAAGTTTTTTTTTTTTTTTTGAGAAGATCACGCAAATCCATTTGCAAGTACAAGAGACACTGAAGAAGTCACAAGAAAAGTACAAGGCTAGACATGACCAACACAGAAAAGAGAAAACATTTAGAGTGGGAGACAGAGTATAGTAACAACTAAATAAGGGGAGACTATAAGGTACTGGTCAAAATATCAAGGCTTTGTGGTATGGTTATTTTGAGGTATTATAAAGGGTGGGAAATAATTCCTACAAACCCAGTCTACCCCCATACATGCGTATTTAACCAGTAGTGAATGTGGAGAATATCAAACTCTATGAGCCCTCCATGTTAGATCAGGAAGAGGAATAGGTCCTACCTTTCATAAAGAATTTAGAACCATATTCTTAGGAAGAGTTGGAATAATACACAATTTTGTAGAAGTGGTCAACAACTAAAATACAAGAGAAAAATGACCTTCGGAAGATTGGGTTGAAAGGACAACTTCCAGGAAAAGCAAAGTGGTACTCTAGGGAGAAGGTAGAGGAAAAATTTCCTCACCTCATTCAGTAAAGATTTTGGAGACCAAAATCTTCACTAAATGGAGAGGTATGCTATAGATTGTATAATTATATTATTTTTCATCCATCTCTCTACGTTTTGGGTGGAAAAATTGGAGGAATCATCTTGTACTTCCATTTCGACGATGGCTAGCCCAAATTTGGAAATTTGGGTCCAAAAAAAAGAGGAAATCCTCCAAATTAATTTTGAGGCATAAAATTACCATTTTTTTTCCAAACCTTACTATGTATGATGATTCTAAATTCTACACGTCGATACCTTTCCAATGACGCAGACCGTTTGTTAATTAGAGGTTGTATGAGAAAGTTATGCCTCCCACAAGTTGACCTACCATATTGATCAACATGGTACGAGTGGATGCCACATCAACCTCCATTACTTAGATATGTGGGGATAGAAAAGTAGTGTATTTTCTAAGAAAATTCTATAAGTTCCAAAACCTTATCACAATTGAAGGTTGAGGAAGTCAAAAGCCTATCCCTAGATGGATATCGAGCTATGTTAAAAACCGGGCCACTAGGAAGAGAAGAGGTTCCATTTTTTTGCATTGTATATTCTTCCATAGTTGAGAAGAACATCTATGAGTGGTATTTTGTGAGCTTAACGTAGGAGGAGAGTTTTTGTAGCATCCATGTAGGCCACATTTCAAAGGAAACTCCACAAAAGTTCATTTTTATTTGTACTTGCATCATTTCTTTACCAGAGAAAAGAGAGCAAGGCAACCTTACCTTATAGATCGTTTTTCTCCCATATTGGGTTTCCTAGGTCATATCTTGTGTTTATTTTTGGATGGTGTGAATGTTTTTTAGTTTTCTCTAATTTTTGTGTGTTTTCACCTATTTTTATCAATAATTAAATATTCTAGAAATCTAAAGGAAATTAACCTTAATAGTAAATATTTCAGTATTCATTTTTCATAGTGTTCTGTAATATACCCCTACAATATGTACTAATTTTTTTTTGTTACAAGAAACTTCTTTCCTTTCTTTATTTTAATATTATTGTGCTCTCATTATTATCTCTTGTTCAATATATATATATAATAATAATAATAATAATAATCTATTTTTAAGGTCACGACCAAGCCAGCACACCAAATTGGTGTATGAGACCCCCTTGTTTGTGGGACAAGGGACCTCCCTCCGCCCAACGATTTGACTGGTAAAATCTACGAAGGTATACATACCCTACCCCCCTCTGGATTTGAACCTGTAACCTCTTAAGAGAAAACACATATTCTTAACCATTAGGCCCACTCAGAAAATGTAATACTTAATATATATATATATATAAGTATTACATTTAAAAAAAAATCTAGCATCCAACTCTTCAACAGCTAGGCACAACATGATAAAGCTTCGATTCCTTACACTTGTGTACAAAATTTGTTAAAGGGGTTGAGTACTTGGTCTACGGTTATTTATAAAGTAATATCCTAAGTTATAATTTTTAAGGGGACTGGATTTAAATCGTCAACGTACTATGAAAAGTAGGTTGAATGTCCCACTTATCATAAAGTACTTATCATACCCTCGAAGCTTTCCCAAAGTGGATTTATTCAGCCGTTTAATCAAAATATTAACATTAATGTAAGTATCTATAACTCAAAATACAAGTTTGTAATGTGGTCGTTGTATTATAGCTAGAATATGAATCATTATTTAAAGAACGCAGGTTCCCATATATTATTTAGATTCTCTACTTCGTTTTCAATATACTATTATAGTTACAATGCTTAAAGAAAAGGGATTATATCATGTAGACCACCCTCTTTTCTGGACTGCACATATTTGAGACCCATTTTCATTTCATCATTATGGATTTCAAAACATGTATCTTCCTTTTTATGTTTAAGAAAACAAAACAATTCCTTAAAAGTTACATAGATATGAAAAATATTAAACTTGTCAAGTAATTTTCTTAATAGATGGATGAGTAGCTACGAATTGCAATTACTTAGTCGAAAACACTGCTACATAATCAGAAGGTACATCCATAATTGTTTTAAATAATATTCTTTTCTCCTATGCCACAATTTATATCATACTAAAATACCTACGTGTGTTTTCAACAGGTCCATATTAAAGAAAATACCTTTTTCTTATAATTTGTAATTGAAATGAAGGATCCCATATTCTGAGATTTATTAGAAATGAAAAGTAACTACTCTAAATT
>ML777238.1:1005482-1042123 GCA_009831015.1 Picea engelmannii
AAACTAGGAAAAGAGGTAAACATAAAAAGGGAAAAAGCGGAAAGTTCAACTTAGGAAAGTATCTACCATTTAAGAGCTTTCTAATTTAAACTGAACTAGCAATTTAATAATGGGGAAAGCCATTAAAACCTGTAAGAGAATTTAGGGACACCTAGGAGTGATTCTAGGAGTAACTCTAGGTGGGTGAGGGAAATAAATATAATTAATTAATTAAATAAATAAATTTATGGAGGAATGAAGGGGATGGGAGACACTTGTACGGGGAGGAATTTTAAGGAATTAAATTTAAAAAAACTTAATTAAATGAGATTTTAGGAAAGTAAGAAACCACAAAACTCTATATAATGAAGGGAGGAGATGGAGGTTGGGGATCTTCTGTTTGCATAACGTTACGCTGTAGAAATATCCACTTGACTGACTTAACTTGTGGGAGTTGGGATACTTAGCTCGGCCTTGCGAGGCGAGTTGGGAGCTAGTCGAAATCTCTGGATAGTGTGTGTGTGGCCCCTTTGTGGCTTGGGGGGCTAAGGGGGAAGAAGAGTACCCCTATCATTGGCTAGGAGGTATCGTTGAAGTCTCACCAGTCGGCAAGTAGGAGTTGCATAGAGAGCGCAGGACATCATTCAGAGCGGGCAATCATGAAATGGTACGCTTTCTTTGTTTGTATGGTAACTTGTTTTAGAACTTATGCTTGAATCTGCATTTTTACTTAGGTAAGTGAACAGATTTTCTAGATGGTTTTCTGAAATTTTCTTAGCTTGGATCGATGTTAGATTAACTCCCATGGCTTCATTCCCCACATGTATTGACCACCTTGTTGTGTTGATTATGACCTTCGTGGTTGTTTAGCCTTCGTCCCTAGCTCACCAGTCCTCGCCTGAGCAGTCGGCCAGGAGCCTGATCTACGGTCGTCGCCTTAGCGTTAAAAGACCTATGGATCTCAACGCCCTGCTTTTCTGTGTGAGGATGATGAGTGAAGGACGAACCTATTAGCTGGATACCCTTGATGTTTGTCCCTGGATGATTGTTGATTCCTTCATCTAGCAACAACCTCTGCATGTGGATTAACTTGTGTCCTGGTTGGTTTTCTCTATGACTTGACTGATAAAACCCCTGCAATCATTCCATGGCCTTTCCCATTGGATCCTTGTGTTCTCCTACTATTGTCTGCGCTGTATTGGGGTATTCTGGCAATGAAAAATGAAATGAATTCATCTCGGCATTTTACACTGGGTATTCTGGCAATGAAAAACGAAATGAATTCATCTCTGCATTTTTATTTTGGGTATTTTGGCAATGAGAAATGGAATGAATTCATCTTTGCATTTTATTTTGGGTATTCTGACAATGAGAAACGAAATGAATTCATCTATGCATTTTACAATGGGTATTCTAGCAATGAAAAATGAAATGATTTTGGTCTTCATTTTTATTTTGGATTCTAGCGATGGAAAAGAGGAATTATTCTTGTCTGCATTTCGTTTTACCTTTGGGGTGATTTTTCCCTTGATGAAGACTATGTTTTACTTTAAAATTTTGCTGCCATTTGATTCCTGTTAATGCCCACGTTTTTTCTTTTCAATTCATCAAATTTCCTTCTGTGAAAGACCACGATTTTGGAAATAAAAAATGGACTGTGTGGCATGTTGAATTTGCCCACGTTTTTTCTTTCCAATTCATCAAATTTCCCGCTGCGAAAGACCACAATTTTGGAAATTAAAAACACTTTGTGTTGCATGCTGAATTTGCCCATGTTTTTGCTTTTAAAGATTGACATAGATTGCTATTTAAAGGCCCACGATTTAAATGTGAACAGATTGTTGTTAAATTACCCACGTTATTGCATTTACAAGATTTCCTTGGACCGCTACAAGTACACCTTATGCATGTTTGTGAATGTATATTCCTTTTTTTAAACTTTGGCTCGAGTTTCTCACAGACATGCCTACTACTGGTCTCATATTCTATTCAGCATACCTGATAATAATGGAGTGGCTTGCTCACTATGGACTAACTAATTCTATTTAGCATACCCCAGAATAATGGAACGATATGTTTACTATGTCTCCTATTCTATTTAGTCTGTTATTTATAAAATTGATTTACTATGCTACCCATAGCACACCCTCTTCCTTACTTTCTCTACAATACTTCATTTACACACAGAGTCAATATGTGCAACGATTAATTCCATGCATAAAATAATAGGAAAAATGACTATATTATTGTCATTACTTGTCATTGGCACACACTTATATCTATGTAATATGTACACAACATAGATGCACAAAAACACACAATTAGTCACAAATAGTTGTTATAATATAATATTCAATGTATATTTGATACTATTAGAAGATACAAATATGCATACTTCTTTTCGTATGCATGCATACACAATATTACTGAATGATTTTTTCATTTTTTCTCTTATCTGTGCTTTAAAAATTATTCGGGCTGTATGAATTTATGCTTCTTAATATTATTTCGATGGTTAATATGTTGCTTCATTTTTGGTTCATTTAATTAGTTGACTTTAGATGGTTCCTTAGTTGGGGCCTTACTTTTAAACCTTTAATTGGACCTTTACTTAAGACTTGAAGCTAGCCTTCTCCTTAGTTAGGATTCTTCTTCCTTTAATTTAAACAAGAGTTTTAGTCATCCCTGAGTCACTTTGATTTATGTTTAAATTAAGCATTTTGATTTTGGGGCACCAAGAAATAAATAGATTCAAGAAGAATAAAGTCACCAGTTTACTCTTACGCCCTTGAATAAAGTTGAATTTGAATGTTTTAATTAATTGATTCTCTCGAGCCATTGATTTAGTAGAGATATGTAATCATTGAATTGTTAGACTTCTTGTACACAATAAACTATAATGTGATAAATGATGGTAGTAGATTTTAAATGTCATGCACAAATGAATTTGACGTGATGAATGATAGAGTCTCGATGATTAGATTTCCTCGCGCATGGATTGAATGAATGTTTTCTTGTGTTTGGGATTTGCACCATGGATTATGCGCTGGAAAAGTAATAAGATTATTGGCGCTCGAATATTGATGATGTATGAATAATTATGTGATTGGATCCCCTTCTGCGATGAAAATAAAGGTTGACATTTACTCGAGCGCTATGGGTTATATGGATGCATGTTTATTTGTTAGTCGTGCGTCATTAAACCAATGCTAACACAATGAGTTATGTAGTTGTTTTTCACTCGCGCACAGTGTTTTCAATGTAAGAATGATTGTTTCGACTACTGGTGCTCTTGGATTTTATATAATAAATGACATCCTTAGACTTTAGTATTCTAGCATGTAATGGAATTTTTATGACGGTTGACCCTATTTTATGACTAGGTCTTGCGCCTTGAGAATAACTCATAAATACGTGGTGCCTTGGTTTAATTTGATTTGTTTGTGTCAGGTGAATGTTGACTCATGTACCTTGATTTATTGCGACATTGCATCAATTTTTGTTCATCATTCGTGACG
Source organism: Picea engelmannii (assembly GCA_009831015.1). Taxonomy (NCBI): domain Eukaryota; kingdom Viridiplantae; phylum Streptophyta; class Pinopsida; order Pinales; family Pinaceae; genus Picea; species Picea engelmannii. The sequence continues at coordinate 1,008,980 of ML777238.1, forward strand.
ATGATGGGTCATCTTACGTCGTGTTTTGTGTTATGTGTTTAAGTTGTTTCATTTATACATTTCACTGTGGGTCAATGATGTCATGATTAATTGGGATGTGTACTTCCTAATGCAACTTTAAAAAAAAATAAAAAATAAATATTTTTTTTTTTACTTGTTGTATGTCTCTTGTCATCGTAATGGCAGGGACGTTACATTTTATGTTATATCATTGTTAAAATTAATAGAACTACTTGATTCTTCTAAATCATTTTTTATTGTATCATCACTTAAATCAATGTATTTTTTTTTTGCATTAAACCAATGCAACTAATTGTTCTATTTCAAAGAGAACAACTAAGATAGTTCCCTTAAAAGTCTTTTCAAGAACATCTCACAAACAATAGCTAGGATACCTCACTTAATATTCAATGCTATTGTTTTTAGCACGTAGTTTTTTATTTACTCAATATTATGTTATTATTTTATGCTGGACATGTGTCAACTCCATTTTTTTCAATTTTTATATATCTTAATATTATAATTGTTTCAATTCCCAAGTACTAATAGATAAATTACACATAACCAAACAAAGTACATGACTTCAACTTATAATACATATTTTGAAATTTTTTTGACTACATTATTGCTAAACTCATTCCAATGAATTGTTGTATCTCATTGTTGAAATCAATATAGAGGATTGATTTCCTTCACATCATTTCTTCAATTAATTAATGCACTGAATCATTTTTCATAGTATTACCAATCAATGCACCCTATTGTTTTATGTTATATCATTTATCATTGTGTTAATTTTCTTCCTATCATTTCTTTAATTAATTAATGTACTGAATCAATTTTCATGGTATTATCATTGAAATTAGTGTCCCTATTTCTCTAAATAGTAAACAATAATAGTAAATGGTAAATGATAAAGTTATAGTAAATACTAAAGTAAATAGTACTAGTAAATACTAAATACTAAAAAACTAAAGTAATAGAAGTAATAATAATACTAAATACTAACTAATTATTATTATTATTATTATTTTTAATTGAGCCAACTTTATAATTATTACAATTGTTATTATTACTTCTAATTGAGTCGATTATCAATAATTTACCATGGGATTTAAAATCCATGGTACTTTAGTTCCAACATGTACTAAATAATGTTTGCATCCATGAATGTGCTTAATTATAGGTTCTTCAACTTAAATAATCCACAACCAAAAGACTCAACTTAGCATGATTGTAGCGCACATAAGTAGGATGGTACTCTAGTGCACAAGCGAGAAATACTTATTGGATACATAATCCATGGGATTGTGTTGTTCTAGTCATAATGTAAATATGAAGAGTAGTAGATGAGAGGAAGATTCATCCATTTAAGAATAAAAACAATCACTTAGATTGTATTTATGCACCTCTCATATCAATTAAATACACATCCGTGTGTTTACATTTCTTGCCAATTCCTGGCTTGATAGTGGTATGAGAGCTTAGGTTAAATCCATGAGTGTTTCTCCTCCTATACATAAGACACCCTGCCAGTTCTTGTATGAAATATTCCTTATGTGCTCCCTTCTCGACTTGCATGGAAGCGTTAGGTTTTCTGGTATTGAATGTGTTCTCTCCTCCCTCTCTCTCTCTACGTAAGCCTTTCCTTCACGAGATATTTTTGCTTCTTCTAATTTTTTTTGGCTGAGTTAATCAAGCAGATACATAACACCTTCCGTAGACCAACTTTATTGAGTGTAACTTGGATTGTCTAGATAATTCTAGGGTCAATTCTTCTCCCCTCATCAGGTCATAACTTGAAACCTTGCACTCAGAAATTCTCCCATACTAATTCTCCCTTGACACTCGCTCTCATGAATTTGTACCTGTTTGACACTAGCCCTTGGTGAACCTTCGATGCCTCCATCTAGTTATACCACATTCAGTTCTGGAAACACTAGCTTTGAAACCACTTCCTTTGATGGACAACATGGATTTAGTAAGAGAAGATGCATAAGAATAACTTCAGAGGAAGGGAGGGTTGGCATAATCTTCATGAAATATACGATCGTCATTGTACTCATTGTAGAAATAATGGGTCACATGAAGCAATCGACTGTAGAATTCCATGGGAGAATATCAAAGAAGACATAGGTAAAACTTTAGAACCATCGAAAGGTAAAGCACACACTCATTACATTGTGTCCCATTGCAATATAGGAGTAAATGCAGATTTTTTTAATTCTTCACTTGATTCTTAGGGAGATGCATGGATTCTTGAAACATGTGCAACCCCCCACATGATGTTTCGAAGATATTTCTTTGAACACTTCGATGACAATGTAGATGGTGTAGTGTACTTTGCAAATAGATCAAGTCTCAAACCTTCAGGAATGGCAGCATCAGGATAAAGTTGTCGGGAATTCCATATATTCCTCTACACAATGTAGTCTATATTCCACATTTGCAAATGATCTTGTTGTCCCTTGTACACATCAGACATTAAGGCCACTATGTTCATATGTTTAGTAGAAAATTTAAAATACGTAATGATTATAACAACATAGTTTTCATGACTATATTGGAAGATGGAATCTTGTTGAAGCTGAAAGGGACATCTTCCCATACACAAAATGTTGCTTACCTCTCTCATCACGATGCATATATGCCATCTAGTCTTTTGTGGCATGCTATATTAGGCCATATTAATTACGACATACTTTGTTTGTTGAGAAATAATGGTGTTTCTGGTTTTCCCACTATTCCTAGAAAATTGAAGCAATGTGATGCTTGTATCCTTGGAAAACACAACAAACAACCCTTTCATGATTATATTTCCAGCGCATGTAGAAAACTTGAACTGATTCACTATGATTTTTGTGGCCCTACGCCTATTCTTTCTTCAAATGGAAACAAATATATCGTGACTTTTTTTGATGATTACACTAGGATGTGTTGGGTGTACTTGTTGAAAGATAAATCAAAAGATTTTAAATTTTCAAAAAAAGTTCATCTATGGATTCAAAATGAAGCTCAGTCTCATATTCACTCTCTTCGCACTAATAATGGAATAAAATATGCATTTAATTAATTTGAAAGATTCCTTCTCCAATAATGGATTACACATCAAACCATAGTTCCATACAATCCTCAAGAGAATGGTGTGGCTAAACAAATGAATAGGAGACTCCTAAATATGGCTCATTCTGTGATTTTTTTTAAGAATGTTAAATTGATGTTTTGGGCTGATGCAATTTTATGTGTAGTTTATGTTGAAAATAGGTTCCCATCTCATGCTCTTAAAAAAAAGACTCCATATGAAATGTGGTATGGAAGCATTCCTTTTTTAAGGCATCTGAGTGTCTTTGATTCCACCTGCTATGGATTGATTCCTAAGGAGAAAAGAAGGAATCTTAGTACAAGGGGTCAGAAGTGCATCTTATTTGGGTACTCAAATACCACCAAGGGGTATCGTATTTACAAAGAGACAAACAATAAATTCATCCTTTCTAGAGATGTAATATTTCTTGAATTCTCCAAGAAAGACAAAACTATTGAGAGGCAACTTTATGATATCGATAGATTCACTCATGTAAATACATATCATGAATATGATGATGAAATTCCACATATTGAAGGGGGGATCCCTATCTTGGTTCAATCTATGGAATCTCCTTTTGAAGCACCATATTCCCCACATGAATAAGTTCCCTCCACTTCATTAGAACCTGTATTTCATTTGGATGATGTGATCGAGAGGATTGAAAATTTGAGGTTTGATGAGAACTCAACACCAACTCAATAAATTCAACAACCTGGACCATCTCTAAAATGTCCACAAAAATGGATCACAAAAACACTTTAAATTATTCATCTTTATGATTTTGGAAAAACAAGAACCAAAATGTCTTAAAGACAATATGGAGGTAATGTAAATAACTCAAAATCACGTGATATAGATGAAATGAATGTTTCACATGATTGTGAGTTCAGTTTATCTACTAACCCTGAACTTAATTCCTTTGAAGAATCCAATTATCATGATGAATGAAAAGAATCCATGCAGAAGGAATATGATGTTGTCATCAAGAATGGGACATGGAAATCAATGGATTCCCATTCATAACCAAACCAATCAGTTTCAAGTGGGTATTCAAGAGCAAGTACATATCAGATGGATCACTTGAAAAACACAATGCAAGGATCACGAAAAAAGTATTTTCATAGAAATAAGGTGTTTATTATGAGGAAACGTTTCCCCCCACAAAACATTGGGCTACCATCCATACTCTATTTTCCATGGTAGCACAAAATGGATGGAAAACTCATCAAATGGATGTGAGTATTGATTTCTTGAATGGAGACTTGAAAGAGAATGTTTTCATGTCTAAACCAAAAGGATTTGTTGTGAAGAGACACTAACATAAGGTATGTAAGCTCATAAAATTCTTATATGGCCTAAAACAAGCATGATGAGCATGGTATGGAAACTTAATTGAGCATCTTTTGAAATTGAATTTCAATCATTTCAACCTTGACAATGTAACTTTGTTTATCAAGAAATTTGTAAAAATTGTTGTACATATGTGTAGATTATATGTTGATAACATGGAACAATGAAAGATACATTGCATCCATAAAGAAAGAGCTGATGAAAGGATTCAAAATGATATATTTGGGACATATTCACTACTATTTGGGCATTGAGGTAATTCAAATTACAAGGTATAACATGTTCATCTCCTCGAAAAGTAAATTGGAAAACAATTGAGTAATTTTGGCATGGTTGAGTGCAAATTTGTTTCTACTCCAATGGAATAAAATTTGAAACTCACATCAAAAGAAGGGAATGAATTTGAGGATGAAACCAAGTATAGAGAACTTATGGGAAGTCTTATCTATATTACTACCACTAGACCATATATTTCATTTGTTGTTGGGATTCTTTCCTTGTTCATGCAAAATCCTTGTGAAATACATTGNAAAGAAGGGAATGAATTTGAGGATGAAACCAAGTATAGAGAACTTATGGGAAGTCTTATCTATATTACTACCACTAGACCATATATTTCATTTGTTGTTGGGATTCTTTCCTTGTTCATGCAAAATCCTTGTGAAATACATTGGTGTGCTGCAAAAAGAGTTCTAAAATAGTTGAAAGGAACTCAATATTTTTGAATCAAGTACTCTAAGGTGGATGACTTCATCCTGATCGGATATTTTGATTTAGACTTTGTCGGGGATAAGAAAAATGGACTATCAACTTCATATTGTCTCATGAGTCTTGGATTAGTATTTGTCTCCTAGAGATCACACAAATAATCAGTTCCAATAGATTATAAAACATAGGAAGAATGTGTGGCAACTACAAAAGCAATGAAGGAGATTGTGTAGCTCAGAAAAATATTTGAATATTTGTAGGAGAAATAAGTGAATTCTACTCTTACAGTTGACAATAATATTGCAATCAAGTTGGTCAAGAATCTCATATTCCATGATCGAACAACGAACATCAACACAAAGTATCACATGATTCGATATCATATAGTGGCCTCGACTATTCACTTAAGATATTGTTCCACAAATGAGTACATTGCATACATCTTCACCAAAGAGCTTGGAAGGGAAAAATTAGAGAAGTTAAAAATGATGCTTGTACTCATACACACCTGTTCATATTGAGGGGGAGGNGGGGGGAATGTTGGAAACATAATCTTTGGGATTACATTATTATAAATAATGTAAATACGAAGAGTCATAGGTGATAGGAAGAGTCATATGTTTGAGAATATAATTGGTCACTTAGATTGTATTTATGAACCTCTCATATCAATGCAATACACATCCTACCCACCCTCCCCTCTTTAATTCTACAATATACCAGAGATGCACCAATCATCCAGAACCCTAAATCACATTTATTGTATGAATAACATATGTGATAGATTTTCTATACACAGACACACACATATACACACATGGTGATCGTTATTCATTCAAAATATGCATGTGTGTGTGTGTGTATATATATATATTGTAGCTCACCTAAATGTTTATTATTTTATTTTTATTTTTTATTTTATTATTATTATTATAATGTATTATGTTACATGAACATCTCCTCCATATTAAGCTATAGAACACCTATTGATGCAGTAAAGTGTATCTTTTCATATTATATAGATAGTTCAAAGATTTTTACTATCTCATATTTTTATATAAATATGTTTCTTCTTTTAAAACGATATAAATTTATTCTTTGCTTTGCTTTTATTCTTTATAGGTCGATATTGTGATTGCAATTTTTTCCATTCCTTAACATGGTATCAAAATCTACATGGTATCAAAATCTACGTAATCCTAACTTTTTTATTCAAGATTCTTAGAGATTAAATAGAGAATATATTAAAGACGTTCCTTTTTAAATTTCTACTCACTTTGAATGGAATGTGTTTGCAAATAAAGTTTTTGAAGTATTTATATTAAAGATAAATATAAAGAGAATACATAAAATTTTGTTACAAGAAATTTTCTCTTAAGAGTTTGTAATATTTATGTTGAAAATAATCATAAAGAGAATACTTCAATTTTTATTGTTATATTTATTTCATTCACTCTTGGAAGGATGTGAAAAATAGATTATTTTGTAATAATTATGTTAAAGAAAATTATAAAAAAATATATATCAAATTTTGTATCATATGTTTTTTTGGTTTTTTATAGGATTTAGAGAAAGAAAGAATAGTGTAAACATTATTTTAGAAAATTTTCTAAACAAAAACTGTGTATGAGATTTTGAAACATCCAATGTTTTGAATGGACACTCTATCCATCATCATGGACAAATTAAGCTAATATGTTGGAAAATAGTATTGAGATTTGTATTTAAAGAAGAAGATTGATAAGTGACCACTGAAGAGAGGAAATAAGACTATCTATAGGAATGAATAAAGTATTAAAATTAGTCATGGATATTAGGTGATAAAATATAATGAAAAATAATAAAGTATTAAAATAATAATTAAATAATAAGATTTCTTCAATAAATTGAGATATTTAATATTGGTAATATGAGATAATTATTATTAACAATAAAATCAAATAAAGTGAATAGGAAAAGAGGAAAAAACAAATATATAGGTAGACTTCACGAGATGAACAAAAATCATGATAAGAAAGGAACAATTAGATTACAAAGAAAATCACGAATATAAAAATAAAAAATATGAGGTGTAGGATGGAGACAATAAGGCAAGTGAAATATAAAAAAAAAGACTCTTAATGATCAAGGTGATGAATGGTGGGCTTCCAAGATTGGCTAAGATTTTATCCATCTTCTTGATTAAAATTATTGGGATATTTTTCAATTTCAAGAACTTCTTGAATTAGGTGAGAGGAGTAATGAGGGGATGAGTGTAACAACGTTTCTTAAATAGATGTATAGGGATTATTGATTATAATTAATTTCATAATCTGACTGTCCTAATATGTTAGTTAAACAATAATTATTTCTTAATAATATTAATTAATTAATTAATTATTAATTACTTGTTCATATCTGTCAATGATTAATTAATTAATTGATTGACTCATTAATTAATTGAGTAATGAATTAAAGGGGTTAATAATTTTTATTATATTTAATTAAAGACTTACGTATGAAGCAGGGGAAAGAAATAATAAATAAGGGGATAAGATATTAAATATAGGGATAAGACATTAATGAAGGGGATAAGGTAATAAAGGAGGGATAAGGAAATTAATGGGGGGGAAGAGAGTCGGTGAAGGGGGGATATGATGGGGAGGAGTCTTAGGGGGAGGATTATGATGTCGGGAAGGGAAGCATTTTGGGAGGAGATGGGGAGTTCTGTTTTTTGTGGATTTTCTGGTTCTGTTGTTGAGTTCCGTAGTCTTTGAGAATCATTGCAGGGGACACCGAGTTGCTGGGGGTTTTGGGCATGGGGGCCAGGATTCCTTTCAGTTTCTTGGAGCTAGGGAGCTGGACAGGCTGCTCCTAGCTGGATGGGAGGTTAGTCAATTTGGGCAGAGTTGGTCAGTGCATCAGGCAGCAGCAAGGTAGCAGCAAGGCAACAGGGAAGGGACAACCATATCGGTAAAAATTGGCATCAGAAGAAGGTAATTTATTTATGAAATTGCTAAGTTATTTTCATGCTGTAGTTAAATGTTAAAGTCTGCTGAAATATTATATGCTTATTTGAAGCTAATGAATTATTTACGCACTTTGAAATTCTATGTTGAAATTGAAATTTTATGTTAGAAATGTTTTGTGTAGTTGTAAGGATTTTACTAGGCTTGTTGATTTTTGGTCCGGAAACATGGTATCAGAGCATGTAGTTCAAAATATGGAGCCTTAAGGGCCTACCCACCTACCCACTAAACTGCTTGTAAGAAGGAAAATATCCAACCCGCTCCATGCGAGCTGCATACACAGCCAGAAACCAAATTAGTATGGAGATGTGGCTCTCCATAACTTAAACAAAAGAAGAAAAGAGAAACAAGGGATTTTTAAGCCACATACCATTTTCCCAATTGATGGCATGAATCAACTCCTTTTTGTAACAAATACACCCTTCCCTGCACAAAAAAAATAAAAATTTCAAACCGCGTATAAAAAAAAAACTAATAATAAAAGAGAGTCCTTAATTTTAGAACATTTTATGCTTCTAGGGCATCCAAGGAATGTTCCAAAATTCCACAGGACATGTAAATCTATGCAGAATAAACAACTTTATTAAGGAAAAGTGTAAAATGCATTTAACATTTATGACATAAGGTATATTTTTCCCAGTGGATTCTGAAGATAATAACAATAACCTAAATATTAGTTGGAAAATTACCTCAAATTGCTAGAGATTTTCAGAGTAAGAAACACAAACTACCTAAACTTTCCATCCTGTGGAAAAATAGCTCTGGGTTGAAAACAACTATGCCCACAGTCTGACCCTAAACATTCGAAACAATGGAATGAATCATCTGAAAAAGGATAAATATGACTTCCTAGGGTTTCATGGAAAAGACAAAGAATATATGAGTATGTCCGCTGTATTTCTATCTCTACTAGTAACAAATGTAAGGGCGTATACGATGGTGGTGACTATTTATACAATTTTTGCCCCTACAGTCTCGTCGATTGACATGAAATGTTGAGGAATTTGCGGAATTATTTATAATATTAAGAATAATTTAGGGAAGAAAGGAATTAACTTAATAAATAAATCTTGTTTATCCGTAATTCAAGATTTCAAGGGATGCATACTAACTCTTTATAAACAACAAAAATTATATAGGAGAAAACTGGCTAAAAAAAATAATAATAGGATGTGCAGGAATGTTTGAGTTCAAAACGCATTCTTCATACTCTTCCCCGGAGGCCTGCTCTACAGCAGTTCCAGGGGCACTTCCACTTTAAGCGCAATCTATAGACAAGGGCAGTAGACTACAATCACTGAATATTGCTTTCGAGTGATCGATCATTTATTTAATATCTGCACACCTAATTAAAAATGCCCTGCAAACAAACATCGAATACTAGTTGGTAGACTAACAAATGATAAAAATCCACTGAAACCGAATCAACACCTATCCACTTGATTTAATGGACATAATAATAGGATTAATAAAAGGATTACATTTTGGGTTCTTCCTTTCGAAATGCTTATGCAAATGATGAAAGAATGTAATACAACCCAAGGAAGAATTATACTGCACATTCCATTACACCAGTGGATGGAATTAAGTCAAGAAATGCTTAACCACAAACCACCTCTAGTGCAGCCATGGAGATAGTAGACTGGAATAAGAAACGGCCCGTAGACACCAGTGAGGACTCAAGCGTCGAAGCTCAGAAAGGAGCACGACACTTATATTACAGTCAAGGCGTATTTGTTGGGTACTAGTGAGGATTTGAAGGGGTTGCAATCCGAGCCTCTGTTCAATGCCAAAGTCACCCCTACTACGACCTACTGCCCTGTGATTCGTGGGCTGGACTCACAAGCCAAACAACCCAACATAACACAAATCATCAAAGTCAAGAACCTGCAATGCACACACAACACGAGTTTGCAAAAACACACCTCACTGCGGAATATACACAACATAGGGGACTAAAATCTACTCTGATATGCCAAGAAAGAAAGCCAAGCTGCCGAGGAAGAGTCTCACAACTCCACCCGAGAGACCAAGCGCCAAACGCCAAACCAAGTCACATGGAGGATGATCCCATGAGGGGGTGTCACTATGCTCAATGCGTCACCATAGGGGGGAGCTTGCAGCCATTACCATAGCTCCGCCATAGTAGCAAAGAGAGAGAATCCCAAGGCGCATTTGGATAGTGAGATAGGCGACAGTGAGGGAGTGTTAGGGTTGAGGATGGTTTAGGGTTTGGTAAGAGAGGCGTGTAGGGATGGGAATGAGCATGGTGAGGGAGGGGGCATGTGGGCCTCATGCGAGGACCCACTGCCCACGTTAAATTTATTTATTTATTTTATTATTCTTATTTAGTTATTGTTTTTTTTAATTGTTTTTTTATTATTATTCATTTTCTTTTATTTATTTATTTTGGTTAAATTGTTAAGGTTTTAATTTAAGTTAAGGTTTAATTTTAAATTCGGGTAAGAATGAAATAGTATAGGGGGTTTGAAGATGGCTAGCATGACCCATCCTGTCGACTGTGTCCACTTAATTAAATATTGATAAATCCTCTTCTTCTGGCCAATACTGTCCATTTTTTTTATTATTTTAGGAAGATTTTCGAAACGTAAATTCCAGTAAACGGCTGAGATAAGAGAATTTTTACTTAAACCCGCGAGCAAGTTGGAGGGGTCGATCTTTGGTTATCGTCGGCTTGTAGTGTATGACCTATTAACAATCCGGTTCGTTTGACTGGACCAATGGTGTAAACTTCTGGAATATCTGGAGAGTACTGATTAGGATTCAGATTGATGGCGTCACCGTACATGATTTTAAGTGGTGGACTGACCTGATAACATGTTGCCCGATGTAAATGATATAATTTAGTCGGTCGCCTGTGATGCATCTTTCGATTACTTATGGGTCGTTTGGCAGGGAATCTCGCTGTTATTTTGTTGTTTGCAGCATTGACAAATAAAGTATAAATTTCAATTATTATAATAGAAGAAAAAGATGGTTGATTAACTTTTTTACATGAGGGTGCGTTTCGAATCTGGCTGCTTAAATTGATGATGCTTTATTCCAATCAAGTTTCTTTTATTTTAATATTTTTATAATTAAATTATTAATTTACCTTTAATAAAAAAAAAAGTACACACCTCAGGACTCAGGAGTAGCCTTAAATTAAATTTAGTGTGCGCTCTAATCTTTTAAGAAAATCTTAATATCGAAATGGTTGTTAAGAGAAAGACCCCTCAATAATTGCATTAAATTAACTATAGAATGCACTGGAATCTTTTAAGAAAATCTTAGCATAACAAATGGATCTAGAACATATAAGTTGAAAAAATGTTCCTTGTAGATTTAAATGAAACTTTGTCCCATGCATCCCTTTGTAAAAGTGAGGGTCCCATTTCCTTCCAGACAAGTGAAGTGCATATGTGGGAAGTTCACACACACATTTTAAGATAAGAATCACACCCACCATCTTTAAAATTTTCCTCTATTTTATGGATTTTAAGCTGGTTATGGATTTTAAAGTACTCATATCCACTCAAACCTAGATAGTTATATCTCATCATTTTGTTTCTACGTATTGAACTTGGAATTTATTCCAGTGTTTTCGATCCTCGTAATGAACCAAATTTCCATAATTATAAGAAGAGCTTGGAATCCTTATCCAAAATAGAGTTGTGAAGAGTGGGTCTATTACAAGATAAAAAGTTGAGGTCGGTTACTCAATGGGTAGTAATCGTTTTTCCCAAAAATGAAGGCTATGAATTAAGAATTAAGCTTATATCCTCTACTAAATAAAAAAAAATTGAGTCTAAAGAATCATTTTTCTCATAGATAAATGAAGACATTATCCTTTATTATAAGTTTCCAAGTTAATATAATCGATTTCAGTAAATCTACTAGTTTTGTAAGGGAACATTAAACCTCCAATCCCACTCATTCTCTTCAAAGTAATTCATCTCATCCACTGTGATCGCAAGGGGCACGGTATCAGTCACCATTCTTTGAAGTGGTGACTAAGCATGGTTAAATGGAGGGAAAAGGGTTGGGTCTAGACTATAGGGTTGAATCTAGACTATAATTAAAATTATGTTTAATTATATTTAAAATTTATAATTCATTCTTGAATTTAAAACTAGTTAAAGTGACTAATTAGATTGTTTTTAGCAAAAGGTTAAGCGATTCTTGAGGCAAGGGTGTAGACTTTATGTCATTGAAGCATTGAATGAAAAGAAAGGACCCTCCTTAGATCAGTTCCCAGTATTGTCAGAGTTTAAAGATGTTTTTCCGAACGAGTTACCAGGGTTACCTCCTGAGAGGGAGCTTGATTTTACTATCGAACTAAAACCTGGTGCAGAACCAATTTCCAAAACTCCGTATCGGATGACAGCGCCAGAAATTTGTGAGTTGAAAATGTAGTTGAAAGAGTTACTGAACTTAACGTTAATAAGGCACAATGTCTCACCTTGGGGCACACCAGTAATTTTTGTAAAGAAGAAGGATGGATCCTTACGACTGTGTATAGACTACAGGGACCTGAACCGTGCTACAGTGAAAAATAGGTACCCGATGCCACGAATAGATGACCTCTTCGATCAGATGAAAGGAGAAACGGTATTCTCAAAGATCGATTTGCGATCCGAGTATCATCAGTTAAGGATTAAGGAAGGTGATATCCCAAAAACTGCCTTTTGAACTAAGTTTGGACATTACGAGTTTGTCGTAGTACCTTTTGGATTGACCAATGCACTAGCAGTATTCATGAGCCTCATGAACATAGTATTCCAGAATTACTTAGATCATTTTGTACAAGTCTTTCTAGATGACATCCTCATCTATTCCAAGAATGAAAGAGAACATGAGGAACACTTACAAGTGGTGATGTCCTGGCTTAGAAAGAAAAAATTGTATGGGAAGTTGTCGAAGTGTTCCTTCTTTCATAAAGAAATACACTATTTAGGTTATATCATTTCTGGCGAAGGAATCTCTGTGGACCTAGGAAAGGTAAAGGCCATTAAGGAGTGGCCAGTACCGAAAAATGCCCATGAGGTGAGAAGCTTCATGGGGCTAGCAGGTTATTATCGTAGGTTTGTGGAAGGATTCTAAAAAATAGTGAATCCCATCGCCACTTTGCAGTGCAAGGGGGTCAAGTATGAATGGATAGAAGAATGTGATAGTGCATTCATTGAGCTTAAGAGGTTACTAACTAGTGCGCCAATTCTACGAGTGCCGGATACGGAAAAGGACTTCACAGTATGCACGGATGCAATGAAGAAAGGGTTGGGGGCCGTGCTAATGCAGGATGGAGGAGTGATAGCTTATGTATCCAGGAAGTTGAAGAAACATGAAGAGCTATACATGACTCATGATTTAGAGTTGGCAGTTGTAATACTAGCTTTGAAACTTTGGGGGCCCTATCTAGTAGGGAAAAACTTTGAGCTCAAAATGGACCATCAAATTTTAAAACATCTCTTCACTCAAAGGGATCTGAATGCCAGGAAAAGGCGATGGAGTGAGTTTATGAGTGAGTATAATTTTGGTATTTCATACATCAAGGGAAAGGAAAATGTGGTCACAGATGCCTTGAGTAGGAGACCACATATCTTCTCCTTAGTACCCTTAAAGGTCAATCTGAGGGAACATGTGTTGACACAACTCCAAGGAGATAGTTGGTATTTAAAGGTTACTTCAAACCTCCAAAGTGAGAGGTAGTTAGATCCAAAGTATGAAGGATATAGTCTAGAAGTAGATGGACTATTGAGATATCGAGGAAGGATGTACATCCCTGAAAATGGGGATATTCTAAGCATCATACTGAAGGAAGCCCATAGAGCACTTTATTGTGCACATCCGGGTGTGAAGAAGATGTACGCAGACATGAGGAAGCTCTTATTCTAGGTAGGCATGAAGCATGATGTAGTCCATTTCGTTGCCAAGTGCCTAGAGTGTCAACAAGTGAAAGCCGACCACCATCACCCGGCAGGCCTCCTACAACCGCATGATGTTCCTATGTCCAAGTGGGAAGTCATCTCTATGGATTTTGTTGTGGGGTTGCTGCACACATCTCATAGACACAATTCCAATCTTGTGATAGTAGATAAGTTAACCAAGAGTGCTCATTTTATTCCGGTTAGAGACACTTACGATGTCACTAACATGGCACGTGTGTTTGTAAACGAGGTTATCCATTTGCACGGGATACCTAAGACGATCATTTCAGATAGGGACTCCAGATTCACTTCTATGTTTTGGACAAGTTTGTAGTCAGCGTTGGGGACTTAGTTGAACTTAAGCACAGCTTATCATCCTAAAACAGATGGGAAAATTGAGAGTGTAAATCAAGTCATGGAAGACATGCTCAGGATGTATGTCATGGATAATCAAACCCAGTGGGAGAAGTACTTACCTTTGGTAGAGTTTGCCTACAATAACAATTTTCATAGCTCCATTGGAATGCCACCCTACGAATCTTTGTATGGAAGGCCATGTAGAACACCGTTGAGTTGGGATAGACTAGAAGACTGAGTAATAGTTGGTCCAAAATTGATTCAAGAGATGGAGGAATAGGTGATTCAGATTAGGCAGAGACTAAAGGAAGCACAGGATAGGCAGAAAAGTTATGCGGATGCACACAGGACCGACCGAAGTTATGAAGTGGGAGACCAGGTTTTCATTTGTATCAGGCCTAATAAGAGTACCATACAATTTGGGAAGGGGACAAAGTTGTCACCTTGATTTATAGGACTGATCAGAATCCAAGAGAAAATTGGACCCATTTCCTATCGTCTCGTACTACCACCCCACTTGCATAAAACTCATAATGTATTTCATGTATCTGTTTTACATCATTATGTTGCTGATGAATCCCATAAACTAAATTGGAAGGAATTGCAGATATCGGATGTGGGAACCCTCACGGTAGAACTGTTACGCATATTGGACCGTAGAGTCTGACAACTCAGGAACCGTCTAGTAGACCAAGTTAAGGTCCAGTGGGACAAGTATAGTCCAGGATCTGCTACTTGGGAAGACGCCGAGACTATCCCTCACTTTTTTTTGACCACCTCGAGAATATGTTTCTCAAAGGTTGGGTGTATGTAACACCACCTTTTGACTTAGTGTTATCGTTCTAATCGATAAGTGCAGACACTAACAGATCTCCCTAGATCCACCTAGATCTAGAACAAAATAGGACATGACATGACTCTTTCCCTAAGTTACGACTATTGAAATAGCTTGTAAGGAGGAACAAGTGACATACCTTTGTATCTTTGTTTCTCCCGCTTCGCTCCGGTGCTCTCATGAGGTCAAGACCAAGACAACACAAACCAACCAAAGTGAAGATAGAAAAATATATTCAATCGTCAACTTATGTGTATGATCAAGGAATTACACAATAAAGTAAGAATGACTTTATGGGAAAAGGACATGTCGTTGTATCATATTAATTGAAAGTAGAAGATACAACCCGATTGCCTTGATGTCGCAAGCTTCCTTTCGGTGAATCTTGGTTCCAACACACACACTTGCTCGATCCTTGCATGAAAGATCCAATTCCTCTTGATGGACTTGCTAGAGTCTCTAAGCTCCTGTTCAAGCTGGGTTATTCACACAATTCCTTCACCATTTCTCCAATTAATCTTGATTAACCTATTCCATGAAAATCCTTTCAATATATAGGAGAGTATGAGATGGTTACATGGATGAGAATGATCCCACCAAATCAGGGAAGCCAGTAAAATGATAACCATTTGAAATCCAACCCATTTTCTAGAAGATTCCCTTCTAGAACCATCGAGACTTCATCTTTCTTCCAAGCTTGAGAACAAGTTCGAACCCTAGGTATAGAGCATAGTGCGAGAAGTTCGCACCCTGGCTGAAGGTGGCCTATGAGAATGGGCCATTCTCGCACCCTTGGCTATAAGCAGCCTGCGAACTTTCTTTGAAAATATGTTTTCTGGAAGGAGATAAATGTCACTTTCCTCAGGAGAAAGTTCTTGTTGGGAGCTTGAGTACACCATTGTTAATACACTATCTAGATGACCAAAATCATGGGTAACATAATGCCCCCCAAAGTATGAGGCCGAAATCAGTGACAACCAAAATACTTTGTAAACTACATGTGTGTGTCGGAAACCAGGAGCACACCTAATCAGAAACCTACAAACAACCAAGCATCTGCAGATTATCATACTGGTTCTGAGGAAGGAAATCCCATACTCAGAGCATGAAAATATGACACTTTAAACATAGGTCATGGCCACCAATCATACACTATGGATCCATACCGTCAAAATATCGCATAGCCACAAAGAATACACTATGGATCCATGCAAGAAAATTCAAATTGAGACGACATAGCCACGAGAAATACAAAGTGGATCTATGTGTCAGAAAATTATACATATTCCATCGCAACCTAGCGCAAAGAGATAAGATCCAGGGTCTTCAATCTCGTTACCCCAAAAGTATGAATCTAACCATGTGATTACATGTGTCGAAGACGAACATGGTAGAAACCACTTGATTGCCGATCATTGATGAAATCGTTAACAAGTGTGAGGGAAATCACCATTAATGTCAATGACTCCCAAGGTACACTAGTACAATCCACCGAATGTGAATAAATGAGTTGAGGTCGAACATATGACGAAATCTTTCGATCAGGGGTCAATGATGAAAACCCACTGTCGAAAGCGAGGAAACCTGCCATGGAGGCATGCAAGTCCCAAGGTACCAAAGAATTTCTAAGTCTTGTTTTCGGATAATAAGCTGGAGTTGACTGAACAAAACTCTTCACAGGAAGGCCTTGATGTATCCCCCATCAATTACATGAAATGAGTAACATATTTTGAAGTCTGAACAGAGTATGATGTAAGTTGGACTGGACACAGGGAAGGCCGACACAGAGAGAATGGACAACTGCATATGGCCGACTCAATAGAGGTTTTAGATGGACTTCTCTTGAACATATGAATGAAACAACCAGTGATTTGGAATCATTAACTCAGAGACGACGTAGGGTATGACCTTGTAGCAAATCGAATGAGAGACAAATGGATTTCCCAAACCGGCTTCAAATAATGAATAGGGGGGTGTCATGTTCAAGAGCGATACTTACTGCCAATAATATGAATATGAAAACACATCCCTTTCCCAAATTTTCCCTGACCATTTCTGGCGAGTACCTCTTTATTTTTATGCAAGCCTGAGGAGGATAACATATGCTTGTTGATGTAAGCTCATCCTTCGGATGATTCCTTTAGAGTATGTTTAACGAACCCTAGGAAGGAGTGGTTCGGTCTCATTACGGGTCTGTCGATGTTTGTTTAATGAGTCCAAAGATAGAAAAATCGAAGGTTTTTCATGATTATAGAGTCTGGAAAAACACTTAAAAGAGGAATCTCTCAGTTCCTTTTTCATAAAATAGTCTGATGAGATCGAAAAAGAGATAAATTATCGCCCAACAGACGCTTTCTTCAAATACTTTAACGAGCGTGAAAATAACAAGGTCGCTCGACAATATTTTCATGTTTAGAGAGTCTGAAAAGAGCTTAAAGAGGAATCCAAGGGGGTTCCTTTTTCATATAACCTTGTTGATCCTAAAAAAGTGATAAAAGTGTGCTCGATTGCATTCTCATGTTTTGTGAAAAAACAATAAAAACAATCAAAACATGCGATGAAAAAGAGAAAAAATATTTGTATCCCTGTATATGAACATCGAGGTTGTTACGTCTGCAAAAGTCGCACTCATAAGGGTATTAGGCATTAGGTTTAATAAATAAAATAATTATAAAAACCAATAACAAATGGTAAAAGTAAATATAAGTGGGTAAAAGTTCTTTTTACCATAGTCATTGTAACTTTGCCAATATTTTAGCCCAAAACCCCTATTTTGCCCTTGAATTTTGGCGCTCGATTGCGGGAGGTACGAGCATCCATTCGACGAACCATCTCTGGTAGTGAGGTAAGCTCCTTGTCTTCTATATTTTCATGGTTCGATTTTTCATTTTCATTGGTAAAATTCATGTTTTTGAGTTTGTTTTAGGGGTTAAAATTGCGAACCGCCATTCTCGCAGGCCAGCCACCCGGGACTTGCGAGAATGCATCATTCTTGTAGGTGGCCACAAAGGCACCTCCAAGAACCTTGCACTGTTCCTGAAGGGCACCTGTGAGAACTGCAAAGTGAAAAAATTCTTTGAAGTTTTCTCAATGAAAAAGTTACCAAGTGTTGAAGAGAGTTGCTGACATTCTTCTTATGTGTCTTATGCAGGCATTTGGCTATCACCATGGTTCTGGAATGGCGTGAAAGAGAGCATGAAGAAGATGATGCTATTTCTGCGAATAACCTGGGCACCATTTCCACTTTGCGAGACTGTGGTCTCCTGAAATTCTTTTGCATCCCGGGTATGAGGGCCCAAGTCAAGCTATTGGAGTACCTTGTGCATATGTGGGACGCAGACCAACAAGTGTTCCAGGTAGGGGTCCACACATTGTCCCTAGATATCGAGGACATTTACTTCTTGAAATGAATGTTACGACATGGGTACCATGCGAGCCTGACTGGTAGCAGAGGTGGTGGGATGCCTATGAGTGAATACTGTCATTTTCACTGTGTTCCAGAGGTAGAAAGGAGCAAAGGAAAGGTATCCATTTGGGGGGTGTGGGATTTGACCCTTCGCACTATTTTGTTCACCATTGCTCGTATGGCTGGGAGAACTGCTCCTCTCATATCTCTCTAGAGCTACTTTTAGTATTCCATAGAGTGTACTGAGCCTCGAGTCTTTAACTAGGCAGACACAGTCCTTCGTAGTGTGAAGAGGCACTTGACTAAATGTAGGCGAGGCAACCTGAAGCAATTCAGGTACAGGTCGTTGTTGGTGTCCTTCTTTATTGAGAGGGTTCCCTTGCTGAGGTTGCAGATTGAGTGGGGTTTACCGGCTCTAGAGGATCCAAGAATGTTGAGGTGGTGTCAGGTCATGGCTCGACACGTAGCTGGACCAATAATCAAATACAATGATGCCTTCTTCGACTGGTTGCGACCAGATGTTGATGGTCGATGATTATGCCTATGTCGGGTTGGACTTCCAAGGAGATCCAGACTTGGCCCTGCTCGAGGGTGCTCAATGGGGAGATCTCGGTAAGAAGTACACATTTTTTACTTTTTAAATGTTTTTGTGAATTTTATC
Source organism: Picea engelmannii (assembly GCA_009831015.1). Classification (NCBI taxonomy): domain Eukaryota; kingdom Viridiplantae; phylum Streptophyta; class Pinopsida; order Pinales; family Pinaceae; genus Picea; species Picea engelmannii. The sequence goes on from ML777238.1 coordinate 1,028,317, forward strand.
ATATGCAAATGTTTTTATGTTCGTCCAAGGTATAATTACAAAACTTCTTTTTTGATGACATGGACGTGGGGCCTTCTCGACCTATGGGTACTTATTCTATTCAATGCCGAGGAGAGGTGGCTCTAGTGCCATGATGGGATGCTGAAGATTATGAAGTAGTGGAACAAAATTTAGAGGGTTTGACAACAGACATTCCAGACATGCCTCTTGGAGAGGTTCCATGACGTTATCAACGTCATACGGTGGGAGTGTCAGACTCCATTGGTTGACTGCTTTGTAGGGTTTCCCGAGAAGTCATGTGTTACTATGAACATCATCCATTACATCTCTTTGTAGAAGCTATGAGCTTCAGATTTTGAAATTTTGGTCCTCGGAGAGAACGTTTTTTGTAAAAAACTTTTTGATCGTTATACATACATATGGATTCTATCGGTTGATCTTGTGTTGTGTGAAAGTTGATTTGATTGATTTATAAATGATCCAAATGTTTTTCTAATACATAGTTAGCTAATGCATCAATTAATGTATTTAGACATCTAGGAATATGTTGATATTCAATATAATCAAAATAACGTTCCAAGAGGCGAATTCGCAAATACACCCGTAACAAAGTAGGACTTCGAATAGCATAGACTTAACTGTAGTACTATGAACTGAAAATTGAGTCGCACAACCAAGTGACGGATACCGAGGGAGATAGCATCAATCAAAAATTAGATAATGGCACTATACTCTGCAATATTGTTGGTCACACGACCGAGGCACACACCTCGTAAAGAGACAAGTTCGTTTGTAGGGGCGTAAATTTCCCATGTAGCAGAAGTAAGGTTCTGAGTACTATGGCTAGCACCATCAACAAAGCCAATGTGGGGTAGCAAAGACTCCGACATCTGAAAATTAAACACAACGTCACATAAGCGCAGAGTCCAGATAACGACACAAGAAAACTACAGTAACACACAATAAGTATGATATAATAAAAATACAAGGACTCGTGCACAGGTGATCTTATGCATAGTACTTCTTCAAGTAAAACCCATTTCTAGGTTCACTCAAAGGGATACCATCGTAATCTACTAACTCGTAAGATCCTTTTTCCAAAACTCGTCTAATGATATAAGGACCTCACCACATGGCTTCGAATTTTCTAGCTCCTAGCACATCTCGATCTTGTTCGTAGAGGAGAACCAGATCTCCTTCGGAGAAAATGTGAGGCTTGACATGTTTGTCGTATTGGGCCTTGACACGTTTCTTCTAGGCTTCTATGAATAGGGTAGCATTGCGTCAATTTTCGTCTAATCGAATAAGATACAATAGACGTTCTTCCTCAACAGAAGTGTTCGGTAGGAGTTCAACATCTAGTTTTAAAGAGGGTATCTCACATTCGAATGGGAGAATGGCTTCCAAACCATAGACTAACAGAAAAGGTGTAAACCCAGTAGCGGACTTAACGGATGTCATGTAAGCCCACAATGATGAAAATAACATTGTGTGCCAACTTGTTTTGTGAATCCCTATCATTCATCGGAGCATGGTTATGAAAACTTTGTTAATTGCTTCGACTTGGCCATTAGCTTGTGGATAATAGGGCGTTGAGTTTTCATGGAGAAGACCCAAATTTTCAGTGAGTTCATACATCATGAAGTTTCTAAAGTGGTTACCGTGATCAGTGACGATAGCCTGAGGAACACCAAATAATGTTGCGATCTTTCCAGTATTTTCAAATGTCAGCATCGCCTTGGCCCATTTCATAAAATAATCTATGGCTACAATAATGTATCCATGCCGCCCGCCCGAGTGGGGGTGACATGTCATGAAATCGATGCCCCATTTTGCAAAGGGACCAACAGAGACCACAGGGTGAAGAGGGGTGGGATGTGACCGTATCTTATGATTATAGGTCTGGAAAGCATGGAATTTTTGAATGGTGATTATACAGTCGTTAAATAAAGAAGGAAAAAAATACATTGCTCGTAAGATCTTATGGGCAGTAGCATACCCATACATATGACCACCACATGCTCCAGAATGGTAGTCATTTAAGGCTTTCTCGGCTTCATCGAATGTGAGGCAGTGTCGAAAAATGGAGTCAATCCCACGACGATAAAGACTATCCCTGAGGATAATATATTGACGGGCCTAGTAGTGTAATCGACGTCGGTCAGTACTGGAAAAATTAGGCCAGAAATTCTGGGTTTGGAGATATATGATTATATCTCCATACTAAAGATCATCGGAACTAATGAGGAAAAGAGATTCATCAGGTAATGAATCGGCTGCTACATTTTCCATTTCAGAGTAGGGAAAGTCCCATATCAACTCAGCAAACACTAAGGGCTTCTTGACCTTGGCTCATTTGAATTCCCAGTCAAACTCCTAGAGTATCACGATCCATTTGGAGTATTTTCCCCCTAGAAATTGACGTGTGAGAATGTGTTGCATAGGGTTGCAGTTAGAAATCACTATAGTCTTACGAGAGAGGATATAGTGTCGGAAGCATTGAACTGCTTGGACGACTGCCAAGGCCAATTTTTTGACATGTAAATACTTGGTTTCAGTAGGTGTTAGACTTCGACTCAAGTAATAGATAACATGTTCATCATGAGAATCATCCTCTTGGATGAGAACCATACCAATGGTATAATCCGAGGCTGCGAGGTATAAGAAATAATCGCGACTGTAATTGGGGGGGAAGAGAAGCGGAGCACGTGTCAGGGACAGTTTCAAAGCTTCGAAGGCTTTTTTTGCGATGGTATCCCATATGAACTCAGACCCCTTTTTGAGTAGTCGCGTAAATCCACGAGTTATCTCGACGTAGTTCGGGATGAAACGACGAAGAAAGTTTGCTTTCCCTTGCAAACTTTGTAACTAGTGAAGTGTAGAAGGAGGAGGGAGGTTAAGGATTTCCTTGACCTTTAAAGGACATACCCTGATCCCTTGATGTGAAACAATAAAGCCTAGAAGTCAGTCGGATTCCATGCAGAAAACACACTTGTGAGGATTTAAGCGTATATGGTAAAACCGACAACAGACAAAAATGGCTCGGAGGTGGATTGGATGATTGACCCGACGCATGGAATGAGTGGGTAAGTTGTCAAGATATGGTTGCACAATGTGCTTGATATCATGGAAGGCATAAGACATAGTGTGCTGAAAAGTTGCGCCAGTGTTCTTGAGATCGAAAGGGAGTTTCTGATAGGCGAAAGTGCCGCAAGGACAAATAAAATCCGTCTTATGTTGATCCTCGGGATCAATATTGATTTGATTATATCCGGAGAAGCCATCCATCACAGAGAAGATTTCACTTCCGGCGCAATTGTCGACAATCTGATCGACAAAGGGGGTAGGAAAGTTGTCCTTAGGACAAGCTTTGTTGATATCCCTATAATCAATGCATATGCAGATTGTGCCTTGTTTCTTGTCGATTGGGAAAAGATTGGAAACCTAGTCAGTGAGGGCCACCGGGTGAATAAAGCTAGATTTTATAAGTTTCTCGACTTCAAGCTTGATAGCAGCCGCTTTACATGATTGAACTGGATGAAGGCGTTGTCAGACGGGTTTAGCGTCAGGGTATGTCTTGATCTCATGTATCACAATGTCGAGGTCGATACCTGACATTTCTTTGTGGCTCTAGGTGAAGGCGTCATGAAACACTTTGAAAAGTGATGTGTAGGTGACGATTTCGTCAGGAGAACACGAAGCTCTGATATGCACATTTTCGACAATTCTAGGTTTGATGGATATGTCGAGGGGAATAGTGGGTGAGATATTGCTTAAGTTCCCTTCGGAAAACACATCGTGTGTGGACTCAGGAATGGTTGAAATGACAACAACGGTCGACAGGGTCGAGATCTGTTGGTAGTTCTCGATAGTATGTTGCTCTAGGAAGAGGAAGGAACGGTGATGTCCATCGTCCCAAGGGGTGTCTTCCATGATAGACATGATCATCTCTTCTATGGAAAAAATGACATGAAAAGGATCTGGAGATAACTCACCAAGAAAGGGGGTAGAAGGGGTTGCCGATTGAATGGCCTGATAGGAAGATTCGATCGAACTTAACGACATTTCATCTCCGTAACGAAGATGATCGCCAGGGTCAGGTACCATCCATGGATCGTGAGACGCAGGGGTTCCGTGAATTGAGGTGGAGATCATGTTGATTGAAGCAACAGACAAGCGTGGAACATCGGGTGGTGGAATGGGGAAAGTAACCATTAATGAAGAATATTTGAGAAGACCTACACTGACATTATCGTAACCCGGTGGGGTTTTAGTGATGAACGGTATGTTTCCAGTATGGGTATTTAAGTTATAGAAGGCTAGTTGGTCGATGGTGATGACCTTTTCTTTATGTGGGAAACATACAACACGAAAAAGAGTCAACACAACTGCGCACATGGAATCGATCCAGCTACGACCAAGCAGAAGATTGTAATCGAGAGGAGCGTCAAAGACTTCCATTTCGACTTGGACCATGTTACCTTCTAGCATGATTGGCAATGAAGGAAGGACACCATAAGGATTAAAACTAGAGCCATTGAAGGCTTTGAGAGTGTTCTGGGATTCAGTCAAAGAGGGAGAGCCGATGGCTTTCCAGCAAGTAACAGACATGACACACGTTGAGGCACCCTCGTCGATGACGGTTCTACAAATGTTTTTGTCGGAGACAATCACTTGGATTTGGAACGTGAGTTGAGGGGGTAACCATGGAATGTGATCTTTCAAGTCAAAAATTATTAAATTTGTATCCGTTGGGTCAATTCCACCAATATCTTTCAACGGTGCCTTCCGTTGTGTAGGAAAACTTTGAAGGACTTCGAGGGCTGACATCGCAGAAGGTGCTTGGGCCAAATCTTCAACAATGTTGTAGTTTTGGGCAGCAAGAGCATGAGGATTGAAAGCCGGTTTCCGAATGATGCCCTTTGGAGGGGGTCAAAGAACTGTGTCAAGGCTTGGTCGTTCGAGATGAAGAGGACCATTGGTAGGTGGAGTCACAGGAGAGGGTTGTACCAATGAAAGAGGTAGATCATCAATCTTCTCTTTAGAGGGAGAATAATATTTGTCTTGAGTGGTGAGTGCAATGAGATTCTTCTTTGAATCGTCAGTACACATCAATACATAGGACGTAGTAGAAGGGGAAGTTTGGTCCTGAATGACCAATTGGTCCTGTTGTTGAGAGGGGAAGGGCTGGGATAGAACGACCGAAGCAGGTAGTTTCAGGGCTCCTTGAAGGAACTTAGTGACCTCGACACGTCGTGGGCAATCCTTTGTGTAGTGATCATCACCACAGATAAGACAAGGGTATCGAGGTTTGTGCTTATCCCTATCATCAACAGGGAGAGTTTTGGTTTTCTCTGCTTGTAAAGTATTTTTTTCCTCCTTATTCTTACCCTTTCCTTTTATGGATTTGTTTTTACCGGATGGGGTAGATTGAACTGCATTTACCTTAGAAGTCTTGCTAGTGGGAGGGGTAGGAGACGAAGCATTTTGAACATTAGAAGAAGCAGGTTTGGGGTTGGTGCTTGAGGTAGAATGTGGTTGGGCATGGAAAGTTCCAATAACACCTTCGACTGCATGAGAGGAATATGGAGTAGTTGAAGTGGTGGAAGTGGAAGGACGAGGTGCATTAGGGAGTAAGTCGTAAAGAGTACCCGTTTGTGACTAAACAAGGTCAAGATATTGAGCATGAATTATGGATTTTTCTTCTGTGACAACTCCACCCATGGCGATGTCACAAGTGATGTCGTTCACAAATGATTTTGTGAACCACTTTGCCAACAACTGATCGGGAAGTTCGAGTTTGATGAGAAATCGTCTCCTTCGCCATTTATGAATGTGATCGGATATATGAGTGGCTTTGGTTTGTTTGAAAGAACTCAAAATCTCGGTCCCCATTTCATAACGGATTGGTAACTGGTAGTGGGTGAGGAAGGCCATAGCTAGGGTGTTGAAGTCGGTGAAGAAACCTCGTGGTAATTCTATATACCACTTCGCAACAGAACCCGTGAGAGTTCTTTGAAAAAGACGTAAATGAATAGAGTTATCCATCAAGGATTTGGATGAGCACCAGAGGTGAAAATTCATGACATGATTGTTCCGGTCCTCTCCTGCTTTTCCATCAAATTTAGGGATGTTTGATGGTAGCTTGGCTGGTATAGTGGGCCATTGGGGAGAGTGACGAATTGGATCATTTAAAATCCTTGACAGATCCGGGAGGTCCAAAGTGGACTAGAAGGGTAACTGTCTATTCACATGTGGGTACTGGTGGCTTTGGGGAGGGAGCCCTGTTGGCAAACCATTGGGACCATAAGTAGTCTGCATATAATGCGAAGACCCAGGTAGATTCAGTGGTTCTTGTGGAGGAAAGTAGCTCATGGGATTGTATCCCTGAATAGGGACGTGATTTTGAGCATTCGAGCCCCAAATAGGATTGGACGTACCTAGATATGGTTGGCCCATACTAGGGGGTATAATGGATGTAGACAGAACCTGTTGCCCCCTAGTCGATTGAGGATTATGTTATATCAGATGGTTCCAATATTGGGCCAAGGATGGAGGTATGTTTTGTCTGTAGGGTGGGGTCGGCGGGGGTTTTCCTCCAATCGGGGGTTGTGTTCCAATTGGGGGTTGCGTTCCAATAGGAATTTGCCCTACAAGGGGGGGTTGAGTCAAACCTCCTTGGTGAAATTTTCCACCAACAGGAATCTGGTAATTTGGTGTGAATGACGGAATAGTGCCACTAGGATTAGTGTTTTCAGTAGAGGATGAGAAAGGTCATCCTAAAGGGGGTTTAGGAAGTGTCAGAACGAAGATGGAAGGAGAGTGCCCAGAAGAAGAGGGACCACTAGGAGTGCCAGATGGGGTTTTCATAGGAGTGGGAATAGAAGCATTCAATGCACAGTATCTGGGTGGAAGTGTCAGGGTGACACTGGGTGACAGCAGTGTGCCAATGGGGGCTTGACTAGCCTCTATAATCCTGGTGTGAATACTCCTAATGTCTGTGTAGTGGACCATTTCTATAGGGACGGTCAAGATGTGGTCAGATCGTGGAGCTTCTGTACCAGGAAAATAATAAGCAGTAGTAAAAGGTACTGCGTCTGGGTCAGAGGTTTTGGGGAACACAGGTGAGACGGTGATTTCAACGCCTGATCCTGCACCAAAGAGATCCTGTCTAAAAACTTCAGCAAACCAAAAAGGATCTTGTCCCTCAGGTCCTGGAAAGGGTTCATTCGGTGATCCAGAAGACAACACAACTAAGTCTCTGGAATAATTCACTCACATAATACGTTTCTCAGAATCAGGGTGAAGTCAAAAGTCCTCTCGAGTATTGGTAATTCGAAAATGTTCTAGAGAGTCGGTTCTTTCCACTTGTGGAGTGGTAATGTCTTGGACTTCACTCTATTGAGGAGAGCCCTCAGGTGAGCTTGTAGGCAGGGGTTGGGAACCTTCCATGTTTTCTGGAGGTAAGCTCTGCATTCTACGTGAATGACATGGAGGGTCTATTGTGAATGAGTTACAAACTTATGAAGAAAAAACCTATGGTCAACTTGGGTAAACAAACAAAACACGCTAGTAAAAAAAATCTAGGAAACAATACCAAGCAAACAAGACCTTCTAATCCTGAGGTCACTAGTTGGTGATGAAATCCAACGTCGCAACAACGAGACAAGAAGGGGCTAGGCTAGGGTGGAAAAGTTACACCAATGACCTACTTAATGGACTTACACCCTGGTGCAAGCTCCCACACATAATCATGGGTATACCCTCCAAGGAGCTCGAGTGAGTTTGGACAACGTCAATTCCAAGTACCGTGAAGACTTGCCCCTTCACAGTCACCTTGTGTAATACCCTAAGAAGATAGGCCACTAAGGTTACCACCAACAACAATAAAGCCTGGGGGAATAGTCGACAGTCCGATCCACACGCAAGGGCAGGGTGTCTAGCCCGAAATCAACTCGAGAGGCTTCCACTCATCATTGTGGGTATACCTCCAAGTGACCCCCGTAATATCTACAATATCTACACCGATATCAACAAAGCAGGGTGAGTAACTCTATCAATATCAATGCAACCTCGGGTTTACCCTTGTGTGAGAAGGGCTTCCTAGGACAAAATGTTGTAGATGGAATTTAACACTCCTTAACACAAGATGCTATTGTGTGTTTTGTGCTTTGGAGAGTGTATCTCTCTGCCTATTCCAAAGCGCTAGCCTAGATAATTGTTGGTGTAATAGAGCCCTAGAAAAGAGTTACTAGTTAAATTTTAAAATTACACAATATTTTTAAGGGCTGTTGTTACTCAAAGGAAACAGAGATGAAACTGATGTTGTGTGAGACTCTGACCCAACAATGCATAGATAGGAATGAAATATATCAATTTTTTTTTGATGAATCCTATGTACGAGAGGGAAAGAGAAGTGTTTCGGAACAATCTTGAACTATGATACACAATTTTCTTTAAAATGAAATCTCAACGAATCATGCAATAATGACAATTCTCTATTTGTTCAATTTCAACAATTGATTTTCAATATTTTCAAAACAAAAATTCTTTTAAAAGAAAAATGTTTTTTACTTTTCAAAAAGGATCTAAAGCATGGTGGTGAAAGTAAGGAAAACCAATAACTAATGAGCAAGCAGTAAACAAAAACCCAAACCAATCTTTCAATGGAAACAAAAATGACAAGCAGACAAAACTAGTCTTTTCAAATGCATGAGAACAATGATCTTCCAAATAATGAGAAAATGAGAAAGATAAAGAATCCCAACTTTCAAAGAGATCATCGACTCTTAACCAAACAAGTACTCAAATTCTAGGATCAGGGAGTATATCCTTGCTAAGAAAATTCAAGAGATGAGAGTTGAGAAAAATATGGACAAGAAGAGCCTTTGATTTTCGAAGACTGATTGTGCAAAAAATCCGAAGACAAGAAAACATCAACCAATGGTCCAAGAAGTTCTTTTCGGACACCTATACTGATCTGGGTATCTGAGCATGCAAAAACCTTAAATCCAAAAATTTTAAAAGAGGGTTCGTAGGCTATCAGTATTGTACAGTGCGAGAATGGGTCATTCTCGCAGGCTGGATTTGAGGAGAATGCGAGAACCTTGCACTATACTGAAAGGAAGAGTGTAAACACAAGGGATTCTCGCAGGACACTATGGGGTTCAGTGCGAGAATGCCTAAAACTAGGCAAAAATTTCGAAAAAGACAAAAAATTTGAAGGGACTTCTGGACCCAAAGGGTCTATCAGGGTGTCCTGAAGACTCAGAGATTGATAGAAATGAAGAAAGGTAAGGCAAGAGAAAATGGCTAAGGAAAAACACCAAAAGCCACGAAAAACATTTGTTGCATCCCCAGTGGAGTCGCCAATTTTGTTATGGGACTAATCAGTAAGTGTGGAAACTAACAAATCTCCCTAGATCTACCTAGATCTAGAACAAAACAGGACAGGACATGACTCATTCCCTAAGTTACGACCATTTAAATAGCTAGTAAGGAGGAACAAGTAACATACCTTTGTATTGCTTCCTAGGGTCTCTGTTGCTCCCGCTTCGCTCCGATGCTCTCGTGAGTTCAAGACCAAGACAACACAAACCAACCAAAGTGAATATAGAAAAATGTATTCAATCGTCAACTTATGTGTATGATCAAGGAATTACACAATAAAGTAAGAATGAATTTATGGGAAAAGGACATGTCGATGTATCATATTAATCGAAAGTAGAAGATACAAACTGATTGCCTTGATGTCGCAAGATTCCTTTCGGTGACTCTTGGTTCCAACACACACACTTGCTCGATCCTTGCATGAAGAAGATCCAATTCCTCTTGATGGACTTGCTAGTGTCTCCAAGCTTCTGTTCAAGCTAGGTTCTTCACACAATTCCTTCACCAATTCTCCAATTAATCTTGCTTAACCTCTTCCATGAGAATCCTTTCAATATATAGGAGAGGATGAGATAGTTACATGGATTAGAATGATCCCACCAAATCAGGGAAGCCAGTAAAATGATAACCATTTGAATGCCAACCCATTTTCTGGAAGATTCTCTTCTAGAACCATCGAGACTTCATCTTTCTTCCAAGCTTGAGAACAAGTTCACACCCTAGGTATAGAGCACAGTGCGAGAAGTTCACACCCTGGCTAAAGGTGGCCTACAAGAATGTGTCATTATCGCACCCTAGGCTATAAGTAGCCTGCGAACTCTCTTTGAAAATGTGTTTTCTGGAAGGAGATAAATGTCACTTTTCTTAGGAGAAAGTTCTTGTTGGGAGCCTGAGTACACCATTGTTAATACACCATCTAGATGACCAAAATCATGGGTAACACTTAGACGACCCGGATTACCTGAGGCCTACTTATATTATTTTCTATTCACAGTGGAACTATTAAATGATACACTTAAACTTTAGAATGTATGAACTTTTATGAATGTTTAAATGTTATTGATGATGATGTATGTAATGCAATCTACTATGTGAATGTAAATTTTACGAATGTTGAAATGTTATTGATGATGATGTATATAATGCGACATATTGTGAGAATATGAATTTTATGAATGTTTAAATGCTATTAGAATGATGTTGGATATGATGCAATCTATTAAGGGGTATCGAAATTGAATTATGGGATATTATGAGATCTATTTCTAACTTGAAAACTTTGATGTTAAATTGTTGGTACATGGATACCGAATTGAAATGATGATTACATGCAATTACATGATGATAATGCATAGAAATGTATGAGTTTGTGTTACAGACTAATCTGCAGGTTATGGGCTATGAAATAGCCAGGGAATAATGATGATGAAAGTGGATATCATGACCACTAGATGAGAAACATTATGGTATGAATATTTGTATGTGAAATTATATTGGTTTGGATGCATTGATATGATATGTGGACCAGTGCAGGATTTCAGTTGATGAGACTGCCCAAAACTGAATAAATGATGACAAAACTCCCAGCAACACGGTGCCACTATATATTCCATTGTAAGGTGTGGACCCTAGTTATGATTAGGAGGGGTGGAGGCATTTCCCACTATGTATCCTCCGAAACCTGAAGTCATGGGAGGATGGTGTTAGCTCATTCTCCCCAAGACGTGTGATGATGAATGTCTGTTGCCTGCTAGGGAAGCTTGGTTGAGATGTTAGAAAAATAGGACCGCGGAGTATTAAAATAAAAAAAATGTGGAAAACAAAACAAAGAAGATACAGAATACAAGAGAGACACAGATTTACATGGTTCACCCAGTGTGGGCTACATCCACCAAAGAAATTGCCAGGTCATTCCTTTATTATTATCCAGCAAATGAAGGGATGCAACCTACAACAAAACGCGTTGTAACTTCCTCTTCTTTCTCTCACAGTCTCCTCTCTCAGAATACAATATTCACCATCAACCATAGCCTCAATACATTTCCCTCATAAAAGAGGGTTTCATTCTAGGGAAAAAAAAAAACCCCTAACATAATCTCTACCATTAGATCTGTGACCTTATAATGAACGGTACAGATTTACAATGAAATTACAATATACATTTACAAGGAAATTTTTCCTTCGGGGGATTCGCCCCTAAACCCCCATCGAGGGACACTGCCCCCAAATCCCCACTAGGGGATCACTTGCCCCCAGACCCCCCAGCCGGGGGGATATCCCCCCCGGACCCCGGAGAGGGGGTACCCCCCTTTTTCACTCCCCCGCGTGGAAGAGTGTACATACTTCTGGGGTGTAAATAGTTCATGGGGTATAAACACAGCTAAAAGCAAGGACCTCTGAATCAGGAAGATAATCAGGCTCCACAACCAACAATCTCCCACTTGGAGACTGATCTCAACAACTCCACCACTGTTGTATATGCTGGACTCTAAACCTTCTTGGACCTAGAAAATTTCTCATCTTCATATTCATTCTTGAAGACCAACTAAAATTGAGAAGGAACTCAGTTTCTCCCTGGTTACTCCCTTTGTTAACATGTCTGTAGAATTCTGGCTAGCATGTATCTTTTCCAACTTCAAATGTCCATCTTCCAAGGTGGATCGTATGAAGTGGTACCTCAACTATATATGCTTAGTCTTCAAATGGAAGGATAAGTTCTTTGCAAGGTGAATGGCACTCTAACTGTCACAGTACAACATGTTGTTCTCTTGTTTCTTTCCCAATTCCTCCATAAACCTCTGTAACAAAATCATCTCTTTACTAGACTTTATAGCAACAACATACTCTGCCTCTGTTGTTGAAAGTGCAACAACCTTTTACGGTTTCGAAATCCAACTTACTGTTGTTCCACCTATAGTGAAAACATACCTTGTGGTGCTCCTCCTGCTGTCTTTATCACCTGCCATATCTGAATCAACATATCCCTATAGAAAAGTGTTTGAACCTCCAAAACATAATGCATGAGTAGTAGTACCTCTCAAATACTTGAGAATCCACTTTACTGCCTCCCAATGTTCTTTACCTAGATTGTTCATATACCTGCTCACAACTCCCACTACATGTGCAATATCTGGTGTTGTGCAAACCATTGCATACATCAAGCTGCCAACTGCTAATGAATAAGGGACCCTGGACATGTATTTTATCTCCTCCTGTGTCTTGGGACACATTTCCTTAGTTAATTTGAAATGGATGACCAAAGGAGTACTAACTAGTTTTGCATTCTGCATTCTAAACCTCTCCAACACCTTCTCTGTGTACTCACCCTGAGACAATGTCAATTTGTGTTTTTTTCTGTCTCTTGTTATTCTCATGCCAAGGATTTTCTTTGCAGCACCCAAATCCTTCATCGCAAATGAATTGGCTAATTTCTTTTTGAGCACATTTATATCCTACATATTAGACCTCGCAACAAGCATGTCATCTACATACAATAGAAATATAATAAAGCTTCTGTTTTCTAGCTTTTTAAAATAAACACAGTGATCAGAATGACATCTACTATAACCTTGTTCTTTCATAAACCTATCAAACTTCAAATACCGTTTCCTTGGATCTTGATTTAGGCCATACAAACTCTTCTTCAACCTACATACCAAATTCTCCTTCCCTTTGAACTCATGCCCCTGTGGCTGCTGCATGTAAATATCTTACTCCAAATCCCCATGGAGAAAAGTTGTTTTTACATATAACTGTTCAAGATGCAAATATTCTATTGCCACAAGACTTAAAATAGTCCTAATTGAAGTCATTTCACAACAAGAGAAAATATTTCATCAAAATCTATACCTTTCTTTTGTGCAAACCCCTTTACAACAAGTCTAGCCTTGTACCACTTTTCTCCTCCATCTTTTTCCTTCAACTTGTAAACCCATTTATTCTGCAATGCTGTTTTTCCCACAAGAAACTGAACCAAGTCCCAAGTTTGGTTATTTTCCAAGGAATCCATTTACTCTTTCATGCCTTGCTTCCACTTCTTTTTGGTGTCTACCTGCATTGCCTCTTCATAACATTCTGGTTCACCATAATCAATCAACAATAAATAATACAATGAAGGAGAGTATCGTTCAGGGGGTATACTTAACCTGGTAGATCTTCTAACAACACTTGTAGGTGCTTGAGGTATCTGCTGCTCCTGTTGTTGTACATTTTGATTTTCTGGTTCCTTTGGAATTTCTTTTTCAGTGATCTCATCAAGCACTGTGTATTCTTGTTTTTTTTTTTCCCGTTTCTTTCCCTGCAACTGATCTTTGTACATGACCTTCTCATTGAATATGACATCTCTACTCCTAATGATTTTGTTATTTTCATAATCCCATAAGCGATAACCAAAATCATTAACACCATATCCAATAAA
>ML777238.1:1057007-1082341 GCA_009831015.1 Picea engelmannii
TTGTATGCCATATTACAATGTAATATGGTAATGCCATATTACATTGTAATATGGCATTACTATTACATTGTAATATTGTAATATTGTAATATATTGTAATATATATATCCCCTACAAATAATCAAGGCACTAATCAACCAAATGTTGTAAGAATATGTTATCATGAAGTTGGATTAGAAGTAAGGATACCAATATGACAAGATACACAAAGAATAATTTGAAATATTACTTTCAAAAAAACACATGGATTGCATGAGTGGGTCATTATGCAATTTATATTACATAATACTATGACAACACTTATAATATTTATGGATGATATCTTAAGACCATTTCTAGAACTTGTTTATTGTAGCCTCCTTGGAGTAACAACACAAAATTTGAAGGAGAAAGTACAGTTACAACATAGTGTTGTAGCAGAGTTACAACACCATAGTTATAGTGAGTTGCAGCAGAGTTACATAAAGTGTTGCAGTAGAGTTATAACGAGTTGCAGCAGAGTAATAATGAGTAACAACAAGTGGAGTAACAACACAAAATTCGAAGGAGAAAGTACAGTTACAACATAGTTATAGTGAGTTGCAGCAGAGTTACAAAAAGTGTTGCAGCAGATTTATAACGAGTTGCAATAGAGTAATAGTGAGTAACAACAACTAGAGTAACATCACAAAAGTTGAAGGAGAAAGTACAGTTACAACATAGTTATAGTGAGTTACAACAGAGTTATAGAAAGTGTTTCAGAAAAGTTATAGCGAGTTGCAGTAGAGTAATAGTGAGTAACAACAAGTGGAGTAACAACACACAATTTGAAGGAGAAAGTACATTTACAACATAGTATTGCGACAGAGTTACACCATAGTTATAGTGAGTTGCAACAGAGTTATAGCGAGTTGCAACAGAGTAATTTAATTGAACCAAGGTAATTCATGGGGTTAGCAAATTATTTAGGAATGAAGTGTCTCTTCAATGCACATTAGAAAAGGCAAGTATAACCTTTCAATTCATTGCAATTGAAAACCAAGTAACTGAAGCTTTGGCTTGAAAGAATTGTAATGCATCAATATTAAATCTAATGAAACTTGAAATTTCATTTGAAATCAAAGCAAATTTCACATGATACACAATTGCGGAACATTTGATACAATGAAGGAGTTGGATAACATAACAATTGAAACTTTTGTTGTTGCAATCATAATATACCGAAATAAGATAAGGAATTGTACATCATAGTTTAGGCATTGAAGTACTACATGAATTATTTGTTGGGAAAACATAAAAAAAATTAACTCAAATCATAAGCTTTTATAATCCTTGTCAATTGATCCAAGTCACAACAAAGCCAAGACTTCATGTGAATGGTATCCTGCAACATTTTGATTCGGTAATCAAGTATGATAAATATATATAAAACCTGTAACGAACCACTTTTCGTTACAACAACAAGACTCTTATAACAAGTGCAAATTTTTTTTTTGTGTGTGGGTGTGTGTGTACAAGGGTAATATAGACATTATACTATATGTCACAACATGACGATGAACATGACGCATGCATCTGTGAAAACTACATAACGACCTAAGACACACATCAAGTATCTGTAAGCACTAAATTCCAATCAACCAACAAAATAAGACTGACTACCCGCCCGTCCTACCCTGCAATGGTTAGGACCTCCAGGACACATAAGAAATGTTCAAGCCCAGGTTCCCATCGATTTTGACCATTTAAGGTCTCAGGGATGGCGATTGTTCTGAGGAACAAAAAGGTGTCTACATCTCGCCCGACACAAGTAGACCAAGAAAGTAAATATTTACAACCAAAACCACAATGATTAAATGAACAACCACACCCTCTACAGGAAGCGCAAGTTAAAATGACTCCGCCAATATCCCGATCAATCGTCGAGTCAATCTAGTCAACAAGTGCAGTCTATGTTAATCATCTATTACGAGCCCAACTTAGCATGTCTAAAATACAATTATTAACAAGGTACAATCTAAATTAGCCTTAAACAAATTCATTTCGCAATTTTAAATTACAAAGGGTCATCGAGGTACCATCTAATTCGACATTTAATGGGCCTTACTATGCAAGCCTGATCTTTGACTAGATTAATAATAAACAATATAATTAATCATAAATTAAAATCTAACTGGCCTTTCTAAATTCTAACTAGCCATTCATCAACCATCAATTTAGACACTAAATTCAACCAATAACACGTTTAAATATTTTGTCCCTCATCACAAGCTATTGACCAATCTAATTTAATCCATAAAAGAGCCCTGCCTACCATTACCATCTAAATTAACATTTAACGCATTAATTGGAGCAAGTCTGAAAGGATTAACAATAAATATTGAATAATCATAAATTAACCATATCGTGGCATCAAAAATCAATAAATTGAGTAAGTCTGAATAGATTAACAATAATTATTGGATAATTATAAATTAACCATATCGTGGCATCAGAAATCTGTTACCCCTGCAAACATTAAGCACGAAGAACCAAATCATTGTTGTCAACCTGACAAACTCAACAATGTCCAAGGGCTGGGAAAAAGACTGTGGCTCGCAGCCAAAGGTAAATCACTGGCTGAGATGAGGGAAGGTTATTGTTGAGGAAAAATAATAATGGTATCACTAAAAAGGGGGTAAAACTCATGCCAAGGAACTTCAACAACCTCCAGCGGTGATTTGTTGTAATTAATATTTCTGTTTGGAATTCAATTAAAACAAAATTGTAGGAATTAGATTCTCCATCTTTGGGAAATGATGGCACCTGAAAGTAGATGGTTATATGGTGTCTACTGCACTCTAGAAAAGGGGGGGGCACACCAAACCATTCACAATACTTCGCATAGCCCCGAGCACCGAGATAAGAGATCATCCCAAGTGCATGCCCGACTGTACTATATGGTATTGTAGTGGTTCATGTAATAGATAACAACTGGAACGTCCCACCTATAGAATAGGAGGCCCTTCTTCCTAAATCAAACTCAGTACTGTAGTCGACTTGTTAACTAGGCCCCTCCAGCGATAATCAAATGATGTAATAAAGTTAATGAAGTTCAAAATGTGAGGTGAAAACACAAAGTGTATAAAGGTCTCCTTAAACTTTCTCGCTCCAATTCCCAACCATACTCTCTTACTGTAGATTCCATTTATTGTTTTTTAATACAAAAATAAAAATAATTTAAAAACCAACGTAAATAGTAACAATTTATATGATGTTTTTATACCAACAATCGATTTCCGGTGAAGTAATAAATAAACCGGAGGCAATAAAAAGCTGTAAGACTGTAACTGAATTCTTGGTTAGCAGTTCTATGTTGCAAGTCTATGTAATAGTAAAATAAAATTTTAAAACGCAAGGAGGTAAATCTGTGTTGTTATCATTTAAGGAACAATTTTAAACAGCAAATTGTCGGGCGTTACACCACCACCATTCGGGAGCCACGTGTACACAGCAAGGTGCTATTCGGCAAGGTTTAAACTACCATGTCTGTCATTGGAGGTTAACCCTCATTTGTGGAGAGCATCCAGCATAAAAGAAAAAATAAACTCAACCAAACATTTATGGGGTATCAGTGGGAGTCAATCAATTCATGCGCGCCAATGTTTAACACTATTTCAGAACAAGAATTGATTGAATCATTGATTGAAGATCAGGTAAACTATTATGTCCATGCGTTGCAACACCGAAAACATATAACAAGTATGATTAGGTGTATATCTTACCATAGTCGTTGAATGGCATCAGAAGGTACAACGAAAAGCTTCAATAAAATTTAACAACTAGCAAATCCTTGAACAAACTAGTAGTTTCAACATTCGTTACATAAGGTTTATCATTGCAATCGTTGAAGGAAGTTAGGAGTTTCAGTAAAGCATTATATAAATTAAACAACTAGCAAATCGTTGAATGAACCAGGAGTTTCAACAATCGTTACATAAATTTTAACATCAGTTTACTTTTCCGATAAACAAAAAGATCCAAGCATAATTCCTAATACCATTTACGAAACAGAAATGAAGAGCATATCATTACCTGATTGCCCGCTCTGAATGACATCTGCATGCTCTGTGCCACTCCCACTCACCAACTGTTGATACCTCACCAGTACCTCCCAGCCAATGCTAGGAGTACTCTTCTTCCCCGTTAGCCCCCCAAGTCGCAAAGGGGCCACACACACTACCTAGAGGGTTCGTCTAGCTCCCAGCTCACCTCGCAAGGCCGAGCTACCACTCCTCTCCGAGCTGGAAAATCCCAACTCCCACAAGTAAATCAGTCAAGTCAATATTCCTGCAGTGTAACGTTATGCAAATAGAAGATCCCCTTCATCATTCTCCTTCCTTTATTTTATAGAGTTTCGAACTTCTTTTCTTTCCTAAAATCTCAATTAATTAAAGTTTTAACAATAAATTCCTAAAATTTCCTCTCCATACAAGTGTCCCTCATCCCCTACAATCCTCCATGAATTAACTTATTTAATTAAGTAATTATCTTTATTTCCCTCACCCACCTAGAGTTACTCCTAGAATCACTCCTAGGTGTCCCTAGATTCCCTTACATGTTTTAAAGGCTTTCCCTATTATGAAATTGCTAAATCAATTTAAAATTAGAAAGTTCTTAAATGTAGATTCTTTACTAAGTTGACTTCCCACTTTTTCCCTTAAGTTCCCCTTTTTCCTTTTTATGTTACCTCCTTTCCCTGGTTTCCTTATTTTTTTGATTTTCCTTCTTTCCCTATTTACTTAGTACTCAAAAGGGCAGATGTGTAATTTAACCCCTTTTCCCTTTTATCATTAATTTAGTATCTTTTTAAATTATCAAAAGATGAAATAATTAATTCCCTCTTTACATTTTATATCCACATATTTTATTTCTTATGAATAATTTAATTTATTACTCCCTTCATGTTACAAAATTTTATGAAGATTGTAATTATTATTTAAGTGGTTTTTGTTTTAAATTTTATTACTTTATTATTATTATTATTATTATTTTTTAAGGTAGACAAAATTTTACCCCTAGCAAAATTTTGGACTTAGAACTTAGATTTTGTACTGGGTGACAATTAATTAGGGAAATTGTTTTAAAAATTTCTTAACATGTTATTTGTCTTAGGTCCATCTAGGTTCATCCATTTATCCTCATCAATGTGACGTGCCCTTCAGGATGCACTAGGTACTCTAGGGGTTCCACTCACCTCATCTGTTCCCTTGCACGACCTGCCCTTCAAGATGCACTATGTGATCCAAGGGTGCCACTCACCTCTTGACTGATTGGTAGACATCAATAACCCCTAGAGTCAACACTCCACCAGGTGAACTTATGGGATACTAAGGGATTCTAAGGAATAAGGCCCCTGCGTTATTGCATGCCGCTTAGGATCCTCCTGAGCGATTGTCGCAGTCTACCCTCACAGCATCATGGGTCTTCTCGAACTAGGTAATCATTAACCTATAGTTCGAGGCATGGCGGGAGTTCTAGTAGGCTATGGCAGGGTTATGTCCACACCTCTCCCTCAACATCTCTGGCAGTTGTGTGTGACCCCTTTACTCCATATGTGAGTCTGGTCAGCAAGCTATCATCAGCCTGCATCATCAACAATCATGTCAGAACATATCCATATCATATCGTCTAGTCATATGCACTAATATCATAGTAAAACAATCAAACCCTAATGGTGCACTCCCTGACTCGATCCAGAGTCCAAGGGTTCCATCGATTCCTCTGTATCCTGAAGGTTCAAAACCTTGCACACTCAGTAAAACCGAGTCAATAGCACCTGTCCATGTCAATGTAGTAAAACAACATGTCATCTACCCATAACGTATCATAATCAAAGTCAAATTCTTTAATAGCATAATAATCCAGATCACTTGTGAGCAAGTGTCCTCAAAGAATAAGTTTGCTCAGTGTGCCAAAGCAGGATGTTACATACACCCCCTCTTGGTCTAAACTTTGTCCCAAATTTTCACAGTATAAATGCCGAAAAAAGTGTATCACAATATCATATGTCTATCTATCAAACAAAAATGGAAACTGGTGGCGCATATCATATGCGTCCTCCCAGGTCGCCGAGTACCGACAATAATTGTCCCACTAGACCTTGACCTGATCTATCGTTTGACATCGTAATTGTCGAACATGATGATCAAAGATGTCGATCGGCTCAGCCGTGAGCACTCCCTTATCCAATACCTACAAGGAACTGATGTCAATAACATGTGTAGGATCACTAATATAATGTCTCAAAACAGATACATGAAAAACATCATGCATACGCCTCAAAGAATCAAGCAAGGCTAGTCGATAGGCCACGGGCCCCTTTCTCTCCACAATATCGAAAGGGACCATGAACCTAGGAGAGATTTTAGCTCCCTTCCCAAACTTGATCGAACTCTTATGTGGTTTAACCCACAAGAAGACTCGATTGCCAACCTCGTAACTACGATCGACATGGTGTGCATCGACATAACTCTTCTATCGATCCTGAACTTCTTTTATCCTTTGTCTTATTGTTTGCATTTGATCTTCCATTTCTTGGATGGATTCTGGTCCCACCAGGACCCTATCCTCAAGCTGATCGCAACTCAAGGTCATCTGACACGGGCTCCCATCAAGAATTCTTCCCAATGCTTTTGTTGGTCCATCACGTACATGCACAACATGTCCTCCAAGTTTTGGTTAGTTTGTTCGTTTTTCCCGTCAGTCTCTGGGTGATACGTAGTACTAAAGTTAAGTTGGGTTCCCAAGGCCCCTTGGAAACTCGTCCAAAATCATCCAGTAAACACCGATCCTTGATCGGATATAATCCTCTTAGGCACGCCATGCAGCCTCACAATCTCACTGATGAAAATTCTAGCTATGTCAGGTGCCATATACGTCGTACGCATAGTAATAAAGTGAGAACTCTTCGTCAAAGTGTCTACTACTACGAAAATCGAGTCATGTCTCCTTGTCGTCAGTGGCAATCCAACAATAAAATCCATCGAAATAACCTCCCATTTTGATTCCGGAATAGCATGTGGTTGTAGTAATCCTGCTGGGTGTCTATGTTCAACCTTTACCTACTGACATTCTAGGCATCTCGCCACATAGTTGACTACGTAAACCTTCATTCCCTTCAAGAAGAATAAAGGTTTAAGGTCTTCCCTCATCTTCGTGACTCCCGAGTGAGCCATGTAAACTGCTCTATGAGCCTCGGTCGTGATCAACATCCTCAACTCATCATTAGGCGGTACGTAAATCGAACATTTAAGCCTCAGTAAACCATCTCTATCAAATGAAAATCCCTCAAATCATGGTACCATCATTTTGTTTTGTCTGATGAAACCCTCGACCTCTTTGTACCAGTCATCGTCATGCTGTAAAGTTAGAATCTTTTCACGTAGATTCATTTGAAGAGGAAACACCAAAAAGATGCGTAGTCTCTGACTCAATGCATCCACCACTTGGTTCACTGTTCCGATCAACATCATTGTCGTACTCGCTAAGCAATTCCGACCAACGTCGCTATTGTGCATTCAGGTCACTTTGCGTAAATATTTGTTGTAGTCCACGATGGTCAGTCTTTAGTTCAAATTTTCATCCAACAAGGTAGTGTCTCCAAACCTTCAAGGCATAAATGATAGCTAATAACTCCAAATCGTGCGTCGCATAGTTCTCCTCATGCCTTCTTAGTTTCCTTGAAATGTAAGCAATCACTCGTCTGTCTTGCATCAAGACTCTGCCTAAGCCTTCCTTATATGCGTCAGTTCATACCAAGAAGTTTGCATCCATGTCGGGGACCTTTAGTATCGATGTTATTGTCAACAATTCTTTGAGCCTCTGAAAAGCTTCCGCGCATTTCTTGGTCCAAACAAACTTCTTGTTCTTCTTCTGCAACTTCATGATCGGATTGGCTATGTTTGAAAATCCCTCGATGAATCGTTGATAGTATCTGGCTAAACCCATGAAGCTACGCACTTCCGGGACATTCGTCGGCGCAGAACATTCCATAATAGCCTTGACCTTGGCTGGATCCATGGTGATGCCCTCGCCAAAGATGACATGCCCTAAGTATTGAATCTTCAATTGATAAAATGAGCATTTGGACAACTTCCCATATAATTTGTGCTCTCGAAAACACTGTAGTACCAAGCTCAAGTGCTCATCATGCTCCTCCGTCGTACGAGATTAAATCAAAATATCATCAATGAATACTTGGACGAACTTGTCCAAGTACTCGCGGAACACCCCAATCATCAAACTCATAAATACCCCTGGGGCGTTTGTGAGTCCAAACGGTAAAACAATAAACTCATAATGTCCAAACCCCGTCTTAAAGGTGGTTTTAGGGACGTCCTCCTCCTTGATCCACAACTGGTGATACCCTGATCGAAAATCGATATTGGAGAACACTGTGGCACTCTTCATTTGATCGAATAGATCATCAATTCTCGGCAAGGGATATTGATTCTTGATCATGGCCTTGTTTAGTTGACGGTAGTCAATGTAAAGCCTCCTCGATCAGTCCTTCTTTTGTATGAAAATAACAGGTGCACCCGACGATGACACGCTAGGACGTATCAGTCCCAGGTCCAACAACTCCTTCAGTTGCATTTTTAACTCTTGTAACTCTGAGGTCGACATCTGATAAGGCATTCTTGCTATCGGTTCAGTCCCAGGTTTTAGGTCTATGGTAAACTCCAATTCCCTCTCCGGCGGTATCCTAGGTAACTCCTCTAGAAACACGCCTGCAAATTCTCTCACCACTGGAAGGTGTTCTAGACCTTCCGCTACTCCCTTCTCATTTAACGCAAGGATTGCATAAAGATTGCACCCCTTGTGCATACTCTTCCATAACTATAAGGAAGAGACAAACCTCAGGGAAACTCCCTAGCTCTGGCCTACAATCACACATCTCTATCCCTCGTCATCGACCAAGCTCAATTGTTTTGTCTTACAGTTGAGTATCGCCTCATGCAATTCCAACCAATCCATACCAATCACAATGTCATAAGAGCCTAAGATCGTGATGTACAGGTTGGTCCTTGTGGCAAACTCTCCTAGGTTAAGGACACAACCCATAACCTTTCCTTCAACCTTCTATTTGGCTCCCGAAGCCATCTCTATGAAGCTAAACTCGTCCTATTTGACTACCTTTATCTTAATCGTCTTTAGCGTTGCACCAGAAATGAAACTCTCGGTAGCACCAGGATCTATCAAAATACTAAGGGTCTCGTCAGCGACGATACCTATAGTATCAAGAATAGTCGATTGGTGCTCTGCCTAGCGGTTATTCACCGCTGCATGAATCTGATGGGCCTTGCCCATATCTCCCACGGTTGTGGGTCCAGCTAATCTGGACACTCTAGTCCTCTCCACAGGGCATTCACTCTAGTAGTGTGGCTCCCCACATGTCCAACACCCCTTCTTCGGCCCAGTAGTCCTGGTACCTGAAGTAGAAAATGACGGCCCACCGACCTGGAATCCTAGTCTGTTCTGCTGAACAGGCCTAAATTGTTGTTGTTGCAGTCGATGCTATTGCTAATGCTGGGGTCCCTGATAAGGTGTCCGCTGCTGAGGCGAAGGTCATCAGGGTGTAGTGAAAGTAGATCCCCTCTGGAAGCCATGATATCCCGGCATATGTCTGGCTGGTGTTTGATGCTGCTGTGCTCCAGATGACACCTGCCCTATTGGTCTCGCTAGAGCCCTAGTTTGACCCCCACTGAGAAGCTCCTCCTTTTCTATGAGGGCCTTATGGATGACATCATGCAAGGTATGAGGCATAAAAATCCTAACCTTTGCACACAGGCTGTTGTTAAGGCTGAAAATGAACCTGTTTACCTTAAGTTTCTCGGTGTTAAGGTGCAGAGCATACCGGAGCAGCTCCATAAAATGGGCCTCGTACTCAAGCACCGTACGACCTCCCTGTCGTAAGGCGTTGAACTCATTGAGATGATGTTCAATGAATTCCTTTGAAAGGTACATCTCTCGGAACCGTTCCTTGAACAGTTCCCATGACACGTCTTCGACGACCATGTTCAGCTGCGGTAGGAGCGTCTTCCACCATAGAAGAGTCCTCCCCTTTAGTTGAAAGACCGCCATGAATACCTTCATGTTGGAGGTATAATCATGAAGTACAAAGCACATCGCCATGTTCTCCAACCATGCCTCGGCGGCTGCGCCATCCGGGGCACCAAAGAACTCGAGAAATTTGACCTTCTCGAGTTCACGGTGAATGCTACCAGTACCGACCAGAGCGCATGGTGGAACCTCAGCGGGTGTCTACGCCATGGCCTCATCTTGGTCCAAATGACTAATTAGTGCTTTGAACATGCAATGGAAAGATCTCATCATTCCGACTACGTCGCCAACTGCTATTTGCTCCTGTCTGAGAACCTACTCGTCTCCCTGGGGGTTAGACCCCTCAGGCGTGGATGCTACTGGAGGTGTCACTCCTCCTCCCCTAGCACCCTGTCATCTGCCTCCGTGACGTCCTCTAACCATGATTACTTGCACACACACAAGTCAACTCAATCAGCAACAGTATAATCAATCATATCAACGAAATCCATAGTGATCCCAAGTCGCAGGTTGAACCTGGCTCTGATACCATATGTAACGAACCGCTTTTCGTTACAACAACAATACTCTCATAACAAGTGAATTTTTTTTTTTGTGGGTGTGTGTGTACAAGGGTAATATAGACATTATACTCTACATCGCAACACGACGATGAACATGATGCATGCATCTGCAACAACTACATAATGACCTAAGACACACAACAAGTATTTGTAAGTACTGAATATCAATCAACCGAAAAAATAAGACTGACTACCCACCCATCCTACCCTGCAATGGTTAGGACCTCCAGGACACATAAGCAACGCTCAAGCCCAGGTTCCCATCGATTTTGACCATTTAAGGTCTCATGGATGGTGACTGTTCTGAGGAACAAGGAGGTGTCTACATCTCGCCCGACACAAGCAGACCAAGCAAGTAAATGTTTACAACATAAACCACAATGATTAAATGAAAAACCACACACTCTACGGGAAGCACAAGTTAAAACGAATCCACCAATATCCCGATCAATTGTTGAGTCAAGCTAGTCAATGAATGCAGTCTATGTTAATCATCTATTACAAGCCCAACTTAGCATGTCTAAAATACAATTATTAACAAGGTACAATCTAAATTAGCCTTAAACAAATTCATTGAGTAATTTTAAATTACAAAGGGTCATCAAGGTACCATCTAATTCAACATTTAATGGGCCTTACTATGCAAGTCTGATCTTCGACTGGATTAATAATAAACAATATAATTAATCATAAATTAAAATCTAACTAGCCTTTCTAAATTCTAACTAGCCATTCATCAACCATCAATTTAGACACTAAATACAACCAATAACACGTTTAAATATTATGTCCCTCATCAAAAGCTATTGACCAATCTAATTTAATCCATAAAAGATCCATGTCTACCATTACCATCTAAATTAACATTTAACTCATTAATTGGAGGAAGTCTGAAAGGATTAATAATAAATATTGAATAATCATAAATTAACCATATCGTGGCATCATAAATCAATAAATTAAGTCTTAATAGATTAATAATAATTATTGGATAATTATAAATTAACCATATACTGGCATCATAAATCTGTTACCCCTGTAGACATTAAGCATAGAGAACTAAATCATTGTTGTCAACCTGACAGGCTCAACACTGTCCAAGGGCTGGGAAAAAGGTTGTGGCTCGCAGCCAAAGGTAAATCACTGGCTGAGATGAGGTAAGGTTATTTTTGAGGCAAAATAATAATGGTATCGCTAAAAAGGGGGTAAAACTCATGCCAAGGAACTTCAACAACCTCCAGCGATGATTCACTGTAATTAATATTTCTGTTTGGAATTCAATTAAAGAAAAATTGCAGGCATTAGATTCTCCGTCTTTGGGAAATGACACCACCTGAAGGTAGATGGTTAGATGGTGTCTACTGCACTCTGGAAAAGGGGGGTGGGGGGGTGCACCAAACCATTCACAATACTTCACACAGCCCCGGGCACCAAGATAAGAGATCATCCCAAGTGCATGCCTGACTGTATTGTATGGTATTGTAGTGGTTCCTATAATAGATAATAGATGGAACGTCCCACCTATAGACCGAGAGGCCCTTATTCCTAAATCAAACTCAGTATTGTAGTCGACTTGTTAACTAGGCCCTTGCAGTGATAATCAAATGATGTAATAAAGTTAATGAATTTCAAAATGTGAGGTGCAAACACAGGGTGTATAAAGGTCTCCTTAAACTTTCTCGCTCCAATTCCCAACCATACTCTCTTACTGTAGATTCCATTTATTGTGTTTTAATAGAAAAAGAAAAATAATTTAAAAACCAACGTAAATAGTAACAATTTATATGATGTTTTTATACCAATAATCAATTTCCGGTGAAGTAATAAATAAATCGGAGGCAATAAAAAGTTGTAAGACTGTAAATGAATTCCCGGTTAGTAGTTTTGCGTTGCAAGTCTGTGCAATAGTAAAATAAAATTTTAAAACGCAAGGAGGTAAATCTACGTTGTTATCATTTAAGGAACAGTTTTAAACAACAAATTGTCAGGCGTTACACCACCACCATTCGGGAGCCACACGTACACAGCAGGGTGCTATTCGGCAAGGTTTAAACTAACATGCCTTTCATTGGGGGTTAACCCTCATTCGTGGAGAGCATCCAGCAAAAAAGAAAAAATAAACTCAACCAAAAATTTACGGGGTATAACAGGGAGTCAATCAATTCGTGCGCGTCGATGTTTAACACTATTTCAAAACAACCATTGATTGAATCATTAACTAAAGATCAACTAAAATATTTTGTCCATGCATTGCAACACTGCATACATCTAACAAGTACAATTAGGAGTAGATCTTACCAGAGTCATTGAATGGCATCAGAAGGTACATCGAAAAGCTTCAATAAAATTTAACAACTAACAAATCGTTGAACAAACCAACAGTTTCAGCATTCGTTACATAAGGTTTATCATTGCAATCGTTTAAGGAAGTTAGGAGTTTCAGCAAAGTGTTATATAAATTAAACAACTAGAAAATCGTTGAATGAACCAGGAGTTTCAACAATCATTACATAAATTTTAACATCAGTTTACTTTTCAGATAAACAAGAAGATCCAAGCATAATTCCTAATACCATCTACCAAACAAAAATGAAGAGTGTATTGTTGCCTGATCGCCCGCTTTGAATGATGTCCGTGTGCTCCGTGCCACTCCCACTCGCCGACTGTCAAGACCTCACCGGCACCTCCTAGCTAATGCTAGGGGTACTCTTCTTCCCCCTTAGCCCCCCGAGCCGCAAAGGGGCCACACACACTACCCAGAGGCAGGGATGATTTTAAGGATGGAAATTTATTTTAAAATGTAGAAACCTTGGCGAATATTATTAATCCTTCATATGCCAACTATAAATGTTTGGCGATATTTTTGTAAAGATATTCAAATTTCTAAGGATTTTATATAGCTTTTATAAAATTTTGGCGATTTTTAAGGTAAAATAATTTTATCGTATAGAATTTGGGCGAATTATTTTTAAAATAGCGAATCTCATTTTTGGAAAAACCATGGAAAATTAGCCCATGAGCGAAATTTAGCCCCTAAAATCATCCATGCCCAGAGGGTTTGTCTAGCTCCCAGCTTGCCTCGCAAGGCTGAGCTACCACTCCTCTCCAAGATGGGAAATCCCAAGTCCCACAAGTAAATCAGTCAAGTCAATATTCCTGCAATGTAACGTTACACGAACAGAAGATCCCCTTTATCCTTCTCCTTCCTTTTTTTTATAGACTTTCAAACTTCCTTTCTTTCCTAAAATCTCAATTAATTAAAGTTTTAACAATAAATTCCTAAAATTTCCTCTCCATACACGTGTCCCTCATCCCCTACAATCCTCCATGAATTAACTTCTTTAATTAAGTAATTATCTTTATTTCCCTCACCCATGTAGAGTTACTCCTAGAATCACTCCTAGGTGTCCCTAGATTCCCTTACAGGTTTTAAAGGCTTTCCCTATTATGAAATTGCTAAATCATTTTAAAATTAGAAAGTTCTTAAATGTAGATTCTTTACTAAGTTGACTTCTCGCTTTTTCCCTTAAGTTCCCCTTTTCCCTTTTTATGTTACCTCCTTCCCCTAGTTTCCTTTTTTTTTTTTTTTTCCTTCTTTCCCTATATACTTAGTACTCAAAAGGGTAGGTGTGTAATTTAACCCCTTTTCCCTTTTATCATTAATTTAGTATCTTTTTAAATTATCAAAAGATGAAATAATTAATTCCCTCTTTACATTTTATATCCACATATTTTATTCCTTATGAATATTTTAATTTCTTACTCCCTTCATGTTACACAATTTTATGAAGATCGTAATTATTATTTAAGTGGTTTTTGTTTTAAATTTTATTATTTTTTTTTAAGGTAGACAAAATTTCACTCCTAGCAAAATTTTGGACTTAGAACTTAGATTTTGTACTAGGTGACAGTTAATTAGGGAAATTGTTTTTAAAATTTCTTAACATGTTATTTGTCTTAGGGCCATCTAGGTTCATCCCTTTATTCTCATCAATGCGACGTGCCCTTCAGGATGCACTAGATGCTCCAAGGGTGCCACTCGCCTCATCTGTTCCCTTGCATGATGTGCCCTTTAGGATGCACTACGTGGTCTAAGGTTGCCACTCACCTCTTGATTGATTGGTAGACATCAATAACCCCTGGAGTTAACACTCTGTCAGCTGAACTTGTGAGAGACTAAGGGATTCTAAGGAATAAGGCCCCCTCCTTATTGTGCACCCCTTAGAATTATCATGAGCGACTGTCACAGTCTACCCTCATGGAATCGTGGGTCCTCTCGAACTAGGTAATCGTTAATATACAGTTTGAGCCATGGTGAGAGTGCTAGTAGGTTGTGGCAGGGTTTCTTTCCACACCTCTCCCTCAACATCTCTGGTAGTTGTGTGTGACCCCTTTACTCCATATGTGAGTTTGGCCAGGAAGCTATCGTCAGCCTGCATCATCAACAATCATGTCAGAACATATCCATATCATATCATCTATTCAAATGCACTAATATAACAGTAAAAAAATCAAACCCCAATGGCACACTCCCTGACTCGATCCGGAGTCCAAGGGGTTCCATCGATGCCTTTGCATCCTCAAGGTCCAAAACCCTCCACACTCAGTAAAACCAATTCAATATCACCTGCCTATGTCAATGTAGTAAAACAACATGTCATCTACCCATAACGCATCATAATCAAAATCAAATTCTTTAATAGCATAATAATCCAGATCACTTGTGAGCAAGTGTCCTCAAAGAATAAGTTCGCTCAGTGCATCAGAGCGGGATGTTACAAAACCACATGGTCAATTTCCTTTAAGACCTTTGATGTTTTTATTTGACCATAGCTCTAAAGTTAAACTCTTATGTACTTGAATAATATAAGGGATTACCTACATCTAGCTCAATTTTTGGCAAATGGTTAAAACCTTACAAAACTTGTATATATATGCAAGTCTCGAGTCTTTGAGATGATTGTAGGCTTGAAGGAGGATTAAAGTATAAATTTCATAATTTTGTTGTTAAGAAAGGAGAGCCAAGAATAAGCTCATGTGGGAAGCTTGAAGTTGTAAAGTTGTGAAAGAAGAATTAGAAACATTATAATACTTGCACTAACATGTGGGATGAGAGGGGTCTAGATTATTGGGATTAGCTTTCTGCATTGTTTAGTAGGAACTAGTATTTGGACTAGGGATAGCAATAAGGTTAGTATTATGGAAATGAATGAAGTGAGGGATATTTTCTAATTATTTTCCACAATGAGGATATGGATAAAGACTTTGTATATGGGGGTTCTCTAAAATAGTTATACTTCTTTATAAAAAAACTACAAGTAAACCAAAATTATATTTAAAATACGATCTACAAGTAAACCAAAACACCACATGAAACTAGGCATATGTATCAATATGTACATATTCATGAGGATTGTGAACTTTTACTAGTATAAAGCCTACATTTAAAAACACGTCAAAACCCTTACCTTTTCATTGTTCTTTCACCAGATCCATTAGCCCATACAACTTGATAAGATTTGTCAACGAGATGCATTTCGATCACCAAGACCTGCATGAATCATAAAAGACAAATTTTTTATATGAGTAAATAATTTATAATAAGAAAATAAACATGCATTTAGTTATGTAAAATACTCTAGAAAAAAATTAAGTTGTCTCATACCTTAATGAGCTTCTCTTTGTTTCGAGAATAGGTTATTCTCTACTAAACAGGGCCAATCACATGAAGGTGGAAGCTCATATGGCCCCTCCCCCCCCTCACATTGCTCTCAATTTCCCATACCCAAAAAATGCTTTTCTCTATATAGAAAACATATATACATTAATGCATAACTAGGATAGTCAAGGTCATGAATATATAAACATCGATAAAGATCCAAAAAAAGGTCATGAAATTATACATCTATTTTTTCTTTGATTTACGTTTTTTTACATTCATATAACTGACAATTGGGATATCATCATCATCCAAGGGCATTGTATTTTGTGTGCCCTGTCCTTCTATTGTTTTTGTGCGCTCAGGTACCATACTTCTGGTACATCGATGAGAAGGGTTAGCTGGCATCTGTTCAAGGATGTGAACTGGAACAACAAAAATGATCATATCGATATGTTGAAATATAATTGAAATAACTAATTCATTGTTTTGATTAACATTACAATATTTCTCTTTACCTGTCTCTGCAGCTAGAACAATTGGTGCGTTAATTTCCTGTCCACTTGGTTACTCTTCCATTTCACCCTCCTGAGCTACATGCTCTTCAATTTTGAGAAGATGATATATAAGTATGCGTCAGGAAATAAATATCTACAATCACGGTAAATATTTATAATTCTGAAGCATACATACCGGAATGGGTACTATGCTCTACACTATCATTGGACATGTGGACCCTTGTATGATGCGGTGTTTGCTGAATACTGCTTGATTCACTACTGCGGTAGCACTGTTTCTTGAAAACAAACATAAATACTTACTTAAGGGTGATATAATAAAATATGGAAATACTTTACAAGCATGCTACTGTGGTTTCCTTATTCATTTGATTTACCTGCATGGCTTGGGAGATAGGAGTCCGGCCCAAGATTTTTCTATATTCAATTACACTTTTAAAACCATGCTTGTAACCAAGATTTAGTTCCTCCTTGGTGGTAGCAGTGTCAAACATATTTAACTGCAATTCATAACACCATTAAAAATACCAATAACAAAAACATATATTTGTTCCCTACTATTAAATAAATATTAACCACAGTTAATCATTTAAATCTTACTATTCGCACTTTGAGTTTTTCGTAGCCACCCTGGCCTAGTTTATGCTGGTCATGTTTTTCCACTCTAGCCTTTGTTTCTTTGGATGTGTCTGGTAGCCTACATATGGAATTTTTGAAAAAAATTAGATATTGGAATTGTTACTTAAAACAAAAGAGAAAAACATAAATGCTCATATTTCACTGATAATATGACATGTGTTGTACCTTGCTTGACCAGCTCGTGGTTGTATTCCTTGTTTTTTAAACAAGTTCTCCTTTGCATCCTCTATTAGCACCTTCCACTCTTTCTCGAAAACCATGGGAGGGCGCTCGTGCTTTAGGTCTATTTGCAATGTATCCCTATACTGGGACCTAGTGTATTTTAAATTCTCTCCGACTAACTTTGAAACCACTTTCTTGTTGAAAGTGTTGCCGAACAAGTTCACCATGTGATCTATTAAATCATCTTTCTTTTTTCTATCTTGGCCATTCCACTGTGTGTGAATGGTGGGGCCAAACAACTCCAATGCTTTGTCATGTAAGTTTCTATAGAAAACATTGTTTCCTACAGTAACGTGTTATCCATTAATCAATTAATAATCTCAACAAATGTCCATTTCAATTTCATTAAAATAATGAATCAATTAATGGGACAATTACCTCCAATCTTCTGAATCTTTATCAAAACACATGCGTCATCCACCAGAAAGGTGACATCTAGTGAACCGGTGCTTTTAATTCATTCTGCTCCATGTAGAATAGTATTATGTGCACGT
Organism: Picea engelmannii; assembly: GCA_009831015.1. Classification (NCBI taxonomy): domain Eukaryota; kingdom Viridiplantae; phylum Streptophyta; class Pinopsida; order Pinales; family Pinaceae; genus Picea; species Picea engelmannii. Next base: position 1,075,186 of record ML777238.1, read on the forward strand.
ACACTATGTTCCTCTCTGAATTCATCATGTTGAGTCCTAGGCTTCGGCTCATCATGCTCTGGCATGTCATTCCAGTCAAAATCACCCCGCTCATCAATGGATTCGAGGGGAACCTTAGGAGGCTAAAAAATACTCACTTGTACTTTTCTATGTCGACCTTTTTTTTTCATTGGACCCTCACTTATACCTATAACAATTGCAATATCGACAGGTTCCCCACGCACGGGGTTTAAAAACTCCTACAAATAGAAAACTTTTCTTTATCAGATCATATACAAAATATAAATCTAAAAAACAGATATGAAATATTCATAGCTAATAAAAATATGTAAAGATGCCACTTACCCCATAATTAGTTATTGTAGTTTGTAGCTCTACAATTCTTTCCTTGTCCTCCTATGTCAGGGGTCTTTTGGTAATCAAACCTAGATATTCCATATTAGCCTTCTTTAAGGCCTTCGTTACAATTGTCATTGGGTTTGTCGAATAAAATATTTCGTCCTCATCAATATCCTCTGTGGGAGCCTAGACCGACGTTTACACAATAAATCAATCAACAAAAGTTATGAAATTCACCTCTAACATTAAAAAAATGAAATATTGTAGTAATATCAGAAAAACAATAACAAAATTTCAGAAATTTAGTTGTTGTAGTCATAATTTGTTACTGTATTTAACATTTAACTGGTGAGGCACTGTGGGTACCTTTCCACGGTCACCCTGGAGAGATGTAATGGGTGAAATTCGGACACGTTCACCCTGGACAGAAGTTGACATAATAAATCATTCAACAAAAGTTATGAAATTCACCTCTAACATTAAAAAAATGAAATATTGCAGTAATATCAGAAAAACAATAACAAAATTTCAGAAATTTAGTTGTTGTAGTCATAAGTTGTTACTCTATTTAACATTTACCTGGTGAGGCACTGCGGGTGCCTTTCCACGGTCACCCTAGAGAGATGTAACAAGTGAAACTCGAACACGTTCACCCTGGACAGAAGTTGACACAATAAATCAATCAACAAAAGTTATGAAACTCACCTGTAACATTTAAAAAATGAAATATTGGAGTAATATCAGAAAACAAATAATGAAATTTTAGAAATTTAGTTGTTGTAGTGATAAGTTGTTACTATATTTAAAATTTACCTGGTGAGGCATTGCAGGTGTCTTGCCATGGTCACCCTAGAGAGACATATTAGGTGAAACTTGGACACGTTTACCTTGGATATATGTTGACACAATAAATCAATCAACAAAAGTTATGAAATTCACCTGTAACATTTAAAAAATGAAATATTGGAGTAATATCAAAAAAAAAAAATGAAATTTCAGAAATTTAGTTGTTGTAGTCATAAGTTGTTACTGTATTTAACATTTACCTGTTGAGACACTATGGGTGCCTTTCCACGGTCACCCTGGAGAGATGTATCGGGTGAAACTCTGACACGTTCACCCTGGATAGATGTTGACACAATAAATCAATCAATAAAAGTTAGGAAATTCACCTGTAACATTACGAAAATGAAATATTGTAGTAATAACAGAAAAAAAATAATGAAATTTATTAAATTTAGTTGTTGTAGTCATGATTTTTTACTGTATTTAACATTGACCTACTGAGGCAAAGTGGATGTATTTCCACGGTCACCCTCTCCATCTATTCGATTTAAGTTGTAATCGATCAACAACTCTTCACCTGGAACTATTGTTTTTGTTGCACATACAAATATATGATTTCCTTCACGTGCCTCAAATATGCAATTTGGTTTCTTAGTTGTTGCCACTGGTCATGTACTATTTATAAAGCCTGCAATGTTTCCAGTAGCTTTTGGCCTTCCATCAATATACATAGTTTCCCCTTTATTTTGATTGTTATCTAGTAGTTGTATATAATTTGTGGCAATTATGTATCTCTGCATACTTTGCGTATATCAGACCAACATCAACTAGTAATTGTATTTTTATAATGGTCCAACATAGTCCATCAATTCAGTTACAGTGCCATAGCCGACCTTTATGCCATCCATGGAAAATAACCCCAATCCATGTAAGGACGAAGGAGCAATGCGATACATCCTCCCACCGATGAAGAAATCTGTGTCCACTTTAGGTATCTCCTTAGGTGCCCATCATTTCACTAGATGTTTATACCTCAAGGGAAACTCAATGTCACCTATTCTCTCAACATCATAATTACGTGACCCTCTATTGGCAATAAAAAATTGCATGCGGGTACAAAATCTTTTCCTTACCTTTTCCAACCTAGTTGATCTAGAACCGGTAGATCTAGTACAACACAACTCACTTTCAACTTCTCTTACTATATTTTGATCATCACTCGAGGAAGATAGATCCGACATATACCTATTTGGTGGTACCTACACTCGTTGAAACAAGAAGATAAGTTATCGTGCCAATATACGTTTTTTGGTAGTTGCATATAGTTGCAATATAGTTGCATAAAGTTGTGTAAAGTTGCATAAGTTGCATGTTGCATAGTTTCATAGTTGCATAGTTTCATAGTTGCATATAGTTACATACGAAATTGTTGCAATATAGTTGCATAAGTTTCAATATAGTTTCATTTGACCACTCACCAATATTTGAGAATATAGTTGCAATATAGTTTCATAAGTTGCAATATAGTTTCATTTGGAACCATTGGTACATTTACATAAGGTTTTTAGGTCCTATTTAAATCTTCTTAGCATTGTTGCATTATAGTTGCATAAGTTGCATATAGTTGCATAAGTTGCAATATATTTTCATAAGTTGCATATAGTCGCATATAGTCGCATAAGCTGCAATATAGTTACAACACGTCTCATAAAAGTTGTTGAAGTTGCATAAGTTGCATGTTGCATAGTTGCATAGTTGCATATAGTTGCATAAGTTGCAATATAGTTGCATTTGACCACCCACCAATATTTGAGAATATAGTTGCAATATAGTTGCATAAGTTGCAATATAGTTGCATTTGGAACCATTGGTATATTTACATAAGGTTTTTAGGTCCTATTTAAATCTTCTTAGGATTGTTGCATTATAGTTGCATAAGTTGCATAAGTTGCAATATAGTCACATAAGTTGCATATAGTTCCATATAGTCGCATAAGTTTGAGGATAAAATCAACCTAAATGAAAGACATTTCTAAACATGGCACAATAGTATGGTGGTGGCCACTTGAGAAACCATCATAATTCCCAATTATTTCATTGACCATTATGAATCTGTGCTAAAGTTCAACATGGATTGGGACTATTGTTATGTTAGATCTAAGATGCCCATAGGTGGATGAGTTGACATTTCACCACTTCCATTTACTATCTTGGTTGTGTTGCTTTAGAAACATTAGGGATTTTATCTTTTCTTTTGAGACCACAGTTTATTGAAAAACTAAATCAATGGCAGTGGCCAAGATTTCCTCCTTTGAAGGTATTCCCTCAAACTCTCTTCTCAAACTATTAATTTGAACACTAGCCATATTTATTGCAATCAAGTGTTCCTCTATCAAGGCATGGGATTGTGATTTCCTCCTAGAAGGATAATTCAAGATGTAACGTTATAGTAAGTTCCTTAATGTGTATAATTGGGGAAAATTTATGAATATAGTGAATGTGGGAATAGTTGTTTAATTCCTTAAAATTGGATTTTTATTCAAGCACACGAAGCCATGAATTTTAAAAATTCACAATTACAGAGTTCGACTTGTGTAAGGTTGGGGAGCACTTGAAATTGGGAGAAAATCCCTAGTTTTGGGTGAAATCCAGAGGTTAATTGTTGAAGCAATGTCAAATTGGGTTGGTACAAGGATTGAATCCGACGAAGGGGTATGTTTTTAGTGAGAAGGAACAAAAAATTGTGAGCGGTCACTTGCTTATTTATCTCTAGAAAGTACAGTTACAACATAGTGTTGCAGTAGAGTTAAAACATAGTTATAGTGAGTTGCAACAGAGTTACAGAAAGTGTTGCAGTAGAGTTATAGCGAGTTGTAGCAGAGTGATAGTGAGTAACATCAAGTGGAGTAATAACACAAAATTTGAAGGAGAAAGTACAATTACAACATATTGTTGCAGCATAGTTACAACATAGTTATAGTGAGTTGCAACAGAGTTACAGAAAGTGTTGCAACAGAGTTATAGCGAGTTGCAGCAGAGTAATAGTGAGTAAGAACAAGTGGAGTAACAACACAAAATTCGAAGGAGAAAGTATAGTTAAAACATAGTGTTGCAGCAGAGTTACAACATAGTTATAGTGAGTTGCAGCAGAGTTACATAAAGTGTTGCAACAGAGTTATAGCGAGTTGCAATAGAGTAATAGTGAGTAGCAACAAGTGGATTTCTAGTTGCAAACACATATTTACATTCTCGTGGATTTCTAGGGTGATGTGGAGGCATTGGGGTGCTACCAGGTGGAGTCAAGGTGCATAGGTGGAATCAAGGTGCATAGGTGGAATCCATGAGGTAGTGTCCACCGTGGTGGGGAAACCAAGAGGCAAAGGTAGTTTATGAAGGTTATGGAACAAGATTGCAAATCTCCCATAATCTTTTTCAAGGTGATGTGTGTCCCTTGGGAAGTAATTAGTTTACAAAGCTATGAACCATTTTAAATTTGCGACATGTTATGCTTCCATAATTGATGTCAGTCATTGATATAAGATCAAGCATGGGGAACATGTGCACCAACAAAGTGTTGTTAGATATGGGACCCCTGCCCATGACATCAACCTATGACATTGTGATAGGTGGAGGATTCAAGGAGAAATAGGGACTCCCTATCTTATTGATTAATGGAAATGTTCCAAGTGGTAAAAAAGGATGAAAAGGTATTGGTGGACCTCATTAATCAATAAAGTGAAGTGAAGAGAGATAAAGGGGGCCACGATAACCTGACATGGCATGCAAAGAGCTAAGGTAATATGAATTGGAAACATGCCAAAATCCTTTATTCCAAGAGTATTTTTGGGGATTTTTGGGATATTTGATGGATAAAAATGGACCTAATATCACCAAACTAGAAAAATTATACTAGTCAACATTTTGTTTCCTCGATAATTCATATGACTTTGTTGTATTGAAGACTTTCTAGTTTTTCTCCATTTGAGAGAGCCATTTCAGATAAAAAAATTCTAAGTCCTGAGAAAGTGCAAAAAAGGGAAATGTTGAAAATTATCGATTGATGTAGAAATTGACAAGAACATATTATAAAAAGGTGATGGAGGTTGGTATAGCATAGGAAATCTGCTAATGAAAAAACAAATGGAATCATTGAAACCATTTTCTCTGGCCGTGTGCCCTCCTCCAGTTCAAAACCGTGTGCCCTCCTCTGCAAATCCTGTGCCCTATCTCAAATCCATCCTCCAAATCCAAACCTGAAAATCGTGTGCCCTAGCTGAAATGGCTCAAATATGTCCTCCAAATCCGTGGTGGTGGGTGCGTGGACTATGGAGCAATAGTGTGGACTCCAAATCCACACCTCCGCACGAGTGGTGGCCATGAATGCGTGGACTGTGGAGAAATATGGTGGTGGACTCTGCGTGGAGAAGGCCACCAAGGAGGGGAATATAGCTTTGCATTTTGAAATCGGTGGTGGACTGTGCATGGAGCAGGTCGCGGGAGGGGAATATAGATTTGCGTTTTGAAATGAATTTGTTATGTTTTTAATTTTTATTTTTTTATATAATATATATGTAATATATATTATATATAATATATATATATATATAATATATTATATATATAATATATTATATATATAATATATTATATATATAATATATATTATATTGTTTATATATTATATATATAATATATACATAATATCACCATGATGCATAATTTCCATTACAAAAAATGTTATGTTGCACTATTAAGAACTGATATTTATTTTTATTCTTGATTTGATGCACTTTAATTTTGGTTCTTATATGGATGTAGCCTCTAATTTCCATCCTCAAAATGTCCTCTTTGCTTGCAGTAATTATGGAAGGGGGCATTCTTTCTCTTAGAAATTCTCTGTCTATCTTTTGGTGAGAGTTTGTCTTTCTACTATGTGTTCCCATTGAGAGTATTATATTACATGTCATTTATTGACACAATATTCATCCTTAGCTACATGATTGTACTTTACTGGTCTTCCTCTTGGATCATATCTAACAATGTATGATGGACATAACTACATCGTTCGTATGATTATGCGCAGTCGTGCAGAGATCCTCTTGGTTTTGAGAATAGTCATTCTCTACTAAACAGGGGCAACCACGTGAAGGTGGAAGCTCTAATCATGCGCCCCCCCCGCTCACATCACTCTCAATTTCCCCATATTACCTAATTTGAAATTATAAAGAACATGTATCATATACTATATTATACAATATAAAAACATATAAATATCATATAAAAGATATAAACACATACCTCTTCTTTTCAACATGAATTAAATATCAGTCATCTTCTTCTTCATCCAGTTCAATATCTATATTAGGATCTGGTTCATAATCGATATTGGTGAAAGGCTCATTCCGATCAATATCATCATCAACGTCATTTTCGCTACTATAGTTATCGATATCGTCAATGAGATCGTCGTCTCCTACATTTGGATGATCAACCTCTTCAAATTCTTCATTTGATACATCAACTACATGAGCCACTTGCTCCTGATATTCATAATCATGATCTTCTTCCACATTATTATCTTCATCCTCGGCTACATGATTGTACTTTATTGGTCTTCCTCTTGGATCATATCTAACAACGTATGACCAACCTGCTTTACCAGGTACCTCTGAGTAAAATAATTTCTCACATTGACTTGGAAGAACATAAGACTCTGTACCCAGTTCAAATGCCCTTGTATTAACCATGGTAAATCCATTATCATGCTCAATAATAGTTCTTTCAGGATCACGTTCATGAATCCGTAGCCTGTACCATTTAACCTCAAACAAAACATTTTAAAGGAATTAAAATCACACTCAATTATATCCTCCAAAAGGCCATAGTAGCTATTCTCAGTTTCTTCCGGATTTCTGTCACTTCTAGAGGAAATGTTGGTGACCTTAAACACTGCAGTTATCCCACAATCTGAGGTTTTCATCTTATCATCCAACATTTTGATACGAAATTTACAACCATTACACCACATAGC
>ML777238.1:1084385-1106817 GCA_009831015.1 Picea engelmannii
TTGTGAACATGCAAGCATAAATAATTAACAAATTAAATACCTTAGTATCTGTGTGAGACATGTGTTTGATAAACCATTCAAAACCTTCAAGTTCACCAACAACAATATAGCAGATAAAAGATTTATTGTTGAGCCTTCATAAACAGGTTGACGTGACTTCTCAAGTAGAGGATCAACATCATGACTATCATCCTGGTTGTCCTCATCCATTGGAGCAAACATGTCTTGGATCAATCTATGTATCTCATATTCTTGATTTGAATCACTAATGTTATCTCCATCCATATCATCATTAATAACATGATCAACAGCTTCAATATTTTGATCTCGAAGTTCATCTCCATGTAAAGTAGTATTTATGCTAGTACTTGACAAATAACTCTTTGGAGGTCGAAACTTTGGGGCATCGTCTATATATTGAAAAAAAACAATAGAAAAGTTAGTGTGTATAGAAAATATAAAAATCACGATAAGACATATTACTAAAATCATGGATGATTTTAAGGATGGAAATTTATTTTAAAATGTAGAAACCTTGGTGAATATTACTAATCCTTCATATATCAACTATAAATGTTTGGCGATATTTTTTTAAAAATATTCAAATGTCTAAGTATTTTATATAGTTTTTATAAACTTTTGGCGATTTTTAAGGTAAAATAATTTTATCCTATAAAATTTGGGCGAATCATTTTTAAAATAGCGAATCTCATTTTTGGAAAAACCATGGAAAATTAGCCCATGAGCGAAATTTAGCCCCTAAAATCATCCCTGACTAAAATTCATGACATACTGATTATTACAAAGAATACATTAGATATTGAATCCTCTTACCAAGGGACGATACTCATAACCCCCTTCGGTGTTCCCCTTCTCCCTATAATTTTTTTGGGATGTTGTTATTAAAAGTCTTCTATTTTGCAAGCCTCTACAATCATAGCAAGGGAAATAACATTTTCCATCTACCCTCGCCTCTAATGCCGCTCTTAACCGAGCAAGATTCATGTCATTTTCGTTCATTGTGACAAATGCTTGTCCTAACAAGTAATTGTCTTACCTACACCATACCAAACATTAAGTTGTCAATTTTTTATATTTTGTCTACTCCTTTCGATTATGATATGTTTATTTATAGTGACCTACATCTTTATAATAATGCCAACATCTTTATAATAAGGTGATCATATGTGTAGAGGATCAACAACATGATGACATAGATAGCATATTTATAATAAGGTCATATGTGTACAAATGTTTTCTTTATATAATAACGACATATACACCTAACATAAGTTTAGGGTTAGTGTTTATGTATCTTATTAGTCCCTGCTAAAGCAGAGAATATAGCAATCAATTACTATCATTTCACCGATTAGGGTTGAGTTTCAAGAGCAATTTCATATCTTTATCAATGAAAAGAGAGAGAGATTATAGCTACAATTGAAGGGAAAAGGGTGTGTGGATTCCATAAACCTAGAATATTATGGAATCTACATACCCTTTTCCATAGAATATACTAACTATATCCAAAAACTAAAGACGTGAAATATGGTATAACTACACATATTATATAAATATATTATCAAGGAAAAAATAAGCTAAATGCAATTTGGACATTTGAAAAAAAAATTACAAGTTAAATGAGTACATCAATAAAAAATAACATACTAACCTTGCAAGTTAAAAATCCGATCTATGTAGATCGAGAATTGGATTTGTTTAACCGGTGGGTGACGGAAAAAATAAACAGCTCAAACAAAATCCAAGAACAATGTCGCAACTATAGCAATTGTGTCCAAAAGTCTCTTAAAGTCACGTATATATAGATAAAATAGTCAACTAGCCGTTAACACTGACCAATGAGATAGACAAAAATTTCGTTGCTATTGCCACGAAATTTTGTCGCTATAACGACAAAAATCCCGACAAGGTTAAATTAAGATTTGCGTCAATATTACGACAAACTTTCGTGGCAGTAGCGACGAAAATCCCACCCTGTTTAAAAAGATTATTAGACTAGTGGAAGCGTGGAAAATTTTCATGGAATAATCTGCCCATATGTAGTAGTACTAGTAGGCAATAGATGCTAAAAAACAATAGTTGTCCAATTAATTAGTAGTTGTTTCCAACATTTAGATAAATGTGTATTGTTTTGTGGTGCCTATTTATTTGTTGGAAAGTTAGTTATCATTGATGTCAATTATAGATGAACTCTATAGGAATTGATTTCAACCCTATTCAACCCTACAAGAATCCCTGGAAAGAGGGCTAATTGGTTAAGTGGTTGTGAAGCCCCAGAGGTGTGTTCATGAAGCCTGAAGTTGTTTGAGGAATAAGAACATGAAGGTAAGTGTAAATGGAGGTAACACACTAATATATGGATAGTCCTTGTCCTATCATTTCCAAAGGTAGGTGGTACATCATGTGGTTCTTCACGGTTGAGGAATTATTCCCTCTTGAAGTTGGAAGCCCCGAAGATTGGTCAAGAATCCCCTAAATAGTTACAAGTCACTAATTAAAAGGTAAAGTGGTTGTAACAAGAAAGTACACGAACACATAAAGTTAAGAAAAGGAGTTACCTGGAAAGTATAAATACACATCAAGAACCTCTCATTTACATCATCCATTCAAGTGATTTTTTGTTAATGAAGCTAGCCTAAGTGGGTCTACACTTGTGCTAGGAAGATTGGCAAAGTTCAGTGAAAAGGAAATACTGTAAGAGAAAAGTGTATGGAGGTTTTATGAAGTCATCTATGGGTCACAATGTAGAAAGTAGCAGACATCCACAAGCCATAGTGGAGAAAGTAACATATAATCGCGGGTCATAGTGGAGCAAGTAGCGGACATCTACAGGTCATAGTGGAGCAAGTAGCGGATGATTTTGAAAAAGATTGAAGAATGTTCCATCTGGTTGATTATGAAGTTTAGAAAGACATGGTGATCAAAGATCTGATGCATTAGGGTTTCCTCATGATAAAAGGTATTCCTTCTATCCTTACGAGATATTTTTAAGGAATTTCTTAGAGTCCTTTTTGCACATGGTTGCATATGGTGAGGTTCATGTCTTGGTGATATTGATACATGCTTGGGAGATATCCTTGGTACTTGTCTTACAGTTGTTATGTTTCATTGAGAGGCACATATTTGTAATGATTGACACATGTGTGAGGCATATGATAGGTATATGATCTTTGTTGTTATGGTGCATTCTTGAGGCATATTATTGAGACATTGGCACATCTTGGATACTTGGCATATGGTTTAATGTATGGCATATCCTTGAGGGATATATTGAATGCATTGGAATATATATTTAGAACATGGTTTATGGCTTATGGTTGAAGCACATCATGAGTGATATGGCACATGATTGAGGTACATATCATGGTACATGATTTTATCATATGCTTGAGGTATATGGTTGGTTGCATATTATTAAGGCTTTAGTACATGATATGGTATAGGTTTTGGTACATGGTTGTTGCATGATATGGTACAGATTGTGGTACATGGTTGATGCATGATATGGTATAGGTTTTGCTACACGATTTATGCATGGCATGGTACATGGTTGAGACAGATAGGTTGATGATGGTATATCAGTGACAGCCACAATGACACTAGTAGTGACAACGATAGGTTGATGTATCAATGGAAGTGGTAGTTATAGTTTGATTAGTGGTAGTGACAATTTGAGTCTAAACTTATATTTTAAGGTGGCAGTATGGGGAAAGAAAAGGAGGTTGTATCATCCTTTCGGTTGAAGCCAGAGAATAGAGGGAGTTGGAGTTTCCTTTAGGATGGAGCCTATAAATCATGTGATCGTAGCCCCATTTTGGTTGGATCCAGAGAACACAGGGAGTTGGAGATTCCTTCGAGTTGGAGCCTGTAAACAAGGGGGTTGGAGCATCGTTCCAATTGGATATGGAGAAATAGGGGATTTGTAGCTTCATTTAGGTTGGGGCTTGTAAATAGGGGGTTGGAGTCTCCTTTCAGTTGGTGTTGGAAAATCGAGAAGTTGGTGATTCCCATGGATGTAATATTGATATATATAAGAAATAATTCCATGGTTTTCTCCCATTTGAGTTTCCACGTAAACTTTGGTGTACTATGTATATGTGGTTTTTTATTATGCAACAATGAATGATATTTTTTATGATGCAATAATGTGATGAATTCATAAGGGATTAAATATCGAATATTGTTGATAAAATTGAAGTTTATATAGTGCGATTGAAAGCTGAAAAAAGTGCTCATATTGATACACCCCCCCTCTTAGTATTCCAATAATTGGTAACATATCAAGTTCTTTCAAGAAATAGTCTAACCACTGGAAGGTAGATCATGGAGAGAACCAATTTGTATAATAATGGAGTACCAAAGTTTGATGTTTAGAACTATTCCTTATGGAGTAGAAGGATGAAAACATATGTACAAGCACATGGATTATTCTCGCATTTATGTGATCCTGAGTCTCCAAGTGAGCCATCTTGGCTAGCCATGACCCTATATTTTTGGGGAATCCTTCTCATCTATCCCTTGTAGATCGACGATCGACCGAGTGTTTTTTATCCAATTGTGAGCATATTCTTAGATAGTTATAGTGACACATAGGTCTAATACATACCTTGTGGGGTTGATGTTTCAAAATAAGTAGTAGATGTATACAAAGAGCCTGCCACTCCTTGAACATATAACAATGGAAAGAATCTCATTCAAAAAAATTCAAGGGATACAAATTCTATAATGAATGCCATGGTTGATTTAGTATATGTCAAGGTTATGCATTGGAAGTTTGCAAAGGATATTTGGGACTAACATCAAAATTTTTACGAATGAGATTCCAAAGTCAAGGTGATGAAGCTTTAAAATTATAGAGGTCAATTTTAATAGTTGAAAATGAAGGAAGATGAAGACATTTCATCGTGTGTTTTATGAGTTGATGAAACACTGGATGTTATTAAAGGATTGGGCTAAAAAGTTGAAGAATCTATGATTGTTTGAAAGGCACTAAGATATCTTTCAATGATATTTCATCCTAAGATATCAACTCTATAAGAAAGAATATATCTTGACACACAAAGCATGGACGAGCTACATGGAACATTTACAACTTATGAAATGAGAATAGAACAGGATAACCCATTCAATAAGGAAGCAACTTTCAAAGAATCCAATAAGGAAAAAAAAGAAGAAAAAACAAAAGTCAAATACAAATTGCGGTTGTATCAAGGCGTAGGACGAAGATCAAGAAATAACAAACTTTGTAAGAAAGTTGAAGAGAGGAACCGACAAGTAAAAAATGTATTCTTCCATGAATTTTTTTTAATTGTGATGGAATTGGTCATTTTGATGAAAAATGTCCTTATGTTAAGAATTCAGATAGTGATGAAGAATAATCTCGTAAGAAAGAAAAGAAATATAGACAGGGAAACAAGAAGGAAAACAAAAATAAATTCTTCAAGAAAATATTCTACTCAAAATAAGAAATATATTCATCTAACAAGGATGATGAAAGCGGAAATGATTCAGAAACAATACTCTTTATGGATATGGAAAATTAGAAATGAACTCCTAAAAGGGACAAATAATAAGTTCTAATAGACCTTGAACCATAACTAATCAATGCCTCAACTAAGATGAAGAAATAAATGAAGAAAAACAAATAATTCAAAGAAGAAAGCATATCCTTGAAAACCCAACTGGATGAAGGGAACATAATGGAAGAAGTAATGTAGATCCATATGTTAAATAAAGAAAAAGAGTGTGAGAAGCTTGAAAATGAAGTCATGTCTTTTAGATTTGAAGTCAAAGATCTACAAGAACTTGAAAAGTTCTCAAGTGTTAGAAAACATTCTCAACAGTAAAAGGCCATGGAGTGGCAAATATGGACTGGAATACAAGAAAATTCATTTTGAGGAAGGTTCAAGCTCCATAACGAAATAAATAGACCAAAAGAGTTATGCAGAAGTTCTCAAAGGAAGGAATCATGGTCAACACGAGTCAAAGAGGAAAGCATACATAATACCTTCTACATTTAGGAAACAAAGAAGATTCAATCATTGTAAAGTAAATAACCAAAGAGAATATCATGACCATCCAAGGTAGGAATTCAAAAGGACTATACCACAAAGAATATCATTCACTCTCAGGTATCAAAATTTGTTTTTGAGTCATTCTTTTACATTTACTAACTTTGTACATAATGTTGTAGATTGCAGAGCATATGGAATAAATACTCAAGAAAGAGATGATTATGTGGCTCTCTCTAATATTTAATGTTACAAATACCACAATTATGATCACATAGCTTGAGGTTGTAGAAGCATGATAGATCCTCCCATGAAGGAAATTAATGATGTCAGATACAAGAATTTTTGGAGAAGAAATGGACAATAAAAAGATTAGGTGAATGAAAAACAAGTCCCATAGATCGTATTCACAGGATTTTCAGCAACAAAAGATCATGATGAATCTACAGGAAAAGAGGAATATGTAAGAATGTAGGAAAATGATGAAGAGGAAAATATAAGAATCCACGAAGAAGATGAAAAAGATGTCAGAATTCAGGAAGATGAGAAAGAGGAAGATGACATAATTCAGGAAAATGATGAATCCACGGATGAAGAGGGATATTACTCTACATCAGAGCATATATTTTTCTTAGCCACTCATCTTGGAGACTCCCACTAAGTATGAATATTGAAGAGGTATATTCTACGTAGTATCTACTAAAAATAAGAGAACTGTCCTTTGAGCAATCTAAAGTATATGTATATTTTGGAAAGGCATATTCAAGTGTAGGTTGATTCAACTTGAAAATAAGGAAAATGTTGTGATGAATTGCAATATATGGGTCAACATCGTAGTAGAATCATGGATAGTGTTATGACATATAGACATATATGAAATCATGAGATTTTTGATAGGTCTATATATATATATATATATGAAATGGATGAAAGAATATTGACAAGTGGAATCAATTAGTGATATAAAGTCAAGCAGTGAAAGACACAATGCAACATGGGAAGAGAAATCATGAGAAGAATCCATACTGTCAAAGGAAAATGTTTGAAAAATATGGTCATTGATGTGAACTTGAAAATCCATGAATATTTGAATTCAAGTAATTTTGAATAGTTTTCATATATGTCAATGAATCACAAGAGGAAGAACTGATGGGAAAACATCTCTGGAAGAGAGGAAAGGAAGTATATAGATGAATCCCCACATTGATATACACAAAATATTATAGAAAATTCAAGGGGAGAGAAATCATCAAAGAAAGAGATCAGGAAAGAAAGATCAGAAGCATGAAGACAGGGGGAGACATGTCGATAGGGGGAGCTACCCTTTTTCCCATGATGTCAAAGGGGGGGTAAGAGAAAGATCATAAGAGAATGATTAGAGGCATGAATATAGGGGGAGAATTCCTGACACGAGTTACCCTTTTCCATTGATGTCAAAGGGGGAGAGAAACACGAGGAGGGAAAAATGAGGAGAGAAAGATCGAGTTCATTGGTCAGAGGTGGAGTATGGTTGTTTCTATCAATGTCAAAGGGGTATATTGTTGGAAAGTTTGTTGTCATTATTGTCAACTCTATATGAACTCTAGAAGCATTTATTTCAACCCTATTCAACCCTAGAAGAATTCTTGGAAATATGGCTAAGTGGTTGAGAATCCCCAAAGGTGTGGTCATGAATCCCAAATAGGTTTGAGGAATAAGGACATGAATGATAAAGTAAATGTAGGTAACACACTAATAGATGGATAGTCCTTGTCATTCCATTTAGAAACGATAGGTGGTACATCATGTGGTTCCTCATGGTTGATAATTTATTCCCTCTTGAAGTTGGAAGCACTGAAGATTGGTTAAGAAACCCCTAAATAGTTACTTACAAGTCATTAATTAAAGGGTAAAGTGGTTATAACAAGAAATTACAAGAAGCCCTAAAGTTACTATTACAGGGGAGCATTGTTTGCTGGATAGGATATCCTGCTCCATCATATTTATTTTCATCCCCCATGGGTTTTTGTCGGGCTCAATGCGACCGATATTGTAATGGATCGATTGGTTCAAGTCCCAACTTCTTGTACCCAGATCTTTTCGGGGATATGCACGGAGAAAAATAAATGAAGAGCAGGCCACTCTAATACGAGTGATCCAAATTTAGGAGAAAAACGAATTGATTATAAAATTGAATACAATAAACACATAGATATGAAGAATAACACAAATATCCATGGAATAATATATTTTATTTAATAATGAAATAGTCTGAAACTGTAAAACTGTGGAACTGAAAACACTTGCTCGAATGGTGGTAGCTATGTCAAACAAGACATGTGGCTTCTATGCGCATCCGTTGAGAACAATGCATTACACTGAGGCTACATATGCTTTTTTGATATGACTCATGAATTCCAAAACTCTAGACATCCAAAAACCTAACCCTAGAAGGTGAAACACCAAAAGTCATGTGGGCCCCTATGGGTAAGTTGGTGTAAGTTGGTACCTCAACTTCCCAAGGTTGTAACTTTTTCATACAACCTCCATTTTAGGTGCGTGATAGCATGTTGGAAAGGTATTTCAGAGATATACACATTCCAGCGTCAAAATTTGACTCTGTCTACAGTTTGAATGTGGTGAGTGTAACAACCCTAGTTAAATAACTAATTGTCAAAGTTAAATAATTGTTAAAGGTTTAATAAGTTTAAATTAATTGTCCTAATGTATATTAGTTAATTAATGATTATTTATTAATAATGTTAATTAATTAATTAATTAATTAATTATTGTTTAATGTATATTAATTAATTGATTAATTAATTAATTAACTCATTAAATGTTTGGGTAACGAATTAAAGTTTAATAAATTTTAATTTATTAAAAGAAAACTTAACGTATTGAAGGAGGGTTGGCATTGAATGGAGGGATAAGGTGGTTGGCATTGAATGGAGAGGCGGTGAATGGACCATGGGACATGAGGGGGGAAAGACATTCAAGCAGGGGACTTTTGGATTTTGGGGGGAAGGAGAAATTTAGGATGGGAGGAATTTGTTGGACTGTTACAGGGGAGCATTTTTCCAAGGGAGGGATTGGAAAACTACATTTTTGGTTTTTGGCTTGAGGAATTTGTTGGACTGTTATAGGGGAGCATCGGTTACTAAGAGTTTTGGGCTTGGGGGCTAGGAATCCTTACGGAATCCTGGAGCTAGGGAGCCAGATAGACTTTGTTCCTAGCTGGCTAGGAGGAAAGATTTAGTTTTGGGTAGAGTTTGGGCATAGTAGCTTGGTCAGAGTTTGGGCACAGCAGCTTTGACAGACAGAGTGGGAAACAACATCACTTGAGAGGTATTTATGTTCATTATTATTGCATGTCATTATCGTTATAATGGTTCACTATTTTACTATGATGTATATGTTTTTTTTTTATATATGATTTTTATATCATGCTGCTCATTTGAATTTGATGAACCATGAACTGTTAGTTTGTTAGTTTGTTGAATACAAAATCGTAAAGAAATTATCAAAATCAATGTTATGATTAAATTTAATTAATTCTAGGATATGTTAGAGAGGACCTTACACATGGTATCAGAGCCCAGTTTCAAAACTGAAACCTGGGCTTGACCACCCACAACACTGAGATTTTATCTTTTTCATCTGCAATCCAATTTGTGTTGTTACAGTCTTGGAGTGAAGTCTTCATACTACACACAAAAAAAAAATCTTTGTGAACCTGTAAGAAGTCTCACTTGTAATAATGAGAAAAAAATAATAATAATTAGGCATGACCTATGAAGGAGGTAGAAATTATATATTAAAAATATCTTCACCCCAAAAGAAATTACCATTTTCAACCGCAACTGCAATCTCTTTGCTTGTTGGTAACCTTTCAACTGCCTCAGGATCAAGCTCCTTGCTAGTCATATACCTGTCAAGTCTATCCAAGGACACCACTTAGGAGTGATCTCAATAAAAAAAAGGAACATTTTTTAGCCAATTTTTATCCCTTATTCAATTATTCCCTTAGTGATGCAACTTTGTATGGAGTTTCTTAGCTTGTAAAAAATTTCATTTCTTAAGAGCATCACTTGAGAGGTGGTTGGGTAAATGCTACGTCAATTTGACTTGGTGGATGCCTCGAATAAAAAATGTATTGTTCAAAATGTTGTGTACTTGTTCAAGGGAACAAGTTGGGGTAGAGGAAGGTGGTCCATCCAAGGATGTGATGGCCTGTAAAGAGATCTCTGCCAATGGATTCTTTGCTAAAACAACTGAGGTTGAAATGAAACTTGATGAAGGAAACATTGAGGAAGTTGAGTCTTCACTCCATGAGGCATTATCTCTAAATTATGAGGAGGCTAGAGCTCTATTAGGAAGATTAGAGTATCAAAGAGGAAACATTGAGGCTTCCTTGCAGGTATTTGAGGGAATTGAATTACATGTTGTAAAACAATTCTTACGGTCTTCTATTTAAAAAAAGGCTCATTCTAAATGAGGCCGATCACACCAAGAACCATCACATTCAGTTTCACTACATGCAGCCAACCTATTGCTTGAGGCGATATACTTGAAGGTAGTGTCACTGCAAAAGCTTGGTCGTCTAACAAAAGATGCTCAAGAATGAAAAAGTATACTAGACATGATTGAAACAATTTTCCCTAAGGGCATGCCTGAGTCATTGGGGGACAACATATCCTGATTCAAAAGGGGCATAGTCAAGCATGCAAATAAGTTACCAGTTCAGTAAATAAAAACTCTTGGAATTGTTGTAGTCACACACACAACATAGACCCTGGAAATGATAGGAAAACCAACTATCATTAGCTTATTAAGCACACCTGCGATACACCAAACAGAAGCCATGNAATTTACATGCTATGATATGCAGACAGGGTATTTTACTGAATGAAAGCTATTTTATATTTGTTTGTAAATTAAACAGTGATTGAGTGAAGTCATGGACTAAAGGTTAGATTAAAAGCATGCATATGTTCTATATTTAACCATATTTCAGAGCTGTATTATGACTATCATCAAAACAAAACTACAGAGCTGCCCATTGGGCAAAGGAATTAGAGATCCTACCAAACTTATAAACACCCAAATTTCATTTATTGCTCAGCATACAATGTAGATTATTGTTTCAAAGAAAAACTTGACTCTATGTTTACCTTAGAGATCGACCTACTCAACTGCAGGGAATCATAACGATATGCACTCAAACTCGGTCATTGAGAGGTGTTTGAGATTAGGCAACCTGTAGCTATTTAAACTATTAAAGGCACCAACAAAAGGTGATAGGTACAATAGTTAAAAAGGCCATGGGTATATAGTAGTCGACAGTAATAGAACCCCGACCTGTTAGTCTACAACATCATACACCAAGCATCAAGAGAGACCCCATGAGGGGAATTGCAAGTGCTCTACGTGTCCAAACACTAGCCAGCGCACAAGTGCCAAGCACCAAACCAAGTCACATGGAGGAGAATCCTACGAGGGCATTTTATTGTGCACAACCCATGGACATACAACCCAACGCCAAGCACCTATTGTTCAAGGATATAGCCTCATGCCCACATCATCGTTCGAGCATTTCGATGCCTTGAATGCAGAATCGAGTCAAACGGATAGTTGGGTATTGAAGTTTTAGGCTTGGGAATGAGCTACCTGGCTAGTAAAAGTGTGGAGTAGAAGGAATTGAACCTACGACCTCTCCTACCAGTGTAATGCCTCCATAAAGGCCAGAAAATTATGGAGAGATGAAAAAAAAAATAAACAAGGTAGTGGGTTAACTCTGGGAAGGCGATGCTGATACCATTGGAGTTCCTGTTAGAATAGGGAACCACTGAAGTCCTCCCATAGAGAGATATGAACCTATGAGAGGTGCGTCTGCTAAGAATCTTTCTGCTAACCTCTTAGAACAATAAATGGAATAAAAATTATTGGGCCTAATCTCCAATTATCAAGTCGACTAAGCACTGAAGACAAGTTCATGAGATATTATCTAAACACCCAAAAAAAACCCAATGCACCAAGTTCAAGACCAAGTGCCCAAAGCTCCAAGACACATGGAAGAGGAACCCACAAAGGGGATTTTACAATGCACTACGCGTCCCTCCAGTGCCCAAGCCATGGGAAAAATATGCAAGAAACGATCCTCTATATGAAAAAGTGGGAGAAAACACATCAACTGAGATATTTGAACTCTCGCAATCAGTCCGAGTGAACCATAGCAAATGAGGCACACAAGAAACATGAAACGTCGCCTGAGAGATTCGAACTCTCGCGAGGAAACTCCATGTACTTAGAAAGGCACATGCCTAATCCACTTGGCCACAGACAACAAGCATCGAGACCAGACCAATCCTAATTCTTAAAACAAAATAACAAGAGAGGAACCAACCAGGGAAGGGAAACCATAGTCAGGAAGAAAAAAAAAAAAAAACGAGTCACTTGAGGGAAAACGCAGGGTATACTAGTGAGAATTTAAAGTTTAGGTATTGAGAGTCGGGGTTGGGCACGTGGACCTCATGCGAGAAGCCTGACCTTAAAGGCTTCTAGCATGGTCTCATGCATTGTAGTTCTTTGAGAATATGCCTCGTTTCGCATCAAGATATTAAGAGCATTAAACTAGTCAACAAATTTGACATTACAATATTTTTTTTTTACATATATTTTATTTTATTACTATTTTCAAATAGTTTTATTATTATTTTATAGTAATATTATTTCAAGTTTATTTAATTTATTTGAAAGAATTAATACTATTATGTAAATTTAAACAAATTAAAGTAATATTGATTTGAAATTTGAGTAAAAATGAACTTGTATATTCTTTTCTAATTGTAAATTTTAAATTAAAATTTCCAATTTATAAATAAGAGTCCAAATAACATTTAAAGAAACCATTACTATATTATTATAAGAAGTGAAAGTAAACTTTGATTATAAATATAAATACAATACCATGTGCTTATATAACTATCACATATTTAATTTTGGAAATAAATAAAAATAATCTTATATATATATATATATATATATAAGATTAATGAAAAATGAGTTTAAGATTAATGATATATGAGTTAAAATTAATGATATAGGAGTTTTAATTTAATGATATAGGATAAGATTAATCTAATAATTAAATTAATTGACTTATTTACTATAATGATTTATTGGTAAACCGGATTTAAAGATGATAACCTGGTGCAGAACCAATTTCCAAGACCGATATTATAACCAAAGCACCTTGAAGAATGGTCCAACACCAATTTCCAAAACTCCGTATAGGATGACAACGCCAGAACTTTGTGAGAGAGCTACTTGACTTAGGGATAATAAGGCCTAGTGTCTCACCTTGGGGTGCACTAGTAATTTTTGTGAAGAAGAAGGATGGTTCCTTACGACTGTGTATAGATTACAAGGACTTGAATCATGCGACAGTGAAAAAAAAATAGGTACCCAATGCCACGAATAGATGATCTCTTTGATCATATGAAAGGAGCAGCGGTATTCTCAAAAATTGATTTGCGATCAGGGTATCACCAGTTAAGGATTAAGGAAGGAGATATTCCTAAAACTGCCTTTCGAACTCAGTTTGGGCATTACGAGTTCGTCGTAGTACCTTTCGGATTGACCAATGCGTCAACAGTATTCATGAGCCTCATGAACGGAGTATTCCGGAAGTACTTGGACCATTTTGTACAAGTCTTTCTAGATGACATCCTCATCTATTCCAAGAATGAAAGAGAACATGAGGAACACTTACGAGTGGTGTTGTCCTGCTTTAGAGAGAACAAATTGTATGGGAAGTTGTCGAAGTGTTCCTTCTTATAGAAATAAATCCACTATTTAGGTCATATCATTTCCAGTAAAGGAATCTCTATGGACCCAAAAAAGGTAAAGGCCATTATGGAATGGCAAGTGCCAAAAAATGCCCATGAGGTAAGAAGCTTCATCGGGCTAGCAGGTTATTATCAGAGATTTGTGGAGGGATTCTTTAAAATAGAGAAACCCATCACCACTTTCCAGCACAAGGGGGCCAGGTATGACTGGACAGAAGAATGTGATAGTGCATTCATCGAGCTTAAAATATTACTAACTAGTGCGCCAATTATGCGAGTGCCAGATATGGAAAAGGACTTCACGATCTGTACAAATACCTCGAAGAAAGGGTTAGGGGCCGTGTTAATGCAGGATGGAGGTGTGATATCTTATGCATCAAGGAAGATGAAGAAACACGAGGAACTATATGCTACTCATGATTTAGAGTTGGCAGCTATAATGCTAGCTCTGAAACTTTGGAGGCACTATCCTGTGGGGTGAAACTTTGAGATCAAAATGGACCATCAAAGTTTAAAAAATCTCTTCACTCAAAGGGATCTGAATGCCATGCAAAGGTGATGGAGTGAGTTTATGAGTGAGTATGATTTTGGTATTTCATACATCAAGGGAAAGGAATATGTGGTCACAGATGCCTTGAGTAGGAGACCACGTGTCTTCTCCATGGTACCCTTAAAAGTCAATCTGAGGGAACATGTGTTGACGCAACTCTGAGGAGACAGTTGGTATTTAAAGGTTACCTCAAACCTTCAGAGTGGGAGGCAATTAGATCCAAAGTATGAAGGATATAGTCTAGAAGCATATAGACTGTTAAGATATTGAGGAATGATGTACGTCCTTGAAAGTGGGGATATTTGAAGAATCATATTGAAAGAAGCCCATAGAGCACTTTATTGTGTGCATCCGGGTGTGAAGAAGATGTACACAAACATGAGGAAGCTCTTCTTCTGGGTAAGCATGAAGCGCGATGTAGTCCATTTCGTCACCAAGTGCCTAGAGTGTCAACAAGTGAAAGCCGACCACCATCACCCAAAAAGCCTCCTACAACCACATGATGTTCCTATGTCCAAGTGGGAAGTCATCTCTATAGATTTTGTTGTGGGGTTGTCGCTCACATATCATAGACACATCGTCATTCTTGTTATTGTTGATAAGTTAACCAAGAGTGCTCATTTTATTTTGGTTAGAGACACTTACGATGTCACTGATGTGGCACGTGTGTTTGTAAGTGAGGTCATCCGTTTGCACGAGATACCTAAGAAGATCATTTCAGATAGGGACTCCAGATTCACTTCTAGGTTTTGGACAAGTTTGTAGTCAACGTTGGGGACTCCATTGAACTTAAGCATAGCTTATCATCCTAAAACAGATGGGAAAACTGAGAGAGTAAATCAAGTCATGGAAGAAATTCTTAGGATGTATGTCATGGATAATCAAACCCATTGGGAGAAGTACCTACCTTTGGTAGATTTCGCCTACAATAACAGTTTTCATAGCTCCATTGGAATGCCACCCTATGAAGTTATGTATGGAAGGTCATGCAGAATTTTGTTGAGTTGGGATATATTAGAAGACCAAGTAACAGTTGGGCTAGAATTGATTCAAGAGATGGAGGAATAGGTGATTCAGATTAGGCAGAGACTAAAGGAAGCACAAGATAGACAGAAAAGTTATGCAGATGCACACATGACTGATCAAAGTTATAAAGTGGGAGATCATGTTTTCATTCATATCAGGCCTATTAAGAGTACAATTCCATTTGGGAAGGAGACAAAGTTGTCACCTTAATTTATAGGACCATTCAGAATCCAAGAGAAAATTGGACCCATTGCCTATCGTCTCATACTGCCACCCCACTTGCATAAAACTCATAATGTTTCATGTATCTGTTCTACGTCATTATGTTGTTGATGAATCACATAAACTAAATTGGAAGGAATTGCGAGTATTGGACATGGGAAACCTCACGGTAGAACTGTTACGCATATTAGACCGTAGAGTCCGAAAACTCAGGAACCATCTAGTAGACCAAGTTATGGTCTAGTGGGACGAGTATAGTCCAGGATATGCTACTTGGGAAGATGCTGAGACGTTACGACGAGATTTTCCCTCAATTTTTGACCACCTCGAGAATATGTTTCTCAAAGGTTGGGTGTATGTAACACCACCTTTTGACTTAGACAACCAGGATTACCTAAGCCCTAAACCCCTTTATTTCTGTTCACAATGAAACTATTAAATGATACACTTGAACTTTTAAGACGTATGAACCTTTATGAATGTTTAAATGTATTTGAATAATGATGGATATGATGTGATATATTGTGAGAATGTAAATTTTATGAATGTTTAAATGTTATTGATAATGATGGATATGATGCAATATATTGTGAGAATGTAAATTTTATGAATTTTTAAATGTTATTGATGATGATGGATATGATGCGATATATTGTGAGAATGTAAATTTTATGAATGTTTAAATGTTAATGATGATGTTGGATATGATGTGATCTACCATGTGAATGTAAATTCTATGAATGTTTAATTATTATTGATGATGATGGATATGATGCAATATATTGTGTGAATGAGAATGTTATGAAGGTTTAAATGTTGTTTGAATGATGTTGGATATGATGCAATCTATTATGTAAATGATAATTCTATGAATGGGTAACGTTAATTGAATTATGGGATATTATGAGATCTATTTATAACTTGAAAACTTTGATGTTAAAGTTGTTGGTATGGGGATACCGAATTGAGATTTTAGTTGTATGGAATTACATGATAATAATGCATAGACACATATGAGTTTGTGTTACAGACTAATCTGCAGGTCATTGGGCTATGAAATAGCCAAGGGATAATGATAATGAAAGTGGATGTCGTGACCACTGACCGAGAAACAATATGGTATGAATCTTTGTATGTGAAATTATATTGGTTTGGATGCATTGCTATGATATGTGGACTAGTGCAAGATTTCATGTGGTGAGACTGCCCAAAACTGAATAAACGATGACAAAACTCCCAACAATAGGGTGCCACTGTATATTCCATTGTAGGGTGTGGACCTTAGTCATGTTAGGAGGGGTGGAGACATTTCCCACCATGTATCCTTCGAAACCTGGAGCCATGGGAGGACGGTGTTAGCTCACGCTCCCCTAGACGTGTGATGATAACTGTTAGTTGCCTGCTGGGGAAGCTTGGTCAAGATAGTGACACTTCCGCTTAAGGTTTCTATTTGGAGTTAGGACAATATAGTTGACGCTCCAAGATAGTCCAGCAGAGGAAGGATAGGAATGGAAGATGGAAGTAAGTTAGGGAGGAAGGATGAGTATAAATATTTGAGAGTGTATGGAGATTTGTCTTATGGTGGAATTTATTGTTTTTCCTTCTGAAAAGAAAATGGGTATATATGAATATTCATAATTATGTAACTAAACTACAATTGTCTAAATAACATTATTGAGCCAGATAATTGTAATTAAAGGATTTCGCAAACATTTGATTGGTTTATTGTCTTTTATAAAATGAATAGTCTTGCTGAATGGATTGAATGCATATGGAAATTACTATAGAGATGATAGTTATTGTTATTAGTACAGGCATGAGACTTGTATGTACTAGCTACACATGCATTTCTTGCACATGTACACTAGTATGTATGATTTTTCTTGGCTTACTTACTAATAATGTGGGTTATTTGTTATGAATGTGTGAACCATGTGTCTTTTCCATTGTATCATAAAATACTTTAACTTCAGGACAAAGTTTCCTGAAGGGTGGGTGTATGTAACAACCCTAGTTAAATAACTAATTGTCAAAGTTAACTAATTGTTAAAGGTTTATTAAGTTTAAATTAATTGTCGTAATGTATATTAGTTAATTAATTATTATTTATTAATAATGTTAATTATTTATTTATTTATTGTTTAATGTATATTAATTAATTAATTAATTAATTAATTAACTCATTAAATGTTTGGGTAACGAATTAAAGTTTAGTAAATTTTAATTTATTAAAAGAAAACTTAACGTATTGAAGGAGGGTTGGCATTGAATGGAGGGATAAGGTTGTTGGCATTGAATGGAGAGATGATGAATAGATGGGGGGATATGAAAGGGCAAAGACATTCGAGAGGGGGACTTTTGGATTTTGGGGGGAAGGAGAAATTTAGGATGGGAGGAATTTGTTGGACTATTACAGGGGAGCATTTTTCCAAGGGAGGGATTGGAAAACTGTATTTCTGTTTTTTAGCTTGAGGAATTTGTTGGACTGTTATAGGGGAGCATTGGTTGCTGGGAATTTTGAGCTCGGGGGCTAGGAATCCTTACAGAATCCTGGAGCTAGGGAGACAAATAGGCTCTGTTCCTAGCTGGTTGGGAGGAAAGATTCAGTTTTGGGCAGAGTTTGGGCAGAGTAGCTTGGTCAGAGTTTGGGCAGAGTAGCTTGGACAGACAGAGTTGGAAACAACATGACTTGAGAGGTATTTATGTTCATTATTATTGCATGTCATTATCGTTATGATGGTTCACTATTTTACTATGTTGTATATGTTTTTTTTTATATATGATTTTTATATCATGCTGCTCATTTGAATTTGTTGAACCATGAACTATTAGTTTGTTAGTTTGTTGAATATAAAACCGTAAAGAAATATCAAAATCAATGTTATGATTAAGTTTAATTAATTCTAGGATATGTTAGAGAGGACCTTACAATGAGCCCAAAAAAAACAATGTCCAGGGCCCCAAAACAACCATGGAAGTACAACAAGATGTGTTGAAATGAAAACATACAAAATAATCCAGTTGGATTAGGTGAGAGGCCACCAATATCCACCTAGAGGATGTGTGGGGCTTCATAAATCCCCAGAAGTGTAGAACCCACAATTACAAATAAGTACAAAAGAACATGATGAAAAAAAATGAACAAGAGGAGCCAGTTGGAATAGGTGGGTGGCCACCAATATCCACTTGGATCAACACATGAGTGAGATGGGAAAACCCAACAGATAAAGTAATGGTCGGGCCATATTTACTTAAGGAGATTAGGTGGTGAAAATAAAACATAATTTAAAGGTTGCCCAAGACAAGAAGAAAAGTTATGCGAATAAATGGATAACTCACAGAGAGTTTAAAGTGGGTGACCACATGTTTTTGAATGTGAAAGCTAGGAAGAGTTCACATAAGTTAGGAAAATGTTAAAATATCGCAACACATTATTGTGGGTCGTTTCAAATCATGTAGAGAATTATTCTTGTTTAATACATGCTTACACTTCCTTCATCCATATGCATTCATAATGTGTTTCATGTATCTTTACTTAAAAATTATGCATCTGAATCTAATCATGTAATTAATTGGAATGTGATTCAGGGGGAGCAAGACGGTGACTTCTAAGTTCAAACAATGTGCATATTGGATTGAAACTTCAGGCCTCTCTGGAATTGAGCAATAGGACTGGCAAAGGTCCAGTGGACCTATTATAGTCTCGAGGATGTAACTTGAGATAAAAAGGATGCTATGTACGCAAAGTAACCATATCGTTTTTGAAGTCTTTTGAAATTTTTATTGTACATAATGCATCGAGGATAATGCATAAATAAAAGAGATGGGGATGTAATACCCCTAGGATGAACCCCAATTGTAATGTAAATGTAAATGTGCATATAGGTGGTGATTCATGGGGTGCACAAGTTTTTGGTACAATTTAGCATGAACTCACCGAGGAAAGAGTGCGTGCCCATTTCATATATTTGCGTGCACCTGAGTAAGTGCATGAGGATTGTCGTGCACACGAACCAATGGAAGAGTGTGTGCATGTTTCATATCTTTATTCACACCTGATCAAGTGCACGAGGATCGCTTCCAAGTGCGCATCATACCATGTACGTAGCCAAGATATTTTGGGTCTGAAGAGCCTTTGTATATGTGTATATTGAGGCGAGAGTGTCTACAGGGTTATTAGGCCTAGAGATCCTAGATTGCGGCAAAGGCCACTGTGCCTATTTCTGTAAAATGTAATTGAAATCATATATTAATAAAATATATCAATGCATGGGTTAATATTATTGAAATTTTTTAATATAAGTTGGCTCTTGGATCCCTCGGGGTTTTCGGCTAGGGTTTCCATAGTCCTAGAACCCTATTTCTTCCATGTTGTGTCCTTTCTTTATTTCATCATTTGTTTACTCCTTTTGGTGGCAGCGGATCCATGTCATTCTCAACTCTAGTTTCCTTGATGTGCTTGCACTGATTTGCTGAAGAGCTGGTCATTAGTTGCTCTATTTTATTTCTTGCAGTATATTGGGTGTGTTGGGGTTCTTGTTGTTCACATCACTAGTTTTATGGGTTGCTCGGATTTGGTTTTCTGGTGTTTAGATTCTTCGTGTTGGTCTCTCCTATTTTATATTTTCAGAGTGGATCCAATGTCCTTTGGGCTTCTTATGGTGCAAATTATTTTTTGTGATGCATATTGTTTTGATGGCATGGTATCCGTAGTTCCAGTGTGATGAATTTGGGTTTGGCTATGTAATCCTTTATCCAGTGGTTTGTTCCATTTTTTTGCATGCGAAGGTTATCATATGCCACTATGAGGTGGATCTAGTTGCTCCATCCTTGTTGGTTCATTTAGGGTATGATTCAAAGTCGAGGTTTTTCCCCATGCGTAGCGAGTCTCTTTGTGATCCTCTCATGTTTTGGAGCTTTGTGTAAGGATGTTGGGGTTGTTTCTTCTTTTTCAGTGTTTGGGTCAGAGCTTTGAGGTCCATTCTTTTTTGGTGTGCAATGTTTATTTGCGTCACCTGGGTCAACATTTTGAGTTCCTTCTTGGGTGTGCATTTTCTGGCTTCTTTCCTTATGTGGTTGTAGAACGCCTTATTTTCATCCCTCTAGTTATGTATCTTGTGGGTTTTTTTTCCCCTTGTGGGTTTTTTTTCCCCTTAGGCCTAGTTCGTCCAGGTTTTTTGGATCCTTCTTCTACAACTCCTTCTTGGCTAAGTTTTGTCGTTATTTTTCTCTATCAATGCCTTTTTTGTTGCTTCTTCCTTTTGTATTGAAGGGGTTTTCAGACTAAATGCATGCTTCTTCATGCATTATTCAGAATGTAATATTTATTTTATTTTAATAAAAAATATTCTTTTTACCTTCCAGGAAAAATAAAATATCAATGCATGTAGACCATTCAGATAAAAATATAGGGGGGGGATAAACTCCACTAGAATGGGAAAGGGGTGTGAAGATTAAAGGGAATTTTTTAATAATATTTCCAAAAGTATAATTATGGGATATGTATTTATCCTAAGTTCCTAAGGAATGGGAATGAGTCACCAAGTGGAGATAAGTCAACTCTTAAGGTGACAAGTGTCCAATTATAATCATGAAAATATATTTTTGGGCATTAGTGTATTTCGTGGGATATTCGCTCATTCCTTCATCAGGAAAAACAACTTTCCTCTGGAAGGAATATATAACTAGTTGTAACTTGTTTCTATCACATAAGTCTATACTCGGGAAGGCCTGTGTTTGTTAAAGTAGCGGGTTTTCAAACCCGTGAGAATTCTCTCTAGGTGAGATAACTATTGGGAATTTATTTCCCAAGGTGCTAAGTTGGGGCTATAGGGACCTGTGACTTCCTATACATCGTGTTCTTGAAGGCCTGGAAGGGAAGTGGGGCAGTCGAAGGAATGTTGAGAAGAGAAAGGGAACATGTCCCGGGGCGGGACAAACATGTGGGGAATGAGATATTTTGGTCTTTTTATTCATAGTGTTTTGACTATGAATAGACGTTATCGTTTCTTAGGAATCCTTTTCCCAAGTGGATTTTTAGCCCCTTCTTAGGTGTGACTTACTGTTGAGAGTTTCTGAGTAGTGGAGTCTCTAGCTGGGAGGAACATCTGAGGTATGTGCTCAATTGGTGGATTACAAAAAAAGATAAGTGTATTCTAATGTGTATTATTCTCTGAGTAATGTGTATATACATGTTAAAAATATCACTTGTTACAGTTGTATATATGTATTTGCATGTGAATTATATATGTTGTAGACCTACATGTTTGTTGCATATGCAAGACATGGACTATGACAAGTTTATATGTGTTTATATACTATTGAACTTTTGATTGCTTATGCTATTGTTGTTTATGGAATTGATACATATTTATGTTGGTTGTGCATATATTGTTATTGTTGGATCATGTTGTCATTGATGCCAATGGTTTGTCATTGATGCCAATGGTTTGATTACTTGGGAGATTGTTGGATCATATGTCATTGATGTAAATGGTTTGGTTTGATTGATGTCATTGGTTGATGCCAAGTAATTGATTGATATGATTCCCTTGATGAGAATGGTTGGAGGACCCATGTCCAAGTGGAAACCAATCGATGCAAAGGTAAACAAATGGATGAACTCCAAATTGGTCCCCTTATGGTGAAAGCCCTCACGGGAAGACGCTTTGCGGATTGAGTTATCCTAGAAGATTGGTTGGAGGACCCATGCTCTCATTATTGTCTTATCATGATTGATAAGTTGTACAAATGGATGAACTCCAAAGTGGTCC